>CM055311.2:8295030-8895030 GCA_029255685.2 Silene conica | reverse complement strand
AATTACAAATGTTTGTTTATTATTATTATTATTATTATTATTATTATTATTATTATTATTATTATTTTGTACTAAAGTTAGTATTGGTGGTTTATTGTTATCTTTTGTTAATTAGTGTCTTATTATCTTCTTACGGTTTTGGGTCGTATTAATTAAATATGAGAGTCGGGAATTTACTTAAGTCGTGGGAGTCTCTACTTCTATATTAGGAAAGTTGCTATATTAGGAAAGTTTCTATTTTGGAAACTTTCCACATATGGAAGGTTTCTATTTATAGCAAGTGTGGTTTGTTATGGGGTTCGGGAAGGTTATTGATTCGTTACAAATACGTGTTTAGGTAGCAGTTTCCGCGTGGAACAGTTCTAGCGAGCTTTGGACTTATCTGCATTTCTGCTATTCGAGGTAGGGGAAAATACTGGTTTACAATAATGTGTGATCTGCTCTTTATTGGCATTATGCATGTTTATAATATAATATCACGTGATTATTATGTTGAGTTGTTATCTTATTCTGTGATATCATACCCGTTGTGAATATATATATATATATATATATATATATATATATATATATATATATATATATATATATATATATATATATATTGGGTGTTGTGATACGGTGTTGGATCGGTGCGGAGTATATATGGCGTTGGATCGGTGCGGAGTATATATGGCGTTGGATCGGTGCGGAGTATATATGGCGTTGGATCGGTGCGGAGTATATATGGCGTTGGATCGGTGCGGAGTATATATATGGTGTTGGATCGGTGCGGAGGTTATTTGGCGTTGGATCGGTGCGGAGTTTATTATATTGTTTGTGTATTTATTTCTTTTCCCTACTCAACCTCGTGGTTGACCCTGTGTATTCGTGATCACCTGTGATGAACCAAATTATTGGGGAGCAGATTGACAGGTGGCTGAGACTAAGGGGGAGCTATGGGAGGAAGAGCTTGGATCCGGACCAGATTAGATGTCTAGATCATCTTAGTCAGTTTAATACGAGTTGTACTTTATTTGTTTTGTAAACTTTTGGATACGGATGTAAGAGCATGTCTTGAGTTAAATTTTATTTAAAGTACTGTTGATCTTCCTTTGTATCTACTGCCTCGGGAAACCGAGATGGTAACACCTCTCTTTATCTAAGGAGTCCTAGTACAGGCCCTTTAATAAATGGGGGTGTTACACATTTGAACTTACCCTTATTCTTATCGACATAAGAATATGTACTTATACGCTAATATCCATTAATAGGATATCCTAGTGATGTATTTATTCCTTTTACAAGTCTTTATCATTCATAATGATCTTTATCATTTATAATGATCAACATGTCACATTCATGTAAGACTATAGACATAACTTTACTCCCTCTAAACTTCATGTATAAACATAACTTCTTGACTTTCAAGAAAATGTTTATCACATGATCAAAATAAAGAATTCAACCTTTTGACATTTCCTTTTTAGGATAGTTGCGATTTTACAAAGCTCATACTCGATGACTTTTAAAATCCAACATGTCAAAATATTTGAACTCGAAGCCATGTTATTGCGTGGAAAACTCTTTGCCACCAATTTATCTAATTCAACTCTTGTCATCCTTTCTTAGGATAGTTGTGATTTTCAAAACTCATCGTAGATGATTTTAAAATCCAACAACATTATTTGATCCGATTTCAATATAGATCCCGTTATTGCGTGCGAAACCCTTTTCACCAATCAACTGAGCTATTTCGGATTCAGGTAGAGTCGAAACTAAATAAAGCATTTATACAAGTTACAAGTTCGTTACACTAAGAAGGCAACATTACATTCGTCAACTTAATTTTCGAATGAAATTTCCACTTATCTCAACTAGGAAGAACATTTTCCTATTGCATCATATAGAATTTGTGGCTCTATAATAATTTCTCCCACTCTGTCTAAAAGAAATAATCCTCCTTTCTTTATAGACAGCATCATGAGCCACAAACCTTTTGTTCTCATGATCATATAGGAAAAATTGTCATTCGAAATAGGCTACAACTTAGGCACCTTGCCTATTCATATCTCATATGACTTGTATGCCCATGCTTTATAACATAGCGGAAAAATAAATGCTCGACAAAATCGGAATAGAAAATAACTCCCACTCAATTGTAAAGATTTAATCATATCTCATATGATTCAATATTACTTTCTTGCGCATTTTATGAACGCGCTTACGAAAGCAAACTTGTGATACTTTATCACAATCTATTTGGTGTAAATTACTAGGCTTAATTAGATCATTATCTAATTCCAAGAACATCTTTTTGAGCCAATGCACAACATTCTCGACGTGAATTTCTTGCGCATTAATTTCCTCAATTGAAGAATTAAAATATCTTTCAAGATTTGAAATTTCACTCACCTACACACCTTAAAGTGTTTATAGGGTGAATGACTTGCTTTGAATGCAAGATTCGCATAACCCATGAGATTCTTAACCTCAAATGCGACTTTCAATCGAGTAATGATGGAAAAATTTTGGGCACCAACTAGAGGTTTTAGGGTACATATGACATTTCCACCTTAGTTTTGGAATATAATTACCTTGATTCGTATGGGCTAACCATGAACCAATTTGTGGTAACATTGAGTACAACATTTGTTTCAATTGCGTAATGGTAAAACTTTTACCTTTTATGCAAAACTCAAATCATATTTAGAGATGATGTACATAATAACTGTTATTTGTGTATTATTCTAAATCCAAAACTTGGTCAAGCAACATATAACATGTGTATGTCTTACGGATGAATTGAAAACTACCTTAGTTCCATTCATGTTTATCATTCTTGGCAAATCGTCATACGATTTTCTTCACGTTAGGGCGATAGGATTCACAAGAACCCTCGGATTGTGTTATTAACACATCCTCCTCTAAATACCCATTTAGATTAGCGGGTTTTTGTCATTCCTTTATCATATTTCAATCACATGAAAATGGAATTACTAACATGATTCACTAATTTGCACTCATATACAAATAATGTAGAATGAAAACTCAATGTCATAAGTATTACCTAAGAAATATGTTGGAGTCATACTTCCAACATCCTTAGACTTTACAATTTGGAGTAGTTTCTAACTTCGTGTCTTACACGATTTTCTCTCAATCCTCGTTCTCTTCTTAACTACTTAAGAAAGATTCGGTCTTCTCATAGCTCCCACTTACTTCGAGAATTATTACTTGAAGAAGACCTTTTCTTCAATTAATTCAAATTAATTCCTCATAGGAGTTAATGTCTATGAAGTGAGGTGGTATTGGTTACAATGATTTTCTTAAATCAATTTACCAATTTATATCAACTTCGTCATGTTCTTAACCCTTAAGTTTTAGACGATAAGTTATTAAATTGAGCAATAAGACTTTAGAACCATGTATGAATAGAAGATTTAATCAACACTTTTTGACTAAAATCACTTCTATTAAAGTTTCTTTATAAGAAATCGTAATGGTTTTAATAGAAATTTTAAGATGTTAATCTTACGTTTGCATAGGACCTTCCTATCAAATTCTATGGAATAGAATAATTCCTACGGACCTTGTCCATAACCAAAGACACGGTTTTAAGTGAGGAGAAGGAGATTCTATTTGTCGATATAGCATAAGAAGTTCAGCGGAGATATTGGTTACAATCGAATGATATTATATAGGAGTAAAAATGAACAATTATAAAACAACAAATTAGGGGAAAAACAAACATTCATCATTTTGATTTAACTTGTAAATATTTCAACAAGTTAAAGCATCTATAAAATGACCTCTATCCAATTTTATAAATGATTCCAAGACCCAAACCCAATACACCGAAATTGTGAACCACTAGAACTCCGACCCAACAATATGGTTTGGTGGGTTAAAATAAACCGGTTCTACCATAGAACTCTTGGTTGATGACAAATCATTATTTATTCATCTTAGCCCGGAACACATTGACCACTGGTCCTCTACACTTCCGTTGAGTACAAACCAAATTTCAATTGCATCGAGATGCGATCCGCCCACTGGACTGAATCCACCTCATCGCCCCACTTATCCTACGTAATGGGGTTCGTACTGCCCACTGGACTAGCACCACCCCACGAAATAGAAGCTCATGGGTTCTACTATTTGGTAAGGCTAATCCTCAATTGTTTTGTTTAATATAGAGGTCTTGTCAATTTATTATCTATCTCCTTTAAGCGAATTAAATTGGTGAACTCGATAATTATAATTGACACGGTCGTTTATAACGATCTAAACTAATATGCATGTTTATGGCGATTTGGCTATGCATGCAAACATATTAAAATGCAAAAGTAAAAACAATAAAGCAATAAAATCCTAGTATGGCCTTCCTAGTAATAGTAAAAACTAATTAAATATTACAAATTCGGAAACCAACTCCTTGGTCCCTTGAACTTCATTGGCACGCCATCCAAGAAAACACCGTCTTGTCGGAACTCCCTTCCGTATGGCACCGTCTTTTGGATCTCCGGAATTACAATAAAATAATATACATACTCTATTGTAAAACTGAAAATAAATTACAAACCCGTGATACGAGATCACATAAATTACAACCGAATCAATATTCCCTTTCATTACGGGTAATATTGATTAAAACTAAGGCCATACTAAGAAAAATTACATAATTCCAAATTATATAAAGACATTCAAATATGACATTCATATTATATAAAATGCAATAATAAAATATGTATGCACATGCTCAATTTTTAATGCCAAATCGCCTTGTGGGAGCAAATATCTCATATTTGTTTACGGTTTTTACGGATATGCGCGATTTTAACTATTAAAATCATCGAAATTCCATAAATCTAATTTATGTCCAAGTTAATCATCCCAACTTAATTTAGGAATCAATGTTTAGTCTCTACTAATATTTGATCATGATATAACTTGATTTTGCATTATTGTTCATAGATTACTTGTATTTTCGGGAAAAATAAACAAAATACGGCCAAATGAGTCAAATAAAATTCAAAATTTAAAATTCAAAATTTTAAACTTTCTGGAAATTTTCTAAAAATTCAGAAATTATTAAAATGGTCTTTTGCAAATATATATGGTTTATTTCTTAAATAAATCGTATAATAGTCGTTTTTATGGTTAAAAATCCGATTTAAATTATAAAAACTTGCAACAAATTGCTATAAATTTTTAGTCATCCTAAAATACATATTAGAATCTGAAAATGACCAAAAATTACAGACCATACTCGAAAATTTTATTTTCGACTCATAAATCATGATTATTAGCTAATTAACTCATTAAAATTAATAATCATAAAAACAGAAACTTTTTTATATCCATCTTATGGATCTGATGTTCCTATTATATAAGACATCCATGGGTAAACGTTTATGCCATAATATTAAGATTAACTATTTTTAACACAATAAGTCACTATTTATCCGATTTTAACTATTAAAATCATAAATCATGCATCACTTGAGAATAAATTCCCAAAATTTATATACATTCTTTAAATATTGCATGTGACATTGTGTAAAATTTTTATGGCAAAATTCCAACTATAACTATTAAAGTCGAATTTGAGTCACTATTAATACGATTTTTACTATAAAAATCATTAATCATGCAAAACAAATCCAATAAATCCGAAAATTTGTACAGGTATTTTATGTATTGCATGTGACTTCTCATAAAATTTTTAAGGTCAAATTCGAAAACCTTTTATACCCATTTTAACACATATTATGACTATTTATCTCATAAAATTCATAATCCATGCATATTAACTCCATTTCTTACGAAAAATCATATACAATATATTAAATATGCATGTGAGAACATATAAAAAAATCTCGGCCAGAAACTATTTTTAACTATTTTTCCCATTAATTGTTTGTTTAAACCGCTTTAAACTACAAAAAATACAAATAAATATCAAAATGAACAATAAAAATCCATAAAATTATTTTTATGTCCTAAAACCATTTTAGAAACAGAAACTTTAACATGCAAAATTATTTTGTGATTTATCATAATAAATACAAAATTTTCGAAATTTTCGAAATGTGTGTGTTAATCCGTTTTAACATATAACATGAATCCGATCATGCATGCAACAACCGTAATGCTCTGATACCACTTGTTGGGAACTAAGGTTCCTTATTTTATACTCATATCTAATGTGAGTTTTGTTTCTTTAAGTTTAGTCATAAAACTTAAATGGATCTTATGCATGCAAGATGATATCATAAGATGAGATAGTCCTTACATTGGTTTTAGAAGGTTTATACTCAATAATCACCTATTATTTGAGTCTTCAAAAACCCAAAATCCTCTTGTAACGATCTAACAAAAATCGTCTCCTAAAGGTGCGTATCAAGGACCCGATCTCAAACTAATACAAATTTTGTTACTAGAAAATTAGTATTAGTATACTAGAATTAACAATAATATTACCCTTAATATTATTAATATGGAAATAATAATTTTCTTAGTAAAAACTATTTTACTTAAGAAAATGGGAGAATGGAGTTGTAGTATGAATGTGTTAGTGAGATTATTAAGCATCCACCAACAATAATCACTTAGCCAAAAAACTAACATCTCATGAGTGTGTAGTGAGTGTGTTTATATAAGCACATAAACTTGCTTGTGCAAGCATTATGGCTGGCCAAAGAAGCAAAGAAGAGCCCATGCATGGCCTCTTACACAATGCCAAAAGGAACAAAGGTGCCTTACATGTTCCTTACACATCTTACACACCTTTGAACACTTACACACTCAATCACAATGCACACACAACCTCAATACTACCTCTATACTACACGGCTGAAATGGGGTTAATATTGACCCCATTTTATCTTTGTCAATTGTGTTAATTTGTAATATGTCACACATGTTGCATAACACATGACCCAATTTGTTAATTGTGCAATTTTAACTATTAAAATTCATAATTTACAAATTTATTACATTTAAATAATAATTCCAATATTTCGAAATTATTATTGTATAAAATGTAATATCATAATTTTAATTACAACTCTTTGTAATTTTATGATCAACCGTGTTCATTCTCAATTTAATCGTTTCCCAAACGAATAAATAAAACCGAGTAATAAAACGATTTTATTACTTTGACTATTATTATTATAATCCCATTATAAAATATTCGTCATATAAAATTATTTCCAAAATTTCTAGTTATTAATTAATTTGTATCCAATACAATATTAATTAATTAATTATTCCATTGAGACGGAATTCCCTAAAGATATGACCTTAAGGGATCAACTGATCACCACCATCATATGACGATAATGTCAAACTCTAGACAGCCAATCATTATCGGTAAATGTTGATCAGTCGACTTTAAAAGAGTAACACTCCCAGTTGTGTTTCATTCAAATGAGTTTTAATTACGTCAACACACTATTGTCGAGGACACATCCTCCAACAACATATATTTCTTTAATCCAACAACCAAATTTGCTGAGGTGTATATCCAGCAAAAAAGAATAGTACTCATATTAATAGGTTGAACGAATCCACAAGAAAAAACATAACCATAGATTACACACCTCCACTTCACTCATGCGTTCGCCGTACACGACAATCACGGTCTCATATAGAACTAGAAATCTCAGAGAACACATCTCATAGATGTCGTTGGTGAATGTGCGACTAACACACAATGGTCAGCGACGTTTTGAACCAGAATGAAGGGTTTCGGTCGCAGATCGTCCCACCACTTTGTTGCCTCATTATAACCACCTTCTTATAGAACAACCTAGAAAAGATCTAGTTAGGTCCTCATACGAATCCAAAAATCAATCATTTAGACATGATTCTCGAGGGGATGACTGACACGCATTTCCATTTATTACAATCGCATACGATTGCCACAATAAATTTTGGGCATGTGTGACGGTCTTGAACAAGCCATCGTCACAAAGACAAATATCGTCACAAAGACGCAATACGGTTGTCATCGTCACAAACACGTATTTAAACTAACATCATCACACATAGCGAAAATGCTTTAATGTATTAAAAGACGATTATTAAGAACTAATCTTGTAAAAAACGATTCTGAGCCACAATTAGATGCAAAAGTGTAAGGCGTGAAAGAGTGAAAGTTTTAAGCAAATCTTTATCATACAGATACCTAGTGTACTAGTCATATGCATATGTCATGAGAGGAGAAATGGGCAATAGTCGTTTAATTCAAAAAAATTATGAATTTGCCATATTCTAGCATTCTAATATGTTACAGAGCGTATTAAAATAGGGAAAACAAATAAACGGTAGCAGCGGTAGTAAAACACATTTCTTCTGATACTACTATTGAAAAATAAGGACATACCTTTATGCGGAAACAATCAGATCGTTGTGGGAAAATATCTGTATATGTCCCAATACTTTATATGCGGGATTATAACGAAATTATAATATATGATTTATTGTCATAAACGAAATACAAGATATAAAGATTGGGAACAAGAATTAACTTTCTGTCCTTGCAAAGGCCTAAGATCAGATAATATCCTCTAATCGTTGCACCCAAGATGTTCCAAGAAATACTCCTTCCCGAGCTAGAAACTGCAAAAATTACTTTTATTTTTGTGAATGATGAAAGCTAAAGAGAGAGAGGAGGACGAAATTATGTGGAACTCGTGAGTCTTGGGAGTTGTGCCGTGAGTTTTATTATATAGGAGGGTAGTGATGCGTGTCTATTTTATGATGTTTTTCATCTATTTTTACACGCATTTGGTCGCTCATTTACTATGTTGTAGCCCTTATTTCCCAACAATCGTGTACTTTCGTATTTTTATGCACTTTTGCAGATTTATGCGGAAAATGGACGATTTAGCACCAAATCCTTATCCTCAAGTCTTTTGCATAATTAAGGAATAACGAAAGGTCAACTGGAATCTTTATTTAAAGTGCCAAAAGTCAAAACAAGAAGAAATCCGAAGATTTCCGTACGGAGGCGGTCGACCGACCAGATAAACAGGTCGGCCGACCAGGCCTGATTTTCATAAAAGTCCAGATTTCAAGAAAGCCCGAGAAATCAATTGAGTCCATACGAAGCGGTCGACCGACCCACAAAGTAAGTCGGCCGACCTCAGCAGAAGCCCAGACGATTCTTTTCGGAAATAAATTAGAATTAGAGTATTTAGGAAACTCTTATTTTTCTACCTATATAAACTAATCTTGTGATTAGGGTTAGATATCTTTTTGACTATCCATCATCCTTTTATCATATCTCTTAGAATCTAGTTCTTATCAATTTCATATAGTTGAGTTTTAGTTTCAAGTTTATTATTCAAGAATTCTCAAGCATTCAATAAAGTTTATTCCGTTCTGCCTTAATTCCAATTGTGGTAATTACCCTTTAATCTAGCTTTTATTATTGTTCCTATTACTTTTGCATTCAATTAAGATAGAAATCCCAAGCTTTATTTAATCTTGCATGCTTAGATTATTTATTATGTTTACCATGTTTAATCCTGTTTTCATAATCGTCTTAACAATCATGAGTAGCTAATTTTCATATGTTAGGATGTAGGGGATAATATGCATGGTAGAATAAAATCCGAAACCGACTTGTAGCAGAGCCACGGTCGGCCGACTCAAATAGTGGGTCGGTCGACCGAGGCTGTGGTCGGCCGACTGGAGTAGCTGGTCGGTCGACCACTCGCGTCTGTATCCCGTTTCGTCTTTCCTTGTTGACTATAACACCCTGCAATGAAACTGAAAGGAGACTTGTAGGACGTTAGTAATGACCTACCCAAGATTGAAAGATACGGGAAGGGCATTGGTTTACACCTTAAGACGGCTAGGTTACTCAAGACTGAAAGGTATGTGACCTAGGATTTAGGAATCACCCTTATTGTTGACACCCAATAATTGTGAGACCTAGGAACTAATAGCATAGGCCGAAAGGAGCTATTAGGTACCATAGACCGAAAGGATATGTTACACCCCTTACGCGACTGCAATACATGTTGACCTTAGGATTTATTTTACCTTAGCTATTTATTACCCAAACATCCTAGCATCCCTTTTATTATATTTTATTCTCATCTTTTATTATTTGTTTATTTTAATCTTTGCCTTAGATATAGTAATCAACCAATTTAAACCTCCAAATTTGTTACTTTAAACATTCACATCAAACAATAAACATTCCCCACCTCCTTGTGGTTCGACCCTGACGTTCACTATCTATTGTTAAAGTTAGGAATTATAAATTTATCTTTGGTACCCTCAACGACGGGCATCAGGTAGTATTCGATAGTCAGCATATCTCTTAACCACCTTGCATAGTTTAGATAGGATTCCCAAATCAGTATTTGAGTATACCTAAACTACTGCCTAAACATGTAACAACTTCATCTATTTGGCACACCCAACCGACCGAGATTCTCCTCTCCTCTGACCGAAATTCTTATCTGTTTTGGTCCTGTAACCGATTTTATAACTGCTTAAAGTCGGTTATTATTCTCTATTGTGTATAATATTTATCTTATAAATATCTCATATTTATAATGTAATAATTAAATATAACCTTTTATATTTAACTGAATCATTTAATCCTTATTAAATGATTTCATTACACACACTAATTAAATATTACATTTTATATTTAGGATTAAATGATTAACATTTTAATTCGTCTCAACTAATATTATTTAATCAGTGTTAAATAATCGTATCATCATTACATTGACTAACCGTTTAGTCGTATAGGGTATCAATATGATTACATTTTCATCTAATCATCTCTCAGATTCCATCCTTTAGGTGTGACTCTTAGAGACCAGTTGATTACCGCTAGGGCAGAGTATGGATCGGATATCTGATCCGAAACCCTACTTCGGATCGGATATCCGATCCAAAAATCCAAATTTTTAGTATCCGCGATCTGATCCGAAATGATCGGATATCCGAAATTTAGTATCCGAAACTATTCGCAAATTTCGGATCAGTTATCCGATATCCGAGATCCGCTCTATGTATTTTATATATTGTCAAACCGTAATAAAAATAAAAAACTAGCGTAATATTAATTTCATTCGATATATATCCGATCCGAAGTAGCGTATAGTTCTCCAAATAGTCAAATACGAAGACATTCCATATACATAACATTCCGACTTCCGACCGTAATAGTCCGCCAAATACAAAGATTATTTACGGTTTTGTGAAATTTAGTATTATTTATGGATCAAATCTCGGATACGGATCGGATATTAACGGATATCGAGTATCCGATCCGATATTTGATATCTGATCTAATAACTTTCGGATATCGGATATCCAAATTTTTAAACCTGATATCCGTATTTGATCCGATATCCAAATATTTCGGATACAGGTATCTGAACCGAACCACTTTTCGGATCAGATACGGATTGGATATCGGATAATTCGGATAATCGGATTTTGTGCTCAGCCCTAATTACCGCCATCTGTATGACAATAACGTCAAACTTCTAGCAAGTCAATTGTTATTAATAAACGTGAATCAACTGGCTAAAATACAAAGTATACCTTGTGATCATTTAAGAGATTTATTCGTGTTGTCGCACTAACTGTGGAGGACACTAGCTCCAACAATCGCTGTGTTTGCTAACTACCCACGACCGTATATCGTACCTTCGACGGCTACTAGAGCCCTGGAATAAGTTCACACCCCAAATTCAAAGTCACATAAATAGTAGACTAACGAAGAGATTATATAAGTCATGTGTTTATAAGATGAATATCATTATTACACAAACCACATCTCATATCTAATATCTAATTTATAAATTATAATCACCTCACATATTATAGGAGTTACAAGAGAGATTAGAAAAGACATCATAAACACTCATTAAGTCACACCATAATGGGTAAATTTAATATGGTGATAAATAGGATAATTAACAACCAAATTGATTGATGCCGTTACTGAAATCCTATTAAATACAATATAACCAAATACTTTTTATAAATTCACACGAATTAGAAAATGGTGTTTATTTTCCATCAGTTTCTATATCACATGAATTTGCACTTCCTACATCAACCAAACGACACTAATGATGTGAGAAGTTGGACTTACTAAGGGAGGAGTGGTAAACAACTTCCCACATGATGTTGGAAGTGTAGCTCATGAAGAAACTTAAATTCATCCATTTTGGGTAAAAAAACAAGTTCACAAAATGGTAATTCATGAGGTTTTCACTTTCTAGGAATTGTAAAGGAAACCAAACAACCCATATAGTATAATATGCGCTATATTATTTTTAATATTTATGCACTTAACTAAATTACTAAATATTCACTATATAATTTTGTACGGATATAAAAACTAGTAGAGAATCCCCGAATATAATATGAAACATGAAATATCTTCCCTCTAAAATGCACCTTCCTTAAATATTGGATTAGGTGAGACTTTATATCGTTTCATAAAACAATAACACATTTTATCTCATCTGTATTAATACAAGAACATTTCATGCAATTCTGTGAAGCCACATCACCACAATTAGAATTTTTTTAAATAGTAAATATGGGACCCACAGGTTATAATATCTTATCTATATTAATAAAAGAACATTTCGTGCAATTCTGTAAAGTCACGTCACCACAATTACATTTTTTTTTAAAATAGTAAATATGAGACCCATAGGTTAGAATATGAAATTAATTAATGAAAAAATACTAATAAATAACGATTTATGAATAATTTATAAAAATAATTCAATCGCAATATTTGAAAACAAACACTATAGATATTTATTTATTTTCAGTGCTTTCTGTCAACATCCTTGATTATTTTACTTATTTAATTTTTTTTGCACAATAAAAAAAATCCTTGATCTGAATTGTATCTTACTCGAGTGACTAAAAACATACCCTTGGAGTAATGTATAATTGACTAAAAATTTATACCATTAAAAAATGTGAATAAATTATATTACATTCACATTAATTCTTATCATAATATATGTGAAGTGTATTAATAGAGTAAAAAACACATCAAGATCAGATTAGATCCAAATTGAAAATAAGAAACTATAAAAGTATTAAAATATCAAATAATACTCATGTTTTTATAAAAAAAAGGTATTAGAACTATTACCCTTTTTTGCATGTGATTTAAAAATATTTTTTGTAAAAATAAATTGTTAAAAAATAAATTTTATGAGGTAAATTTGAGGATAAAAATATAAGTAAAAAAATATTAAATCGAAACTATTAAGAATACTAAAATCCCCTATCTATAAAAGGAAGGACATTTCAAGCGTTGTGATTGGCTGAAATTTTTCCTTTTTTTTTTTTACTCAAAAAGCAACACCACGTTTCCTGTTGAATTAATTACTCTCTCTCTCCTCCAAACAATTAATTACTCTCTCTCCACATTCTCTCCAACTTATTTTAATTTTAGTTGTGTAATTTAGTGATTTAATTTAATGTCGAATGTATAATTATTATACCATATTGTATTATATAATTAAAAGTTAAAAATTACAAATTA
Source organism: Silene conica (assembly GCA_029255685.2). Lineage (NCBI taxonomy): Eukaryota > Viridiplantae > Streptophyta > Magnoliopsida > Caryophyllales > Caryophyllaceae > Silene > Silene conica. Next base: position 8,881,484 of record CM055311.2, on the reverse strand, counting down.
CAGATTATTACATGTCAAACAATTTAATTAAAACTAAACAAACACATTTCAATTTCAATTGATAAAATGTAATCTCTAAGATCGATGATATATCCCTTAATCGTCGAGATAATAGTAAAAATTTCAATGTCTTTGCACCTGCATCAAATACACACAAAACAATTATTATATATTAATATAGAGATTTCGTAAATTTTAATTGAGAATATATATCTTATTATAAAAAGCGTGTAGAATGAAAATAATTGGTTCACATAAGTTTCGTAATTTTTTATACAAATTATCAACAAACCATATAAAATATTAGGGTAACTAAGAAAAATAAGAGACGTTTTCTAAACTAATTAAATTTTATTTGAAAATAATTGGTTCGCATAATTTTCGTAATTTTTTAATTTATACAAATTATTATAAAACTATATAAAATATAAGGATAAATAACAAAAATAAAAGATGACGTCTAAGCTAATGAAATTTTATTTTTCGGTCATATAAAATAATACGGTTTTATCTGATATTTTAGATTCATATCATATTTTTATAATCTGTTTTAAATATGATATAAAATAATACGGTTTTATTTTTCGATCACATAAAATAATACGGTTTTATCTGATATTTTACATTCATATCATATTTTTATAATCTGTTTTAAATATGATATAAAATAATACGGTTTTATCTGATATTTTAGATTCACATCAGATTTTTATAAAATCTGTTTTAAATATGATATTGTACATCATCTGTTACAATACATATTTTCCAACCCATGATATTAAATTGTACATCAGATTTTTAAAAATTCTGTTATTCCATGTTCTCTAGGGCTGAGCAAAACCGGATATCCGATCCGGTTTTGCAATCCGGATCGGATATCCGAATTTGAAATTCTCAGTTTTCATGATCCACATCCGATCCGAATATTCCGGATATCCGAAAATCTGGAATCCGAAAATTCGGATATCCAGATTTCGGAAACCGGATTTCATCCGGATTTGATTATTTTTATTTGCATTTTGTAGTGACGTTGGGCCTATTGGCTTAATGGGCTATTGCAAACTAAAATTAGAGGTTGATTGCCTTATCGGTTTACTCCAAATCTCCATATTTGGAGGGTCTTCACTCTTCACTGACATAAATTACAAGTTTTAAATCAAATTACAAATCCCGATCAAAAAATTACAAGTCCCGATCAAAAAACTAAAGTAAAGTTTTTAAACAAGTCCAAAAACCGCATCAAGAAAACAAGGTTGTCTCAACGCCCTTCCAAACCTGCCATTTTCAGATTAAAAAACACAATTAGTAGGAGCGATATTCATGCGATTCCTTATTTAATCAACTAAATTATATAAACATCAATGAATAATAATACACAATCCAGATGTCTAATCTCATTATATAAATAGTCAGTCTTCCCTCTTTTAAAGATATAATTTAGTAGCTTAAGACCCTCCTTAAGGGATAGACAGTTATGCCTTTGTTTACGTCTGACTTAAACACACTTAAGTAAGAAGACTGGCGCTTATCCGTTAACGCTTTTTAAAGATTCCTCAGAATACGGCTGACCAAGCTTGGAAATATTAAGGGTTTACTGAAAAGTCTTGTAAAGCCTTAATCTCATAAGGAACCTAATGGGAGGAATTTCACGACCAAAGGGCATGCAATAGGAAAAGCACCCTTTGATCAAGTAGAATATCAGGCAAGCAGAGTAAATATATACATATAATAAGTAAGACGTCTAAGTTAGTAAATATAAACATAAGGAAGATTGCAATTGTTTAACACATCGTAATTTAAGGTTATTTATACTCTTTATCGGGGCTGTTTTCACTTTCAGATTAAAACACACAAGTCTTTTATCCTGAAGCTTAAAACCAATCAACTACAACCAAAATAATAATTTAAATCAACAGAAAAAATGCACATTGAACAGTGAACCCAAAACACAAGCTACAATGTGTACTCACCTGAATATGTTTCAGAAATTCATCAATCTTTTCAAGCTTAGGGGGCAAATTCTCCAGAAAATTAGCATTCTCCCTCGCCTAAAAAACATCAAAGACAACAAAAAAACGAAATAAACTACAAAAATCAAACAGGTAAACCCCAATAAATGAACATAAAAATATCAACAAAACAAACAAAAGAACTAACCTTTAGATAAAGCGAGCATTAAGAAGTGATTAGGAACTAAGAACTGTCAACAAAGGAAAATAACAAACAAACAAGAACATCAAAAAATCGAACTAATGTAATTAAAATCGGAAGCTATATACATAAGCATAAATTGATCATGAAAACAGTCACTTGAGGAAATAAAGAAAACAAACAACAAAAGAGGTAGATCAAACGATGGAGAAATACTTACAATATATCGGTTTTGATGATTGATGATGACAGATCTGATGATTGATGATGAGAAAAGTAAAGATATATATTGATGATTAGAAAGGAAAAAAAATTGATGATTGATGACAGAGAGATTGCAAGAGAAAGAGGCGAGTAGAGTTAGGGTTTAAAAGAGAGAGGCGGATATGAAGTGATGAATAAATTTATAGATGAATTAAGGATTAGATTAGGGTTTGAGGGAGGTCAAAACTAAGGAAGTGAGTTTTGGACGGGAATGGATTATTAGATTAGGCCCATTAGGATTTGAATTTTGGACGGAAATTAATTTTTAGATTTTTCTTTTTTTTATATATAAATTTTTAAAATTCGGATCGGATTCGGATATCCAGTTTTTTGAAAATCTCGATCCACATCCGGTCCAGTTTATTCGGAAAAAACCGGATCGGATATCCAATTTAAATGGGATCCATATATTCGGTTTTTTTTATTCGGAATTCGGATCGGATTCGGAAAAAAATTCGTATCGGATTTTTTTTGCTCAGCCCTATTGTTCTTCACTACCACCATTTTCTCCCACAATTCAAAAACCCATCCACTACTCATAGGGATGTCATTGGGGCGGGGCGGTGCTGGATATAGGCTCCCCCGTACCCGTACCCATCAAAAAAACCTCGTACCCATCCCCGCCCCATCCCCATGGCGGGTACAAAATTCCAAAACCATCCCCGCCCCACCACCCATGGCGGGTACAACAAGTTTCCAAAACCATCCCCGCCCCACCAACCCATTAACCCGCCACACCATATATTTTTACGATCTTTTCTTCGTACAAGTTGGGTTAAATCGGTTAATCACTATTAATTTCTATTTTCAGAAAATTGTTTATATAATTTTAGTTATTTACCAAATAAATTCGTAAATACTTTATAAAATAGTTATTTTAACATTACGTCTTAATTATTACAAAATAATATTTGTAAAATTATCGTAGTAATGTTATTAATTTTTGTAATAATTGGCGGATAGGCGGGTATGAAGTGGGTAACGCGCAAAAACCATCCCCGCCCCACTACCCATGGCGAGTACAATTTCCCTACCCGTCCCCGCCCCACCACCCGCCAAAGCTCTACCCGTCCCCGCCCCAACTGGGGCGGGTGCGGAGCGGTATCCGCTTGTACCCGCCCCAATGACATCCCTAACTACTCACAACCCATTTCTTATTAACAAATAATTACCACTATAAATACATTTTATAGTTTTAATTTAAAGTATCAAAATCACATTTCAAACAAAATATCGCAACACAAAATGATAGATGAACCGTCTCAACCAAAACCTTAAGGTTATGGTTGAGGCCCAACTATTATTAATATTCCTATTACGCTCCCTCACTCGAATGTCCGTTGGGCGTGAAGAGTGGTTAGTTTGCACAGGCTCCCCCATACCGTGTGCGGGTTTCCACTTCGTGAGTTTTCGAGGGGTTTTGTGGTTGCCAGGATTCGAACCCGTGACCTTCGGTCACACTGGCTCTGATACCATGATAGATGAACCGTCTCAACCAAAACCTTAAGGTTATGGTTGAGGCCCAACTATTATTAATATTCCTATTACAAAATTTAAGGTTAATTTAAGAAATCAAAAAATCATGTTGCACGAGCCAACCAAGAAAATGGTCGCGGATATTCACGTGGGAGTATGTCATGCATATATCGAGGTTAGAGTCGCTCATCTATGGAAGGTTGATAACTACAAAAATCCGGGAAAAGGAGATTATCATAGCATAGAAATGATATTAGTTGATGAAAATGTAAGTATTAAACAAAAACAACTAGTTACTTGATCTAATTAATATATATATAATTGTAACATTCACTAACTTTATTTTGTTTTAGGGTAACGTAATTCAAGCAATAATTGTGAAGTGTTTAATAAGCATGTTTGGCGATAAAATAAAGGATGGTCATTCATATAAGATTTCAAAATTCCAATCAGTTTACAATTAAGGAAACAATGTTGCCGTCCCGCACACATGTCGTATAAGATTTGGATCAAGAACAACGGTGGAGGAAATTGAAATTGAATCTATGCCTACATATGTGTTCAAATTTGTGACATTCAAAGACATTATCGATAACAAATTGGACGGACGTGACTTAATAGGTAATTTATACCTTAAATTTTTTCAACAAGTTAGTCATATTTTAATTTATTTTGTTTGCAATTTCAGATGTTATTGGTAATGTAGATGAATGTCATCCTATTATGGGTCACTAACAAACAAGGCCTGAAGCTATTGATTTGCGCCAACAACAAGAGTACATGGAGTACTACAACTAACATAGTTTACCGTGAAATTTTTCAGTAATTGTAAAGTTAATATTACTTATAACATTGTAAGATAATTTGCATCGTTTGTTTTATTTGCATCGTATGGTAGTGATTAGTACTTTAATTAATTTGTACGTTGAATACGAACTTATTGGATTATTTCGGCATTGCAAATTAACCATGTTCAATATATTTTTCTGCATCTCTAATAGGCAGGAACTTTGGAAAGAACTGGAACGATATGCGCGCAATAACAACCATCCATGGATGATTGCTGGTGACTTCAATGAAACTAGGTATCTCAGTGAGCTGCATGGTGGTGATTATAATATGGAAAGACGGTGCTATAATTTTAATAATTGGGTCAACAACTATGAATTGTTGGAGCTAGAATTTTCTGGCCCGGCTCACACTTGGTCGCGCGGCAAAACAATGGAAACCAGACAAAGCGCAAGGCTCGATCGTGCGCTCTGTAATAGTGAATGGAGTATGGATTTTGAAGATGCCCATGTGAAACACTTACCTGCGTTCCAGTCGGATCACTGTCCTTTACTTATCGCTCCGAATGGCTTCGCTCCGGTCAGCTCCATAAACCGCCCCTTCAAATTCCAGGCAGCTTGGATGACACATGAGAATTTTTCATCCTTCGTGAAGAACAATTGGCTGCAAGCCGGGAATTTTCCTTCCCGATTGAATGATCTCTCTTCCCTTCTTCAAGAGTGGAATAAGAATGTATTCGGGGATATTTATCGACAGAAACGAACGCTTTTAGCCCGTCTTGAAGGCTGCCATAAACTTCTCTCCTGCTCTCGACAAACTCGGCATATCAAATTGGAGGCAAATTTAAGAAAAAAATTGGATCATATTTTAGAGCGTGAGGAGATTTTGTGGTACCAAAAATCCCGAGTCGATTTTATTAGAGATGGTGAGCGTAATACAAAGTATTTCCATGTCAGTACTTTGATACGAAGGTGGCACAATAAGATTCGTTCCCTCAAATAGAATGATGGCACGTGGATCGAAGAACCGAGCGAGGACTCTCCTTATGATTTGGACGCGGATGTGCCCTATGATTTGTTCCAAGAATTCAGTAATGAGGACTTTGAGAAACTTACCTGTCCCTTTTCTTTGGCCGAGATTCAGAGAGTTATTCATTATATGGCCTCGTTAAAAGCCCCGGGGGACGGATTCCAAGCCCTTTTTATCAGAAGAATCGGGACATTATCTCATCCTCTCTCATTCCGATGGTTTTTAATGCTCTTGAAGGGAAAGGATTTCCAGTCGGTCTTAATGACACCCATATTGTCGTAATCCCCAAAGTCGAAGCCCCGGAATTTATTTCACAATTCCGTCCGATTAGCCTATGCAATGTCTCATACAAAATTATTAGCAAAGTCCTAGCTAACCGTATCAAGACGGTCCTTCCACATCTTATGTCGGAAACCCAAAGTGGCTTTGTACCGGGAAGACAGATTACAGATAATATAGTTATCTTCCAAGAAGCTATACACACTATGAGGAGGAAGAAAGGTCGTAAAGCTTATATGGCAATCAAAATTGATCTTGAGAAAGCATACGACCGCTTAAAGTGGAGATTCATTTGTCACACGTTGAAAGATATGTGCTTCCCTCCACTCCTGATCGACACAATGATGGAGTGTGTCACTACCACAAGAATGCAAGTTCTTTGGAATGGGGAACCTACCGAGCAATTCATTCCTTCCCGAGGAGTACGACAAGGTGATCCTTTATCGTCTTACCTTTTTGTTATGTGCCTTGAAAAGCTCCAACAGATGATTGACAAACAAATTCGGGCCAATAACTGGAAAGCTCTCCCTATGTGTCGTAATGGCCCTGTGATATCCAATTTATTCTTTGCTGATGACATGGTTCTTTTTGCGGAAGCTTCGACAGAACAAGCTGAGATTATCAATTAAGTTCTCAGTAACTTTTGCCGCGCTTCCGGGGAGAAAGTAAGTCAAGTTAAATCTCATGTCTTTTTCTCGGCTAACACGAATCCGGAGATCAGAGGTGTTATTTGTTCAACACTGGGTTTTACCGAAACCAATGATTTGGGTACGTATTTGGGGGTTCCTACCATCAATGATAGAGTGACTAAACATACTTTCTCCCATCTCGAGGCCAAGATCAGCAAGAAATTAGCGGGTTGGGCAACAAAACGATTATCTCTGGCTGGGCGTGCCACCTTGGTCCAATCTTCTTTCACCACGATAGCCAATTACAATATGTAATCAGCCAAGATACCTAGATCAGTCTGTGACTCTATCGACAGAAAGACTAGAAGGTTCCTTTGGAGCGACAGTGAGGATAAAAGGGCAACTCACCTTATTTCATCGGAAACAATTCAGAAACCCAAGTCATTGGGAGGGCTCGGGGTTGTCTCGGCACGACAAGCTAACTCAGCCTTCCTTACTAAGCTTGGTTGGAGAGTACTAGCTGAGCCAACCAAATTGTGGTCTAGAGTTCTTCGGGCTAAGTATTGCAAAGGTCGGTGTGATCTTGATATGTTCCGACCCAAGCAAAATATGTTAAACGTGTGGGATGGGATTTCGGCCGAATCCAACAACATCGGACGCGGTACTTCGGCCTCTATTGGTAATGGACACGACACTCTGTTTTGGGATCATCCTTGGATAGAAGGTACCATCCTCTCGGCTAAGGCGATATCTTCCATCCCCTCCGCTATACGTGACGTAACAGTGAGCGATATGTGGGATACTAATGACGGGTGGAAATGGGACTCATTAGCAAATTTCCTACCTCAATCCGATCTTCTAAAAATCGCGGCTTATCCAGTGGTTCCCGACCCAGATTTAGAGGACACGATGTACTGGCGGGGTTCCTCCTCTGGGAAATTCACCATTAAGTCAGCCCTTGGTCTTATGAAAGGTCTAGACCACTCAAACAACCCCGAGTCACCTATTTGGCGGATTATATGGAAGCTTCCAGTACAGCAGCGAATTCGCATGTTTCTTTGGCTTTCTGCTCATGACCGTCTTATGACTAATGTTAATCGAGTCCACAGGAACATGGGGGATGGCCCTATTTGCCCTCATTGTTCGGCCGAAGAGGAAACCACAGAGCACCTTCTCCGTAACTGATGCGTGTCGTTTACACACCAAAGATAACCTAGGTCTACTAACAGGAAGGCAGCGGAAGTAGGGTCGAATTCCACTAGGAGACACGGTCTTAAGTAAAGGTGAGTCTATAAGTCACAGAATTGGGGAGTTTGTTTTTGATTATAACTAAGACAGATATAAAAAAGAACTTAAAATAAAGATGATAAAACGAGTTTCAAGCAATGAAAAAGGGAATATGTCAGGATTCAGGTCGTCGCGGTAATTAATGTCACATAAAGATTATGTAAAACCCCTCGCGAAAGCGGAATTAGTAAACATACAAAGTACTAAAAATGCAGCGGAATTTAAACTTTTTAACATAACTAAACATGCGAGGTGTTCAACTACAAAACTGAAACATAAACGAATATTAAATCTTTAATTACAAACGCAGCCCGGGATAGGATATCCCTACAAGCATCAAACTGTATCACAAAAGTAAGGTCTAGCTAAACGGATGTGTAAATGTCATCGATGAAGGATCATCACTCGCTAGCCTCAACGTAACCCCCTGCAAACAGCCTCAAGTACCTACATACATACAACATGTGCGCCACAGTCAGTGGGGAGTGACTAGAGCTCTCATAGCCACCTATTGTCATACAACACAGAACATATAAATATAAGCATTATACTCCAACATAAACAATCATGTGAAGTACCTCATCAATAACTCTTCTTATCATACTCATGCAAGTAGCTAACGTACTACAACTCAATAATATCTAACACGTATCAGTAGTATATAACACAGTACCCCAACTCAGGCAAGCATATACAAATCATTCAGCAATGTCTAGCACTATACCCCGACTCAGGAAAGCTAAACACAAAAAACGCACGAACCACCCACACGAAGGAGTTCGACCACCGAACAATGAACCACCCACTAAGGGGTTCAACAAGGAGAAAGAACCACCCACGAAGGGGTTCGACAAGAGGTAAAACCACCCACGAAGGGGTTCGGCAAACAGACAGAACCACCCACTAAGGGGTTCGTCAGGGAGTCGAAACCACCCACTGAGGGGTCCGTCAAGAAGACAGAACCACCCACTAAGGGGTTCGTCAAGAAGAAGGAACCACCCACTGAGGGGTTCACACGAACAAACACAACGAACCAACCACTAAGTGGTTCAACAACCAAATCTCCAAAGGAGGCTACTCACTAATCCACAATCAATTCCTTAACTACATCCAATCAACACTTAGTTGACTTCGGAAGCTAATTTGAGGCGAGAGCCGGTCTCCCTTCCGGTTACCCGGCCGGGGGGTCTTTCTCCTCAAATCCATTCCCGAACCCAACGTAAATGTCGCCCAATTCCTGGGACTATGACAGACTTAAATGATAGATGATATACTCTTGATAAACATTCCATCGCCACTTAATTAACCCCAAGAACTAAGTTGAGGGAGAGCCGGTTTCCCTTTCGGTTTCCCGACCGGGGGGTCTCTATCCTCACTCCATTCTCGAACCCAATATAGTGCCGCCCGAACTCCGGGGACCTCAAACACACATACGAAGCATACGCCAAAAGAATCAACGAATTCCGACTTGGGAAACAAAAGTTACGAATCAAACATAGCTGACAAGGGCTCTCAGCCGGTCGGCCATAGGCGGTCGGTCGGCCAGCTGAGAGTCTCGTCCTCTCACGCCACGAATAAAACCAAGCAACACTATAGAGGGCTCCCAGCCGCCCAGCCGGCTGCCGGTCCACCGGCTGGGGACCTCTTCACCCTCTTTTGCACTTAACAAAATGACGCAAACAACAACACAAGGGACTCCCAGCCGGCCGGCCGACTGCTGGTCCACCGGTTGGGGACTCATTTCTAACATCTTCACAAAATTTCACAAATTCCAAATGGGGCTCTGAGCCAGCCGGTCGGCCGCCGGTCGGCCGACCGGCTCAGAGGCCCTGATCGCGCAATTCGACTATTTCGACATCCCTTAAACGATTCGATACTTTACCAATCCGTCCTAAGAATGATTCTAAGCAGTAAATCCACATTCCTAGCATGTATACAACCTCAAAGAAACACATGCACATGTATACAACATTCATTTCATGAATTAACAATAAAATACCGAATTTAACCAGTCTTAACATGTATACTCCTTAGTCGACTTCCTCATCAAATTCATCATTAAATCTTCATAAAAATCAGTTTGTATAACGTAAGAAGAACATTAAGAACTCAATAAACATACTAACTTTCATCAAAACACATCAAAATCACATAATGTGCTAATTTAGACAAAAAGGCCGAGTTACTCGTAATAGTCACCTTTACTCCGCGAGTTCACCGGGTTCTTCTTCAATAATCACTAGCTCTTCCTACGGGTTATCACAAGTACCACCTAAAAGCACAAAAACACCAATTAGGAGGCTAAAACGTGATTTAGGGCAAAATAGGGTCTTTTTCAAGTTTGATAAAACTGAAATTGAAAGAGATAGCAAGCTTGCAAATCTCGCGAGGATTCCGAAAATGTAAGAGTTACCGCGATTCGAGTTCGGGAAGGCCTCGGGATGTTGATTCTAAGCTTGAGAAAAAGATGAAAATGGTGTTTTGTTGTTTTACAGTGAAATGAAATAAGATGGAAGGAGATGTCGTATGAAGGGTTCAAGTAGGGTTTTTAAGTCGTCCTTTCACCTTTACATGAGTCGGGTTTACTTTATTCAAGTGGAACGGAAATTTAAGACGGGTACTATTAACCGAACAAGCATCTTAGGATTAAATGATTTTTAAGACGGAACTTAACGGAAATTTTAAAAATATAAATGACGAACTATTATTAAAATATTATTAAATTCCGGAAATTACTTTAATTTATTAAAATATTCCTTTACGAAATTACGGGATGTTACAGATTAGGTCAGTCGAAATAAAAACGAAGTGGGAACGATTAATATCCTTTCGGTCTGAAATCACCCCTGAACTCCCCTATCAATCTTTCGATCTCTAGATAGGTTACGTAATTCAACCTAAACAAGCCTACCCTACCAATCTTTCAATCCAGGTAAGGTTTTTCTAGGTAAACTGGTCTCCTGCGTGCACTCATTCGACAAGTTTTATAAAAATATTGTTTATGGGTGAACTTCGTCGTAAGGACGACTAACATGCAATTCCTACGACATAAATACCGCGAGTTCCTTCATCCTAACATATTATGGGGATTAGTTACGCATGTTTAGGGAAACTACACTAATAACAACGATGATAACAATAACATTCAACATAGCAAATAAAGATGAATTAATATAAATCATAAAACGATGAAAACAATTCAAGAACAATAATTAAAAGAGAGAAAATGAATTACAGTAATGGCGGAAAAGGAAGAACAAGATCAGAATGCTTGAATAAAGAAAAACCCTAAACAAAAGTTTTTAGATCTAATGACTGCTTAAGAGAAAATGCAAAGTAAAACTGAATACTGAATGTTGAAAAGTGAGTGAATGAATTCCTCCCCTAAAGTCTGCTAACCTAATCCTTAAATAAGGATTAGGTTAACTCTGAAAAAACAAAACCTAAAACGGAAATAGCAAATCTGGTACTCTTAAGTGAGTTGCTCGATCTAGTGACTGAACCACTCGATCGAGTAGCTGATCTTCAAAAAGTGCTCGATCGAGAAACTTCGAGCTGGCAACTGCTCGATCGAGTAACTCCGGAAACCTCGAAGGTTGGGTCCTTCCTGCAGACTCCTCAATCGAGTATCTAACTGCTCGATCGAGGCTTTCTCCTCCTACATCCACTCGATCGAGTTCTGGTGCTTACTCGATCGAGTAAATGACAGATGCACTGCTTCTTTTTCGCTTCTTTCTTGCTTGTGTCCCTCGTCTTCACCTCGGTTACCGTTCCTTTAGGCCTGGTACTGCAAAATCGGGGCTATGGGACTCCTTGACTTGCTTCATCCTCTAAAAGAGCTCAAAATGGACAGAAAAATCATGGGTTCTTCATCTTTTGCATAATTCCTGCAAAATAACAGAAAGTACACCAAAGGAAGAAAAAGAGGACAAAATGGCACGTAAAGTGCATGAAAATGCATAGAAATGCGTGCTAAATGATGCCAAAAAGTGTATAAAATTAGCACGCATCAAATATCCCCAAACCAAACCTTTGCTTGTCCTCAAGCAAACTAATGCAACTAGAAGAAGAATAACAACTAACTAATTACCTAATGGAATGGAATCGCCTCAGAACCAACTATAGATCATGTTGTTGACCATGCAAATGCAGAAATTAACCATCATAGAGTTCAAAACCAAAAGCAATGAATTCATACATGCAATGAAAACAACTTGAACGACTGACTCAAATGACTTGTGTACTTTGGACTCTCCCGGATCACTCTTCTCTCAATCTATCAATGGTTGAACATATATGTGTAAGAGAGAAGAATAAGAAAATGTAGACGCTCTCCTAACTGCGACCAACATATCATGCAATGCAACTAGTATGACAAAAGATTTAAACTACCGTACACACGCACAACAACCCGTCAAAGTCTATCACATGCCGAATACTTGCATAAATATGGTTATGTGAGGTAAAATGGGTAAAAGGAGGCAAAAAACTGTATGGGTTAGAGAGGGTAACGGCTCGAGCTAGCTACCAAGACTCAACCAAAAGTGAAACCTTCCAAAATACTCAAAAACAATGCCATGCCCGGCATATCACACAACTAACCCCAGAACTTGAATCGGTCACACAATCATGCTTAACAAATACTTTCTTTTTCTTTTCCTTTTCCTTTTTCTTTTCTTTTTCTATTCCCAAAAAAATGTAAATAAGCACGGGAATCATTTTTCTTTTTCTTTTCTTTTTCTTTTCTTTTTCTTTTTCTTTTTCTTTGTTTCTCTTTTTTTTCTTTTCTTTTTCTTTTGCTAAGTTCATGACAAAAAATTATACATCCGAATTCAAGTTCCAAATTCTCAAATACCAACTCCGAAAATAAAGATCAAACCAAAAAATGATACAATGAATATATACCACAAAACGACACTTCGGCTAGCTCGACACAAGGTAGGCTAAATCTGGGTGTAGTTTATAGGTCAACTGGCAGTTTTTGGCTAAATGTGGAGTTATATGGGTATGATGAGAAAATGGGAAAATACAAGTACTCTCCTAACATGTGATACCAACCACAAATCATGCGTGCAAGCAAAAAGCAATCAAAAGTCATACATGTGAATGCAATGATATGAAGGGAATACTACTCTCAATCCTAGATAAACTGGTCATGGATGTCACCAGTTATGGCTCTAAAAGCTCAGAAAGTATGTGTAGTTTGCTAAATACAAGTCAAGTCAAGTTCAGAAGTCCAAGTGTAATTTCCAAAACGGAATTAGAGACATGCTATATGGTTTTTACAAAATGATGATGAAAAACTGCAAAAGACAATCAACTCGAAGATCCTAGAAGGCAGTATCATCACAGAAAACTCCATTCTGACTCGACTATATGCAAAAGTAAACGTGCATTTTTTTGTATATTTGAATTTTCATGTGAGAAAGATAAAATAAAAGGAAAACGAAAACGAAAAAAATGCAGAAATTAAACGTGAATGCATGCAAAATGAAAAATGCAGACGCAAAAGGATGCATTACACCTCCCCAAACCAAACTGGACAATGTCCTCATTGGCTAAAAAACAAGGAAAGGGGGTATACAACCTAATACATGTTCCTACGGGGTGAAAAATATACAGAACTAAAAAGCATAAAAGAAAAACTAAGGTGAAGGCAAGGCAAGAAATACATAACCTCCCCAAACCAGCTGCAGCTATCACTCCGCATCCTCCGAACTCTCCTCATCACCACTACCTTTCTCCTCACTCCCACTACCACTCTCACCCTCCTCTTCGGAGCTCTCCTGTGCCTCTCCTCCTCCACTGGTACTGGCATGTTGAGCGGCCTCCTCCGCACGTCGCCTCACCTCCCTCTGTACCGCTGTCTCCTTAGGTACCTCAGAAGAGGTCTGGGGGTACCCGCCATCTGGGTATCGGTAAAAAGAGGGGTGAGGACCACTGGGAGGTCGGAATGTGCCAGTGCGCATCCTCGCATCGTAATCCGGAAAGCTGACCAAGGCAAGGTCCCTCTGAAGAATGGACTGGGCCGTGAGAAGCTCAAAAAGCAGAGGATCACGGTACCCCCGGCCTGCGGCCGGTGGTACCTCAAAAATAGGAGGTAAAATAAAATGCGGAGGGAAGCCTGGGGTGGATGATGATGAAGAAGAAGGGGTGGTGAAAGGTGAAGGTGTAGGTGTAGGTGTGGGTGTAGGTGTAGGTGTATGTGTAGGTGTAGGTATGGTGGTGGTCGGCTGAGAGGATGAAGATGGTCATGATGACGGTGAAGGTCGGGGACGTGAAGTGTCTCCGACCTCTCTCATAGGTGAGGTACGCTTCCTCTTTGAAGAGGAAAGATGTATCTGTATATCCTGGTAACAAGCCCGCCGCCTACGATAGCGTCAGTGACTCTGCGACCTATGTCGCCTAGATGGGTAGCCACGAGGTAGGCTATGTTAAGGACAAAAGGGGTACCACTGTCAATGTTCAGGTACCCCGCGACTATGGGTGGCTTTGGTTTCTATCCTAGGTCGCACCGTAAAAGTAGACCAATCGAACTTTTACTGGGTCATTTCATGCTGTGCATCCATCGGCAGGTCATAAGTCAAGGAAAATATCCAGCCTTTATCAGGTTTTATATATATTTCTCAGGGCCACTCGAGGAGTAGTAACATAAACGCATGGCCATGCTCGAATATGATTCGTATCAGTTATGTTGCTCTCTAGTCGAGGAAACCACTCCTGATATGATTACTTGGGAGATACGACCTTGTAAGGTAAGACTTTGCAATTTGTCTTCCATTGAGTGGGAGAATAATGCATGGATATGAGAATCGTAATCGCACACACACTTGTAGGACAAGTGGGAGATTGTTGGAGTAAATGTCCTCCACAGTGTGTGATTATTTGAGTAACTCTTTTACAAGATCACGTAGGGATACTTAGTATATTAATCAGTTGATTAATGTTTATCGGTAACGATTGGCTCACTAGAAGTTTGACGTTACTGTCATATGATGGCGATAATCAGCCGATCCCTAAAGGTCACACCTATAGGATAGTATTGAGAAATGTGATTATATATTAATATAATTACATAAATTCTAAACTTAGCTAAATGTAGTTAAGTAGATGATAAACATTTAATATGATTAAATAATAACTAGGAGAAATGAATTAAATGTTAATTCTAATAAATATATATAAAAGTTATATTTATTAATTATATTTTAATATATGATAGAATAATATAATTGAGATTAATTAATTATAAGATAATTAATTAATATTCTCCGGGAATTAAATTTGTACACCGAAAAGTATTAAAATATATATGATATTTTAAGGAATTTCGGAATAAGGAAACTGACTCAAAATATTATATTATAATGTGGTTTGCTAATTGAAGTACAATACCAACACAAACCAAAACCCTATATATAGAGGGTTTCGGCCTTGAGGTTGGATACACAAGAAGAAAACGTTTTTCCTCTCTTATTCTCCTTGATAGTTTATCATCTTAATCCCAAAATAAATCCTCTAAATTAATTAATAATAATTTAGGAGGAGCTTTGAGGGAATCTTTCTCAGTCGTCTTGAGTGCAATCTAAGGAGAACTTCTACCTTGAAGTTTGGGTTTATACTAGGTTGTTCCTAGGCCGATCTCATATAGGACCAAATGTTATTTCTATGATCCTTGTCCTATTATTTCAGTTCTATTCTTTTAATATCAATTCGTTTTTGATATAATCCTTGGCAGTATTAATTAAGTTAATACTTTTATGAGTAATTTAAGAAATTATTTCCTACAAGTGGTATCAGAGCCATTGTTCAAAATCGTTTTGATAATGAATTGAGAATTAAAATCCCACGACACACATATTTTTCACGGTTTATAAAAAAAAAAAAAAAAAAGTTTTTTTTTTTTCGGTCTGAATTTTTTTTTCGTGATATGTCACGGCTGGTTCACGTTTTTTTTGGTTTCGTTTTTTTTTTTTTTGATTTTGTTATTTTAAGTGTTAAAATAATTATCATATTATGATGCTCATAACAATGATATAGATCAATGATTATTAAAAGTTCAATTAAGATATTGTTAGAATTAGATTAATTTGTTTTAAATTGTTAAGATGAATGAATATTGTTCACATGAATTAAAAGTTAATCTTGATGACAATATTTGGAAATTTTTAAAACCTAATATGATTAGAACTATAACACAAAATTATGAGATGATTTTTGTGATACTATGAGTGATTTTAAGAAAGTTCACGAATTAGTAAAGTTTCCAAAATCTATTTCTACCTTGATTATACCATTTAAGGAAATAGTATAATATCTTATGTATATGTCAATTTACATGATATTATTTGATAATATGAGTAGTTGCCTTTTTCTTAACAAAAAAAAAAAAACGTGTAATATTGGACCGTAAGTTTTTTTTTTCGGCCCTACCCTCAATTTTGTGATTTGTTGCTTTTGTTATTATTAATATTATATGATAATTTATATTAACTAAATTATAAATAAAGATTTATAATTAGAACAAATTTATAAAGATAACAAAAAAAGGGGGTATTAAAAAACCGTAAAATTGGATTTTAGGGTTATTTTATTTGTTTTCGTTTTTATTTATATTATGAGATAATATTCATATTAACTAAATTATAAAAGATGTTTTGTAATTGTAACAATTTTTTCGAAAAAAAAGGGGTATAACCGTGTGATTGTCGAGGGAAAGAAAGAGAATAAACGAAAATTATTTGATAATTTTTCGGTTACTTAATCATTTATTTATTTTAAAAGGTTTATTATATCTAATTGATGATACTTACTAGATTCTAAAATTGTTTGGAATTTATTTGGATTATGGTTTACATGTGTGACATGTAATTTTAAAATTAATGGTGGTTTGGGTAATATTGCATTATGAATGTTTTATTATATTGTTAATGATATTGTTTTTCAATGAAGGTTGAATTTATTTTTACAATTGTTGTCAAGTATAATCATGTAATCTAGTGTGGCTTTAGTTTTTGGTTACTTTTCGGTAATGGTGGAAAGTAATCAAGTGATGTAGTTTATGAGATCTCGCATCTCCGCTTTGTATTTTAACTTTTCTTTTTTTTTTTTAGATTAAATGTAAATAGGATTTACATTGTTATAGCTTAGAACAAAGAAGAAAAAGAAGAAGAGGATTTTGATGCATCCGGGTCTCTATTTCCAGTATACATCTCGAGATGAAGAACGGTGATCCATGAAGCTTCTAGGGTCCATGTGATTGGATTCCAAGTTGTATTTACTGTTTTTAATGTTTTACGTTCTTATCTTTATTGCTTGAATGTTGCATATCATTATGTTCCGCCTAAACCAAACCACCTATATGCATGTAAAATGACTCATGTGGATTATTTTGCATTTTGGCATATGATGTTTTTTTTCTGCCATCACTCATTCCTACTCATATCAAATAGTTCACTTAAATGAGTTTAAAATAGTGATGAGATCTCACTCTTTATAAAATTGAGACTTTAGCCTTTCTAGATGAAACAACTATGAATCCCTTGTTCGTCGGTGGGCATATAGGACCTGTTGTTATCTCCATATGGACCCCTTCTATCTCGGGTAAGTAGTGTGTTGTGACCTAGTTGAACTCAACACAATGATTCAATCAAGCTATTGAAATCATTGTGGACTAATAGATAAATTTAAGAAATTTGTCGACTAAGAGTTCTAATGTAGAACCAGTTAAAGTGTTAACTCACCAAATCGGGATTTGGGTCTTGGGATACATTATATAATTCTTTGAGTGAGTTCGATTATATTATGTTGTATATCTTTGTTTAAAAAGATTTTAAATTCATTGATTTCTCATGTTTATTTATTTTCTCATTTGTAGATCATTTAATATCTGCCTTTTAAAATGACTAATTCAAATGCAACTCCGGGCCCTAGCGCCACCCTCACCAGGGAGTCGTGGTTACGCTCTTTTATGGACCACGTCTCCTACAATCAGAACTCCCGCCTTAAGAATGATGGGAGTAACTTTACCGATTGGGAGGCAGCATTACGGAATGTTGTCATTGCTGACGGTAAATTAAAGTATTTGGTTGAGCCAGTACCGGCTGAACCAACTGCAAGGACTGGAGCCCAATGAACTACATATGATGAGTTCGTTCGTGAAGCTGGTGCGATTAAGAATGTACTTATTTATGCAATGGAAAGCAATTTGCAGCGCCGCTTCATTTCACAAGGTGTAAATAAGATTTTCACCACCCTTACCAATGAATTCTCGCAAGCTCCGAGAATCATGAGATATAACGCAGCAGTCCGCTTCTTCGAAGCTAAACTGCCAAGGGCCAAGCTGTTAGCCCACACATCCTCAAGATGATTGAGAATGTGGAAGTTCTGGAGTCTCTCGGTTGCAATATTGAGGAGTCAATCATTGTAGACCGAATCTTACACTATCTTCATGATGGGTTCACCCAATTTAGGGTGAATTATAACATGAATGACATGAAGAAAATTCTTCATGAACTCCACTCTCAGCTCGTGCAAGCTGAGAAGGATCTCAATTTGAGTGGGAGTGCTAAGAAGGACGTCCTTGTCATACAAGCTAATTGGAAGGGAAAGGGAAAGGCAAAGGCTCCCTTAAATGTTAAGAAGCCTCAGTTCAAAAGAAAGCAGCCGAAGCCCAAGAGTGGACCTGGTGAGACCAATAACTCAAAGGCCAAAACTAAGAGCAAAGGGAAAGAAGGAGAGTGCCACCATTGCCACGAGTTTGGGCATTGGAAAAGGAACTGCCCTAAGTACCTCGAGGATATCAAGGCTGGACGAGTGACAGCCACAGGTATACCGTCATTTATTCATATGATTGAAATAAACCATGCAAGTTCAGCAACATGGGTATTTGATACTGGTTGTGGTTCTCACTTGTGTAATCACTTGTAGGGTTTAAGGGACGTCCGCAAACTTAAGAAAGGGGACGTTGACCTTCGTGTTGGAAATGGAGCAAAGGTTGCAGCTGTCTCCATAGGAACTTATGTACTCAAACTACCTAGTGGTTTCGAGTTATTTTTAAATAATTGTTATTTTGTTCCTAGTTTGTCAAAAAACATTATTCTATTTCTGTTTTGGATTCAGAAGGTTTTTGTTTTAATATTAAGCACAATTGTTTTACTTTTTCATTAAACGATATGATTTATGGAAAAGCTGTTTCCGTAAACGGAATATAGTTTTAGACCAAACTCTTGGAGGAAGTGTCCTCGACAATAGTGTGTCGACGTAATTAAAACTCATTTTAATGAAACACAATAGGGAGTGTTACTCTTTTAAAGTCAACTGATCAACGTTTACCGATAATGATTGGTTGTCTAGAGTTTGACATTATCGTCATATGATGGTGGTGATCAGTTGATCCATTAAGGTCATATCTTTAGGGAATTCCGTCTCAATGGAATAATTAATTAATATCGTATTGGATTCAAATTAATTAATAACTGGAAATTTGGAAATAATTTTACATGACGAATATTTTATAATGGGATTATAATAATGATAGTCAAAGTAATAAAATCGTTTTATTACTCGGTTTTATTTATTCGTTTGGGAAACGATTAAATTAAGAATGAACACGGTTGATTATATAATTACAAAGAGTTGTAATTAAAATTATGATATTACAATAATAATTTTGAATTGTTAGTATAATTATTTAAATGTCATAAAATTGTGAATTATGAAGTTTAATAGTTAAAATTGGATAATTAACAAATTGGGTCATGTGTTATGCAACATGTGTGACATGTTACAAATTAACACAATTGACAAAGATAAAATGGGGTCAATATTAACCCCATTTCAGCCGTGTAGTATAGTGGAAGTATTGAGGTTGTGTGTGCATTGTAATTGAGTGTGTATGTAACACCCCCATCATCCTATTCATTAATAAATAGGGTTTTCCAATGTAATTCGGATAATGAGTGTGTCACAATTAAACCAAATGTGGTAGTAGTACCTAACCATGAAATAAAATAGGTAATTGTCTAATGCAATTTAAAATCCAAATGATAAAATACGATACAACCAAATTTTAAAGTTTGCGGAAGCGAAATTAAAGTTCATTGATCCAAAAGAAGATAAAGAGTCAAAGCATTTGTCTTTGATTGAAACATTAAGCGCGCTCTCTTGTGCATCCCACGACTAATTCCCATGGGTACCTGTCACACGATCTGCTCACACATTTTGTGATCACCGCAGGTCCAAGCAAGGACAAAACAAATAAAAGGGGTCAACAATATTGTTGAGTAAGGTAAACGATTTGAAAGCAATGTAAATGAATTAAGAAAGAATAACTTGGAAGGTATTTTATAAAATAATAATACATATCAAAATACTTCGAATAAATGAAGAACATAATATAAGAATTGCCAACATTAAATCAAAGGAAACAATCATTTAAACGGGTAGATTAACATAAGTATTCCAAAGTATTCAAACTCAAACCAATCCTTCAAGATAGTTCTATTTCAAGAAAACCTTTCTTTTCCAATTATTTCAACATCGGTATAACTTTGGATAGAGGCCGTATGAAATGGATATACTCGCCCCAAACCGGATAAGACGAGGGTCACCAAATCATGTACTAAAACTGTCCTAACATCCCGAGTGTGCACACCCCTCTAAGGGCCAACCCCAAAGAGGAAGATAAGAGGACGGGGTCTCGATCAACTAACCCCCATCAAAAGCTCTGTATAGGAAATCCCTTTCACCAGGGACAACCTACCCCTCAACCAAAACCGTTTCAACCAATATGAAATTCCATTTCCAAAACAAAACCATTTCCTCAATCATTTGATAAGTCCTTATAAACTTGTAGAAAGCAAAACGGTTTTGGATTTCCGAAAATCATAAATACTTATTTCTTATCAAATACAATATCCTTTCCAGAGATTAAAACAAATAAATCCTTATCCATAAACATTTGTAAGGTAAGTTCAAATAATATAGATACTTAATATAACAAAGATATCAATATACAAGATAGACAATAATTCAAACGGGTTATCAACAGGGTACGAAAAAGGTGTTTTCCCTTACCTTGCAAGCGGTTAAAGGTTAGAGAGCCTCTTCTACGAATCCCGACTCTACATAAGGTTTAAAATAATAGTCACTTATATGAACGACCATTACTAAGCTACTTGTAGTAAATTACGCAATAGCTATACTTTCTCGGTTTTTACAGATTCAAAACAGAAACATTAAACCGTCATATCTCCTTCGTTACTAAATATTTTGAGGCGAGCGCAGTGGGGTTTGCTTCCTTAGTGAGTCGTCCATCTTTAATGTCTCTGTGATCAGAGTCTAAAAACGTGTTTAAGGGGTCCAAAGTTACAGTCTACCAAAGTTGATCCAAAAGTGAGTCTTAAAAAGTTACGGGGAGGTAAATACTCTTAACATATCGAAACTCGTCGAAACGAAAGCCTACTATACTTTACATTCATTAAAATTTAACATGTGAAGAGATGGGTCACTGATTATATTTATATGTATGACTAAATTACCCTTTTATGGAAATGCAAGCTTTTAACAAGTATGACTAAACAGAACATTTTTCCAGAACACAACCGAAACTTGTAAAAATCATATAAAATCCAAAACATCATATTTTTGTGCATGGTCGGTTTTATTGGATTTCTTTATGTGTCTAAAACATATTGTTAGCCACGCATGTTGTCTCAAAAATGGGTTTTTCAGATCTAAAAACACGTTTTAAAAACAGTGGTCAGAAAATGAGTCATGAAAAGTTTTGCATCATAAATCCCTCTTAACAAAACGAAACGAGTTGATTCAAAAGCCTATTATCATCTAGACTCAAATTAGTGTAACATATGAATAGATGAGACACTGATTCCTTTTGTAAATATGGTTTGATAACTCTTTAAGTGAGATCTAGTGATTCAGACAAACAAAAAACAGGCTGTAGTATATGATTTTTCATTTCTAAACGGTTCATGCAAACGTCCTAATTTTTGGTGAGTGATTTTATAACAACTTAAGGATAGTCCCAAATTTTTGTTTTCTGAAAATACTCATTTTAACATGTGTTTTCAGATCTACTACATGCATGCTACATTTTTGACAAAATAACGGTTTTTACTATGTTCAATCCTTTGCATGCATGGTTGTAGATTCTTAAGTTCATTTTTAGATGTTAAGTGATATGTGAATGCATGTTAAAAGGTTATAAAATCAGATTTGAAGAGAAATGTAAGCTTACTTAGTGTAGAAATCAAGTATTATGCAAGATCCTCCTCTTGTTCTTTCTCCTTCTTCCTCACGTCTCCCTCTTCCTTACTCTATCCTCTCACTAAGTTTTGTGTAAATTATGGTTTGAAATCTGAATATTTGTTTTTAGGAAGGATGGAGAAGGTGTTGTATAAATGGTGTGTTGAAAATTGGAAAAGAGAGGATATGGGGAAGGGGGGTGGCGGCACAAATGGGGGACAAAGGGGAAAGGGAATCTTCCCATGCATTGGCCAAATCTTTTAGCATGCATTGGTCCATTTGTCTAGAGTGTACGATTAACGATTACGTGACGGAAAAGATGCATGCGATGGTTTTACGTACGTAATTCTCGGTTTTAATTAAACCATACCCGTATTTAATTAGTACTCGAGCTTAAATAAAAAATTATCCGTTAAAAATTATTACGGATATTGCGGGTATTATAATCTACCCACCTTAAAACGAACTTCGTCCTCGAAGTTTAAAACTACCCTCTACGCGCAAGCTAACACCATTATTAAAACGATCCCAAATCAAACAAAGAAAAGAATAAGGAAATGCAAAATATGTGGGTATTACATCCTACCTCGCTTAAGGATTGTTACGTCCTCGTAACTAGGTAATTACCTCGAAAAGTTGTGGATAGTTAAGTCTCATGGCCTCCTCGGCTTCCCAAGTGGCCTCCTCGGTGTCGTGGTTTGACCATAACACTTTGATAATACGAGTCTCTTTATTCCGAGTCCTTCGAATTTTACTATCCAAGATCTTAACGGGTTGCTCCTCATAAGATAGTGAGTCATCGAGTTCTAGCACCTCGGGTTCTATGATGTGCGACGGGTCACTCAAATACTTGCGGAGTTGAGAAACATGGAAAACGTTATGGACGCGATCCAAGGATGGCGGTAACGCTAGGCGGTAGGCTACCTCTCCAACACGTTCTAAAATCTCATACGGGCCTATGTACTTAGGGCTTAGCTTCCCTTTCTTACCGAATCGCATTACTCCTCTCATTGGTGACACTCGCAACAAGACTTTATCCCCAACTTCGAATTCAACACTTCTTCTGTGAAGGTCGGCATAGCTCTTTTGTCTATCTTGGGCTGCTTTCATCTTTTGCCGGATCACATGGATTTGTTGGATCATTTCTTGAATCATCTGTGGTCCAAGTACAACGCTATCTGTGAGATCATCCCAACAGACAGGGCTTCTACATTTTCTTCCGTAAAGGGCTTCGAAAGGTGCCATCTTGATGCTAGCGTGATAACTGTTGTTATATGAGAATTCGATGAGATCAAGCATGTCCTCCCATGAACCTTTGAATTCCAGAGCGCAAGCTCTAAGCATGTCTTCTAATGTCTGGATTGTTCTCTCGGTCTGACCATCGGTTGCAGGATGGAAAGCGGTACTCATCTTCAACTTGGTTCCTAAGGACTCTTGCAATTCTTGCCAAAATCGGGAAATGAATCTTGAGTCTCTATCCGAAATGATGCTCTTCGGAACACCGTGTAATCTCAGCACATGCTTCCTATAAGCTATGGCGAGTTCTCTCTTGTTCCAAGTATCCTTTATTGGTATGAAGTGTGCAGCCTTTGTCAAACGGTCCACAATTACCCAAATCATGTTATTTCCCTTCTTGGTCCTTGGTAAGGCAGTAATGAAATCCATGGAAATTGAATCCCATTTCCATTCTGGAATGTCCAAGGGTTGTAGTAGCCCTTGCGGTCTTCTATGTTCGATCTTTACCTTTTGACAGGTTAGGCATCGTGATACGAATTCTGCTACTTCTCTCTTCATGTTTGGCCACCAGAAGGTCTTTTTCAAGTCCTTATATAGTTTGTCTCCTCCTGGATGTACTGAATAGGGTGTATTGTGTGCTTCCTTCATGATTCTCCTTTTCAGCTCGGAATTTTGGGGTACACACCATCTTTCCTTGTAGTGAAGGTTCCCATCATTCCCGATAGCGAAACCTTCTCCACTCGGGGTTCCAATCTTTGCTTTCCTTGTCTTAATCATTTCATCTTCAGCTTGTTCCTTTCGGATCTCCTCATATAGGTCGGGCGATAGGGTGAAATCGTTCATGCTCCCACCATGAGAGATTACGTTGATACCCATGTTCTGTATCTCCTCCCTTAGCTTTCTTTGTGAGATAGCTCCACATAATGAATGCACACATTTTCGACTGAGTGCGTCAGCCACCACATTTGCTTTTCCTTCGTGGTATTGGATCTCCATGTCATAGTCTTTAATTAACTCCAACCATCTCCTTTGTCTCATGTTCAGCTCCTTTTGAGTGAAAATGTACTTTAGGCTCTTGTGATTGGAAAAGATCTTGAAGGTTATACCGTAAAGGTAATGACGCCAACGCCAGCTAATTCCAAATCATGGGTTGGGTAGTTGACTTTATGTGTCTTCAGTTGTCTGGATGCATAAGCGATTACTCGACGATTCTGCATCAGTACGCATCCTAGGCCATTTTTCGATGCGTCCGTATACACCTCAAAATTTTCATTCCCACTTGGTAACGCTAGGACTGGGGCGATTGTTAATCGCTCCTTGAGAGTTTGGAATGCTTTCCCACATTTGTCATCCCATTGGAACTTGTTAGCCTTTTTCATAAGCGAAGTCATCGGTCGGGCAATCTTGGAGAAATCCTTTACAAAGCGCCTATAGTAACCGGCCAAGCCTAGAAAGCTACGGATCTCGGTCACATTCTTCGGAGTTGACCAATTTGAGACGGCTTCTACCTTGCTCGCTGGGGTCAACTGAAACTCCCTCTCTCGAGATAACATGACCCAGAAATGATACTTTTTCTAGCCAAAACTCGCATTTCGACATCTTAGCATATAGTTGATTGTCTCTCAGTGTTTGGAGAATTAGTCTCAGGTGTTCCTTGTGATCTTGTTGGTTCTTTGAGTATACCAAGATATCATCGATGAAGACGACTACGAACTTATCCAAGAATGGTCGGAATACTCGGTTCATTAGGTCCATGAACACAGCAGGTGCATTTGTAAGACCAAATGGCATAACGGTGAACTCATAGTGACCATATCTGGTTTGGAAGGCAGTCTTTGGTATATCTTCTCCAGCTATTCTTAATTGATGATATCCAGATCTGAGGTCTATCTTTGAGAAAACTCCTGCTCCGCGCAATTGGTCGAAGAGGTCGTCGATTCGGGGTAAAGGATATCGGTTCTTCACCGTCACATTGTTCAGCTCACGATAGTCTATGCACAACCTTAAACTTCCATCTTTCTTTCTCACAAACAAGACGGGTGCTCCCCATGGCGACACACTTGGGCGGATATAACCCTTTTCAAGTAGCTCTTCTAATTGAGTCTTTAACTCAGCTAATTCCTTCGGTGCCATCCTATAGGGTGCTTTCGAAATTGGGCCTGATCCCGGAACTAGGTCAATTCGAAATTCAACTTCCCTTTGCGGAGGCATGCCGGGAATCTCGTCAGGAAAGACATCCGCAAATTCCCGAACAATCTCCACATATTCAAATTTCGGGCCTTCAATAGATACGTCATGGACATGACACAAAACGAAGGGACACCCTTTCCTTAGGTATGATTTTAAGGTAAGGACAGAAATAAGTTTTACTTTGGGTTTGACTATGACACCTTTGTATGATACTCGGACTCCTTTGGGTCCTCTCATCGAAACTTTTTGTTGCCAACAATCAATCTTAGCCTTATGTCTATTTAACCAATCCATCCCTAGTATTACATCAAAATTTCCTAGTGGAAACTCGATGAGGTCAGCAAGAAAATCGGTCCCCATGATGGTTATAGACACATCCTTATAGATTCGTGTGCATCTCACCACCTTTCCCGATGGTTGCACAAAATTGCTTTCTATAACTTCATATTGCCTAAGGTCGAGATTGGGTGCAAAAGAACTGGCTATGAAAGAATGAGATGCTCCTGAATCAAATAGAACATAAGAGAGTTTAGAATTGATTAGGAAAGTACCAGTGACGACATTCTCAGTCTTTTCAGCTTCATCTCGGCCAATGACAAAGAGTCTCCCAGTTCGGTTTCCGTTTCCTCCTTGAACGGTGCTGGTTGAAGCAGCTTGGGTATTGCCTCCATTGGTTGGCGCTCTGCTGGTGCCTTGGTTATTAGGGTTCCCTTGGGGTCGAGTGGCAGGTTGAGCACGATTAGAATTGGCATAGCTCCCAGTAGTCCTAACAGGCATTCCTCCTTGGCGAGCTTGGTTCCCTTGATGAGACTGTCGCTCCTTGGAATAGCACTCATAAGCCCGGTGCCCCATTTTGTTGCAGGAGTTAAGCGAACAGGGTTGCCATTCCAATCTTTCCCGAGGTGATCTTGACGACATTGTTTACAGAAATAATGCCTCACGAACTGCTTCCCTTGAAAATTTGTGACTAGGCTTTTTCCAGGGTTCCCAAAAGATTTCGGTCTGGGCGGCAGATTGGCAAAGTTTCCCTTCTTGTGGGACCCTTGGCCCACATCAGATTGTGTGCCCTTTCGTTTCTCTCCGGCGGCAGCTTTCTTTTCTTCCAAGACTTTCTCAATGGTGCTGGCTCGACAGTAAACTGCGGCTAGAGTGGCGAACTCTTGTCCTCCTAGACGGTCTCTAATGCCGAGCTCGAGGTTTCGCTCGAACTTATCTTCTTTGGAAGCTTCGTCGGGAACTAAGTTTGACGCGAAACGAGACAGCTCTTGAAACTTTTGATAGTATTCCTGAACAGTCATTGATCCTTGCTTGAGGTTGTCAAATTCTCTCCTCTTTGCCCTTCGAAGGTGTTCGGGAAAGAACTCAGCTCTCAACGCTTTCTTAAAAGCCTCCCACGAAAAAGGTTCAGCAACTTCTTCTCCTTCATCATTAAGATAATACACGGGTTCTAAGAACCGGTCCTTGTTATTGCCCCACCAAATGTCAGCAGTTTCAGTGAGGTAGTAGGTGGCTTGATCCACCATGTACTCCTCAGGACATCGCAAGGTTTGAAATATTTTCTCAAACTCACGGATCCAGTTTTCAAGCTTTACTGGGTCTCCGTCCTTGCCATCATATTGCGGAGGGCGTTGCTGACCTACGGCCTTAGTCAGGCTGGCCGCGGGGTTTGGATCATTGCCTTGAGCCATTCGTTCCATTGATTCAGCTAATCGGGTGTTGATCTAGACTAATTGTTGAACAACCTCATTCATTCCTTGGTTGTTCTGGTTGTTGTCGTCATCGCGGTTGTGGTTGTTGCTTGAACGGGCCATTGTTACTACGCAACGAAATAAACATACTCAGGCTCTTTGTATAAATATACGTACGTGATTGGCATCTATCCTACATTCGATCATATTACGTTTATCCCATAGCGTGCTATGTTATGAACATAAGAAACTGATTAGGCATATAAACATAGAGCAACAAAACATATTCAATACTTGAAAGAAAAGTTCACTACATCATGAAAGAAATTCTAGAGTTCAAAGCACCATAGAAAAATCTAGGCTCCTCCTATAAGAGTTGAGGAAACTAATTATCACCACTAGGACTAGGAGGGTTAACGACTTCCTCCATTGACACATCGGTTTCGTATTCTAACTCCTCATAGCGCTCCTCCTCATAGCACCTCTGGATCACTGAATCGAGGTCGTGAAGGAGTGGGTACTCAGGTAACGTGGGGTCTAAAACCCTCTCTTCATTATGGAACTCTACTTCATCTAACAGCTCCTGCCTGAGCTCCGCGTAAACTCCACTAGTTGGAAGGGACTCAATGAGAGTCCTCCCTTGAAGGAAGGTACAATCACTGAAAGTATAACTATCTAGCTCTGCATAAAACTGCATGTACGCTTTATAACGCCTACAATGCTCCATAATACAGCTATCCGGATGCATTTTGATATCGGACGGGTGAACACGAGGAAAATCCATCCTAATAATACGTACATATCAAGGTATACTTAATCAGATAATTGCTATTAAAATAAAAACAACGCATTAAGGTCCGTCCCATGTATCCCCCTCACACAATCTCACCACGAATTAAAAAATTTTTTTTTTTTTTTTTTTTTTTTTTTTTGAAAACATTTTAACAAGGTCGGTCAACTTACGGGTGGTGAAGAGATATGAAGATCTAGTCACCCATTCCAAGAAGGAAACCCGCTCTGATACCACTTTGTAACACCCCCATCATCCTATTCATTAATAAATAGGGTTTTCCAGTGTAATTCGGATAATGGGTGTGTCACAATTAAACCAAATGTGGTAGTAGTACCTAACCATGAAATAAAATAGGTAATTGTCTAATGCAATTTAAAATCCAAATGATAAAATACGATACAACCAAATTTTAAAGTTTGCGGAAGCGAAATTAAAGTTCATTGATCCAAAAGAAGATAAAGAGTCAAAGCATTTGTCTTTGATTGAAACATTAAGCGCGCTCTCTTGTGCATCCCACGACTAATTCCCATGGGTACCTGTCACACGATCTGCTCACACATTTTGTGATCACCGCAGGTCCAAGCAAGGACAAAACAAATAAAAGGGGTCAACAATATTGTTGAGTAAGGTAAACGATTTGAAAGCGATGTAAATGAATTAAGAAAGAATAACTTGGAAGGTATTTTATAAAATAATAATACATATCAAAATACTTCGAATAAATGAAGAACATAATATAAGAATTGCCAACATTAAATCAAAGGAAACAATCATTTAAACGGGTAGATTAACATAAGTATTCCAAAGTATTCAAACTCAAACCAATCCTTCAAGATAGTTCTATTTCAAGAAAACCTTTCTTTTCCAATTATTTCAACATCGGTATAACTTTGGATAGAGGCCGTATGAAATGGATATACTCGCCCCAAACCGGATAAGACGAGGGTCACCAAATCATGTACTAAAACTGTCCTAACATCCCGAGTGTGCACACCCCTCTAAGGGCCAACCCCAAAGAGGAAGATAAGAGGACGGGGTCTCGATCAACTAACCCCCATCAAAAGCTCTGTATAGGAAATCCCTTTCATCAGGGACAACCTACCCCTCTACCAAAACCGTTTCAACCAATATGAAATTCCATTTCCAAAACAAAACCATTTCCTCAATCATTTGATAAGTCCTTATAAACTTGTAGAAAGCAAAACGGTTTTGGATTTCCGAAAATCATAAATACTTATTTCTTATCAAATACAATATCCTTTCCAGAGATTAAAACAAATAAATCCTTATCCATAAACATTTGTAAGGTAAGTTCAAATAATATAGATACTTAATATAACAAAGATATCAATATACAAGATAGACAATAATTCAAACGGGTTATCAACAGGGTACGAAAAAGGTGTTTTCCCTTACCTTGCAAGCGGTTAAAGGTTAGAGAGCCTCTTCTACGAATCCCGACTCTACATAAGGTTTAAAATAATAGTCACTTATATGAACGACCATTACTAAGCTACTTGTAGTAAATTACGCGATAGCTATACTTTCTCGGTTTTTACAGATTCAAAACAGAAACTTTAAACCGTCATATCTCCTTCGTTACTAAATATTTTGAGGCGAGACCAGTGGGGTTTGGTTCCTTAGTGAGTCGTCCATCTTTAATGTCTCTGTGGTCAGAGTCTAAAAACGTGTTTAAGGGGTCCAAAGTTACAGTCTACCAAAGTTGATCCAAAAGTGAGTCTTAAAAAGTTACGGGGAGGTAAATACTCTTAACATATCGAAACTCGTCGAAACGAAAGCCTACTATACTTTACATTCATTAAACTTTAACATGTGAAGAGATGGGTCACTGATTATTTTGATATGTATGACTAAATTACCCTTTTATGGAAATGCAAGCTTTTAACAAGTATGACTAAACAGAACATTTTTCCAGAACACAACCGAAACTTGTAAAAATCATATAAAATCCAAAACATCATATTATTGTGCATGTTGTCTCAAAAATGGGTTTTTCAGATCTAAAAACACGTTTTAAAAACAGTGGTCAGAAAATGAGTCATGAAAAATTTTGCATCATAAATCCCTCTTAACAAATCGAAACGAGTTGATTC
The DNA here is from genome assembly GCA_029255685.2 of Silene conica. NCBI lineage: Eukaryota > Viridiplantae > Streptophyta > Magnoliopsida > Caryophyllales > Caryophyllaceae > Silene > Silene conica. The sequence goes on along the minus strand of CM055311.2, from coordinate 8,851,294 downwards.
AAAAGCCTATTATCATCTAGACTCAAAGTAGTTTAACATATGAATAGATGAGACACTGATTCTTTTTGTAAATATGGTTTGATGACTCTTTAAGTGAGATCTAGTGATTCGGACAAACAGAAAACAGGCTGTAGTATATGATTTTTCATTTCTAAACGGTTCATGCAAACGTCCTAATTTTTGGTGAGTGATTTTATAACAACTTAAGGATAGTCCCAAATTTTTTTTTTCTGAAAATACTCATTTTAACATGTGTTTTCAGATCTACTACATGCATGCTACGTTTTTGACAAAATAACGGTTTTTACTATGTTCAATCCTTTGCATGCATGGTTGTAGATTCTTAAGTTCATGTTTAGATGTTAAGTGATATGTGAATGCATGTTAAAAGGTTATAAAATCAGATTTGAAGAGAAATGTAAGCTTACTTAGGCCCTGTTCTTTTGGACTGAAACTTAGCTGAACTGAACTGAACTGAACTTATAGGATCTGAACTGAACTGAACTGAACTTATAGGAACTGAACTGAACTTATAGGAACTGAACTCAACTGAACTTATAGAAACTGAACTGAACTGAACTTATAGGAACTGAACTGAACTTATAGGAACTGAACTGAACTGAACTGAACTTATAGGAACTGAACTGAACTTATAGGAACTGAACTTATAGGATCTGAACTTAACTTAACTTATAGGATCTGAACTGAACTTATAAAATACGAACTTAATTAACTTTATTTTAATTTAAGTTAACTATTATTATTATTATTATTATTGTTATTATTGTTGTTATTATTATTATTATTATTATTATTATTATTGTTATTATTGTTGTTGTTGTTGTTGTTGTTGTTGTTATTATTATTATTATTATTATTATTATTATTATTATTATTATAATTATTATTATTATTATTATTATTATTATTATTATTATTATCATTATTATCCAATAGATGACATTGATAAAAAATTAGTCTAAAATACAAGGTTGTTTAAAATATTTTTAACTTTATATATAATGGTTTGTTCATAGTTCATTCATTATACTACAATTACATTACGATAAAAATAATTCACTATTACAATTTTCTCTAACCATTTATTTTCTCTAACAATGGTGATGAAGAAACTGATTAATGGGAGAGTGACAATTGGTGAGGGTGAGGGCGTCGTATGATGAGTTGTTGTTCTTTGACATTAATGAGGATGGTAGTTTGACATTAATTAGAGAGTAAAAGACGGGTAAATTATTAATGAGTTTTTTTTTATAGATGACGTGTATCGAATAATTAAAGCGAAATGTTTAATTTGTATCGGTTGTTAAAAATAATACTCCGTATATAACTTTTCTTAATTGAGTTTATATGAACTGAACTTATAGAAACTGAACTGAACTGAACTTATAGGAACTGAACTGAACTTATAGGAACTGAACTGAACTGAACTGAACTTATAGGAACTGAACTGAACTTATAGGAACTTAACTGAACTGAACTTATAGGATCTGAACTGAACTGAACTTATAGGAATTGAACTGAACTTATAGGAACTGAACTGAACTTAACTGAACTTATAGGATCTGAAGTGAACTTAAATTAAGTGACTTGAAGTCCAAAAGAACAGGGCCTTAGTGTAGAAATCAAGTATTATGCAAGATCCTCCTCTTGTTCTTTCTCCTTCTTCCTCACGTCTCCCTCTTCCTTACTCTATCCTCTCACTAAGTTTTGTGTAAATTATGGTTTGAAATCTGAATATTTGTTTTTAGGAAGGATGGAGAAGGTGTTGTATAAATGGTGTGTTGAAAATTGGAAAAGAGAGGATATGGGGAAGGGGGTGGCGGCACAAATGGGGGACAAAGGGGAAAGGGAATCTTCCCATGCATTGGCCAAATCTTTTAGCATGCATTGGTCCATTTGTCTAGAGTGTACGATTAACGATTACGTGACGGAAAAGATGCATGCGACGGTTTTACGTACGTAATTCTCAGTTTTAATTAAACCATACCCGGATTTAATTAGTACTCGAGCTTAAATAAAAAATTATCCGTTAAAAATTATTACGGATATTGCGGGTATTATAGTGTAAGTGTTCAAAGGTGTGTAAGATGTGTAAGGAATATGTAAGGTATCTTTATTCCTTTTGGCATTGTGTAAGAGACCATGCATTGGCTTCTTTTGCTAGTCTTGGCCGGCCATGTTTCTTGCTTAAGCAAGCTCATGTGCCTATAAATAACACACACACACCTTACTAATACACTAGTTGATTTAGCTCATGTGTTGATGCTTACTCTCATCTCATACTACAAACCTCATTCTCCATAATTTCTTTAGTAAAATAGTTTTTCTAAGATAAGTAAATTATTTTCTATACTTATAATATTAAGGGTAATATTATTATTATTTCTAGTATACTAATTCTATTTTTCTAGTAACAAAAATAGTCTTAGTTTGAGATCGGGTTCTTGATACGTATCTTTTGGAGACGATTTTTGTTAGATCGTTATAAGGGTATTTCGGTTATTTGAAGACTCATATAATAGGTGATTATTGAGTATAAACCTTCTAAAACCAATGTAAGGACAATCACATCTTATGATATCATCATGCATGCTAAACTTAAAGTGTAACATCCCGTATTTTCGTAAAACCTAATTTAAGCGATTTTAATTATTTTAAATAATAAAATAACATTTTAATAGTTTAATTCGGAAATTTTTATAAATAGGTAAGATCCGCCTTAAGAACCTCCAGTTCTTAAGACGAATACAACTTGGCATAATTAAATATCCGACTCAAGTACTCGTTCCATATCCGTTTAAAAGTCCGTTCCATTTAATTATTCGGAAAGGACCCACTTGTACCTTATAAACCCCATATGTCGACATCTTCTTCTCCCTCAAGTTTCATTTCACTGTAACTTTAAATCTCTCAAAAACCTCCATAAAACCCTTCCTTCTTTTCGAGTTTTCTCCATCATCCGTTCATCGAATCGCGAAAGTAAGTACATTTTCGGAATCCTCGTTCGATTTCCAAGACATCCATCACTTTCAATTTTCGTTTCGTCAACCTTTAAAATTCGGCCTGTTCTCCTATAATTCGTTTTGGTGTTCTTAAACCGTTTTCTTTATTGTAGGGGTTGGTCTTGACGATCCCGACGTGGACTCTTACGTGGTAGAGGAGGATCACTTGCCGGAATAAGCTTTAAGGTGACGATAATGAGAAACTCGGCCTTTATGTGTATATTAGCATATTGATGTGATTCTTGACTTGATTTTTGTTTTTGTTAATGTTTGATGATCAAGAGTTGTAGTAACATGCTTAGGAATGCTTTACTTTGATGAATTTATGCTTGTTAAGGCTTATATGCTCATATGTTGTTTTGATGGAAAATCTCATGTTTGCGACGGATACTTGTTTTGACCGTCTTAAGGATTGTTATGGGAATTTCGTGCTGATAGGAAGTAGTATTGAAGGTTTAATAATGATGGGTAAACTTATATTGTAGCAATTGTGAAGATTGGGTATCGATTTGTGGAGATTTAGAAGTATTTGGAAAATGCGTTTTTGCGTGACAGGCTCTCTGAGCCGGTCGACCGACCGGCCGCCGGTCGACCGGCTGGGAGAGCATCTGGTGAATTTTCGAGTTTTTGTGGAAATTGGCCTAGGACTGCCAGCCGGCCGACCGGCTGCCTGCCGACCGGCTGGTAGTCGTTTTGTCTGGAGTAACCTTGCGAAGACCTAAGTAGAAGGGGACCTCAGCCGGCAGACCGGCCGCCTGCCAGCCGGCTGAGGGTGCATATGGGATTGGATGCGAGTTGTTTTGTAGGCTTTGGGAAGGTCTTCCCAGCCGGCCGACCGGCTGCCTGCCGACCGGCTGGGGACCCCTGAATGTTGTTTATTAGTTTTTCGTTCTTAACTTTTAAACGGTTAATCGGTTTTGATTGAAACTCGTTTTGTATACTTGTGACATGTATTTGAGGTCCCCGGTGTACGGGCAACACTATATTGGGTTCGGGAATGGAGTGAGGATAGAGACCCCCCGGTCGGGCAACCGAAAGGGAAACCGGCTCTCCCTTAACTTAGTTCTCGGGGTCAATTAAGTGGTGATTAGAGGATAAGAAAAGTAGAACTGATGTTTAGTTCATAAACTTTGATTGATATTGTATTGATGCGTATTAAGTTATGCCTTAAGTTGGCCTCTGAACTTAATACGTGAGTTGTTTGTCATATATGGGGATATGCCTTAAGTTGGCCTCTGAGCCCTATATGTGTATGTTTGTCGTGTCTGGAACATGCCTTAAGTTGGCCTCTGAGTCCAGACATGTTTGATAGTGACCGCGTTGGAACATGCCTTAAGTTGGCCTCTGAGTCTGACGAGTGGAGCAGCTGCACAACGGGATAGCTAAGGTATTGACACCTTGCCCGGAGTGTAGATGTTTGGTGCTAGGACATGCCTTAAGTTGGCCTCTGAGTCTTGTACCTTGTGATGTGGTGAAGGGACATGCCTTAAGTTGGCCTCTGAGTCCTTTGCTTTTGGATGCTAGTCTATGCCTTAAGTTGGCCGCTGAGTCTAGTATCTTGCTGATTGGCGGGTCTATGCCTTAAGTTGGCCTCTGAGTCCTTGCTTGCTGAATGATTGTTTGGTGTCTAGGTTATGTCTTAAGTTGACCGCTGAACCTTTTCACTTGCTGAATGAATTTGGTATAGGTTATGTCTTAAGTTGACCGCTGAACCTTTACTTGCTGATGTTGTCTTCTTACCTTGAGTTGGTTTGTATCAGAGATGGTTATTGATAAAGATGAGTTAATGAATGTTTATTGAGTTGTGGTTTAATCATCCAAGGCATTGGATGACTCTTGTTCGGTTTCATAAATAGTGGGACTGAAAGACCCCCCGACTGGGTAACCAGTAGGGAAACCGGCTCTCCTTCCTAGTTGTTTATGAAGTTAGTTGAGAGCCGTGCATGGTAATCGCCTGATAGTAAGAGATCAGATGATGAGTTGTTTATGCTTCACATGTTGTTATATGTTGGAGTATTCTGTATTGCTTTATATGTTACGTGTTGTCACAAAAGGTGGCTAGGAGAACTCTAGTCACTCCCCACTGATTGTGGCGTACATGTTTTCATGTATGTAGGTACATGCAGGGTTGGAGATCAGGGTTACAGGAGAGCTAGCGAGTGATGATCCATTCATCAGATGACTTACCCGTTTACGCTTAGCTAGACTCTTAGACTTTGTTGTTTACGTTTTGGTGCCTGTAGGGATGTTCCATCCCAGGCGATGTATATATTTTCATTTCCGTACCTAGAACTGTTACTTATCCATTTCAGTTTTCAGTTTCAGTTTATGTTTCAGTTAAGACTTCTCGCATGTGGTTTTATCTTCTAAAAAGTTTTAATTTCGCTACATTTTTAGTACTTTTATGTGTTTACTTTTCCGCTTTCGCGAGGGGTTTTACAGTTGGTATCAGAGCATTATTGCTCCCGACGCACTCATGTGACCCCCAACCTTAACTTGACCAAATAAATAAATAATGAATGAGAGATGGGTAGATCTAAGGACTTATGTTGTAGTCTATTTGTGATTGCTAATTGCTAAGCTAATCCTTGTTTTCTCTTTTAAAGGATGGTGAGACCCAGAGCTGCTGATAACATTGTGCTGCAAGCAATTCAGCATTTGCTTGAGACTCAGAGACAGCAAGCGGGGAATGTTCCACCTCCTCCACCGCCGGGTGGCGAGACTAACCGTCCGGGTAGCTTCTCCTGGATTGCTTCTCAGATGTCCCGAAGCCATGTTAGGACCTACGGAGGCGAGGCTGACCCAGTAGCCCTTACAGAGTGGTTTAGAGAGATGGAAAAGAGCTTCACCTTATACTCAGTCGTTAGGGAGGATAGAGTGCGTTTAGCCGCTCACTTCCTGACATTGGAGGCTGACCGTTGGTGGGCATTGACTGGACCTACCGCTGTTCTTGACCCGATGTTCGATTGGGAGGCTTTCAAAGACAGGCTTGAGGCGAGGTTCTACCCCAAGGAGTTGAGATCGCAGAGGTTGAAAGAATTTATGGATTTGAAACAAGGGAAGATGACCGTTCAAGAATTCACTGACAAGTTCAACCAGTTAGCTCACTTTGCATCGAGATTTGTTCGTGATGAGGCGGAGAGGGTATATTTCTACCGTGGGAAGCTAGGACCGAGAATTGAGAGCATGGTTCGTCGTGACTCTACTTCTTTTGTGGAGGTGTATGACGATGCTATTTGGGCCGAGAGTTCCATTCGTGCTATTGATGCTGAGACTCGTGCCGCTACTCCCAGTTTCACTTCTCACCAGAGGTCTGTGTACCAGGGGAAGAGACCTTTCGTTCCTACTGCTTCATCGCCTTCTTCCCAGAAGAAGCGATTCGAGAGGTTCACTGCTCCGATTCCCAAGACCATTGTTCACACCGACACAGCTGCTAGCGTTTGCCACCGTTGTGGTAAACCACCTCACCCAGGGTTCGACTGTTTCAAGAATGCTTTCAAGTGCTATACATGCAACGGACTTGGGCATAGATCCTTTGAGTGTCCTGAGAGAAACACCGCATTGGGCAAGGCTGCCACTGCTGCTGCAGCTACCAGAGGAGGGAAGCCGAAAGGGAAGATTTTTGTGATGACTAGGGCTGAGGCTGAGGCTCATCCGGATATTGTGGCTGGTATATTTTCTGTACTTGGCGCTGAGTGCCTTATTTTGTTCGACACTGGAGCTTCTTTATCATTTATATCGACTCAGTTCGCCGATCGTCTAGCTCTTGAGTCTTCGTTGGTTGAGGAGACTTCCATTTCCTTACCTTCTGGAGACGTATTTGCCTGCTCATCGTCCCATAGGGATGTTCCTATTGTTATTGGTCAAGCCACATTTCCAGCGGACTTACTGAGATTTCCTCTCGAGGAGTTCGACATTATCCTCGGTATGGATTGGTTATCGCGATACCATGCTCGCTTCGAGTGTCGCGACCAGAAAATCTGCTTGAGGAGTTCTTCAGGAGTTCGTGTTTCCTATAGGGGAACTCGCCCTCAAAAGGGTGTCCGAGTGATTTCCTCGATGAAAGCATCTCATCTTCTTAGGAAGGGTTGCCAAGCCTTCCTGTGTGTTGTTACAGCTGCTAAACCATCGCTACCGAAGCTTGAAGATGTAGCCATTGTTTGTGAGTATCCAGATGTGTTCCCAGATGACTTGCCAGGGATACCGCCAGAGAGAGATGTGGAGTTTACCATTGAGCTTGTTCCAGGTACCGGACCGATTTCCAAAGCTCCTTACCGTATGGCTCCGCCAGAGTTGAAAGAGTTGAAGCAGCAATTGGAAGAGATGATCGAGAAAGGTTTCATTAGACCTAGCGCTTCTCCGTGGGGTGCTCCTGTTTTGTTCGTTAAGAAGAAAGATGGTTCCATGAGACTTTGCATTGACTATAGAGAGTTGAACCGAGTGACCGTGAAGAACAGATATCCTTTGCCTAGGATTGATGATTTGTTTGATCAGTTGAGAGGTGCTTCGAGGTTTTCTAAGATTGATCTTCGATCGGGTTATCATCAGATTCCAGTGAGAGGGGCTGATATTGCAAAGACTGCTTTTCGTACCAGATATGGGCATTTTGAGTTTGTAGTCATGCCTTTTGGGTTGACTAATGCACCGGCTATTTTCATGGATCAGATGAACCGTACCTTCAGCGAGTATTTGGACACATGTGTAGTGGTTTTCATTGATGACATCTTGATATATTCGAAGACCGATGAGGAACATGCTGAGCATCTTCGATTGATTCTAGGGATTCTGCGCAAGCAGAAGTGGTTCGCAAAGTTTTCAAAGTGTGAATTTTGGCTCTCGAAGGTTGCCTTTTTAGGACATGTGATATCCAGCGAGGGTGTGATGGTTGATCCCGCAAAGATAGAGGCTGTGGTTGATTGGGAGAGTCCCAAGGATGTGGGAGAGATCCGTAGCTTTTTGGGTTTGGCTGGTTACTATCGTAGATTTGTTGAGGATTTTTCGAGATTGGCTCGTCCGATGACTCAGTTGCTAAAGAAAGAAGCCAAGTTTGTGTGGACCGACAAGTGTGAGAGTTCCTTCCAGGAGTTGAAGACCAGATTGACTTCCGCCCCAGTGTTAGCTTGGCCAGAGATCGGAGTGGACTTTGATGTATATTGCGATGCTTCGATGTTAGGACTTGGGTGTGTACTGATGCAGAGTGGTAAGGTGATAGCATATTCATCTAGACAGTTGAGAGTTCACGAGGTGAACTATCCGACTCATGATTTGGAGTTAGCCGCAGTTGTTCATGCCTTGAAGATGTGGCGTCATTACCTGATGGGATCTCATTGCCGCATTTTCACCGATCATAAGAGCTTAAAGTACATTTTCACTCAGAAAGACCTTAACATGAGACAGAGACGTTGGTTAGAGTTGGTGAAGGATTATGACATCGAGTTGTTGTATCATGAGGGAAAAGCCAATGTAGTTGCAGATGCGCTTAGTCGCAAGACTTCTCATTCGATGAGTGCCATGAGAGTATTGCCCGATGAGTTGTGTTCCGAGTTCCGGAAACTAAGATTAGAGATGGTGGGTAGTGGTTTTGATTGGTTGTCTGCTATGACTGCCGAGCCGTCTTTATATTGGGAGATTCGCCAGAGTTTGCCTTTAGATGCCGATTTTAAGAAGTTCGAGGCTAAGATTTCGAGTGGTGTTGCACCTGACTTGGCGATTGATGCTGATGGTTTCCTTAGGTTCCGTGGTAGGATGTATGTTCCTGTGGTGCCAAATTTGAGGAAGAGGATTCTTGAGGAGGCTCATTTGTCCCCATATTCCGTTCATCCGGGTGGAGAGAAGATGCACAAGGATTTGAGGCTTATGTTTTGGTGGCCTGGTATGAAGAAGGAGATCTTGGATTATGTTAGTAGGTGCTTGACTTGGCAACAAGTCAAGATAGAGCACAGGAGACCTGGTGGTTTGCTACAGCCGCTTCCCATTCCTCAGTGGAAGTGGGAGTGCATATCTATGGATTTTGTCACCGCTTTGCCTAAGACCGTGGGAGGCAAAGATGCGATTTGGGTTATTGTTGATCGTCTAACTAAGTGTGCCAGATTCGTGCCGATCAGAGAGACGTGGGACATGGATCATTTAGCCAGGGCTTATATTGCTGAGATAGTCCGATATCACGGTGTGCCGAGAGAGATAGTTTCAGATCGTGATCCGAGGTTTTGTTCCAGGTTCTGGAAGGCCTTGCAGGAGGCTATGGGTAGCCGTTTGTTGATGAGCACAGCTTTTCATGCTGCGACCGATGGTCAGTCCGAGAGGACGATACAGACACTTGAGGATTTGCTCCGCGCTTGTGCCCTCGATTTTCAGAGTTCTTGGGAGCAGAGTTTGCCGTTGGTAGAGTTTTCTTACAACAACAGTTATCATGCTTCCATTGGTATGGCTCCGTACGAGGCTCTTTATGGCAGGAAGTGCCGTAGCCCTATTTGTTGGGATCAGGCTAGTGATGTTCGTGACCTTGGACCTGATCAGCTAGCTGAGACCATTGACCGTGTACAGCTCATTAGGAATAGGATGAAAGCCGCTCAGGACCGGCAGAAGTCCTATGCAGATGTCCGTCGTAGGCCCTTAGAGTTCGAGGAGGGCGACAGTGTCTTTTTGAGGGTGTCTCCGTTGAAAGGTGTCAAAAGGTTTGGCGTTAAGGGCAAGCTAAGCCCTAAGTACATTGGACCTTTTGTGATCGCAAAGAAGATTGGTGCCGTAGCCTATCGTTTGGACTTGCCTCCTAGCTTGGGCAAGGTTCATAACGTTTTTCACGTTTCCCAGCTCCGCAGATACATTAGCGACCCGAGTCACGTTTTGCCTAGAGAGATTGAGAACCTGGAGCCGAGTCTTGCTTTTGAGGAGCGTCCCGTGAAGATCCTTGACCGACAGGAGAGGAAGCTTAGGAGCAAGGTGGTGCCCTTGGTGAAGATCCTATGGCGTTGCGGCGAGGTCGAGGAGCAGACTTGGGAGACTGAGGCATCGATGCGTGTTGCGCATCCTTTCTTATTTGATTGAGGTATAGTATGTAGATTTATGTCCGTTCGAGTTTCGAGGACGAAACTTTTTGAAGTTGGGGTGATTGTAACATCCCGTATTTTCGTAAAACCTAATTTAAGCGATTTTAATTATTTTAAATAATAAAATAACATTTTAATAGTTTAATTCGGAAATTTTTATAAATAGGTAAGATCCGCCTTAAGAACCTCCAGTTCTTAAGACGAATACAACTTGGCATAATTAAATATCCGACTCAAGTACTCGTTCCATATCCGTTTAAAAGTCCGTTCCATTTAATTATTCGGAAAGGACCCACTTGTACCTTATAAACCCCATATGTCGACATCTTCTTCTCCCTCAAGTTTCATTTCACTGTAACTTTAAATCTCTCAAAAACCTCCATAAAACCCTTCCTTCTTTTCGAGTTTTCTCCATCATCCGTTCATCGAATCGCGAAAGTAAGTACATTTTCGGAATCCTCGTTCGATTTCCAAGACATCCATCACTTTCAATTTTCGTTTCGTCAACCTTTAAAATTCGGCCTGTTCTCCTATAATTCGTTTTGGTGTTCTTAAACCGTTTTCTTTATTGTAGGGGTTGGTCTTGACGATCCCGACGTGGACTCTTACGTGGTAGAGGAGGATCACTTGCCGGAATAAGCTTTAAGGTGACGATAATGAGAAACTCGGCCTTTATGTGTATATTAGCATATTGATGTGATTCTTGACTTGATTTCTGTTTTTGTTAATGTTTGATGATCAAGAGTTGTAGTAACATGCTTAGGAATGCTTTACTTTGATGAATTTATGCTTGTTAAGGCTTATATGCTCATATGTTGTTTTGATGGAAAATCTCATGTATGCGACGGATACTTGTTTTGACCGTCTTAAGGATTGTTATGGGAATTTCGTGCTGATAGGAAGTAGTATTGAAGGTTTAATAATGATGGGTAAACTTATATTGTAGCAATTGTGAAGATTGGGTATCGATTTGTGGAGATTTAGAAGTATTTGGAAAATGCGTTTTTGCGTGACAGGCTCTCTGAGCCGGTCGACCGACCGGCCGCCGGTCGACCGGCTGGGAGAGCATCTGGTGAATTTTCGAGTTTTTGTGGAAATTGGCCTAGGACTGCCAGCCGGCCGACCGGCTGCCTGCCGACCGGCTGGTAGTCGTTTTGTCTGGAGTAACCTTGCGAAGACCTAAGTAGAAGGGGACCTCAGCCGGCAGACCGGCCGCCTGCCAGCCGGCTGAGGGTGCATATGGGATTGGATGCGAGTTGTTTTGTAGGCTTTGGGAAGGTCTTCCCAGCCGGCCGACCGGCTGCCTGCCGACCGGCTGGGGACCCCTGAATGTTGTTTATTAGTTTTTCGTTCTTAACTTTTAAACGGTTAATCGGTTTTGATTGAAACTCGTTTTGTATACTTGTGACATGTATTTGAGGTCCCCGGTGTACGGGCAACACTATATTGGGTTCGGGAATGGAGTGAGGATAGAGACCCCCCGGTCGGGCAACCGAAAGGGAAACCGGCTCTCCCTTAACTTAGTTCTCGGGGTCAATTAAGTGGTGATTAGAGGATAAGAAAAGTAGAACTGATGTTTAGTTCATAAACTTTGATTGATATTGTATTGATGCGTATTAAGTTATGCCTTAAGTTGGCCTCTGAACTTAATACGTGAGTTGTTTGTCATATATGGGGATATGCCTTAAGTTGGCCTCTGAGCCCTATATGTGTATGTTTGTCGTGTCTGGAACATGCCTTAAGTTGGCCTCTGAGTCCAGACATGTTTGATAGTGACCGCGTTGGAACATGCCTTAAGTTGGCCTCTGAGTCTGACGAGTGGAGCAGCTGCACAACGGGATAGCTAAGGTATTGACACCTTGCCCGGAGTGTAGATGTTTGGTGCTAGGACATGCCTTAAGTTGGCCTCTGAGTCTTGTACCTTGTGATGTGGTGAAGGGACATGCCTTAAGTTGGCCTCTGAGTCCTTTGCTTTTGGATGCTAGTCTATGCCTTAAGTTGGCCGCTGAGTCTAGTATCTTGCTGATTGGCGGGTCTATGCCTTAAGTTGGCCTCTGAGTCCTTGCTTGCTGAATGATTGTTTGGTGTCTAGGTTATGTCTTAAGTTGACCGCTGAACCTTTTCACTTGCTGAATGAATTTGGTATAGGTTATGTCTTAAGTTGACCGCTGAACCTTTACTTGCTGATGTTGTCTTCTTACCTTGAGTTGGTTTGTATCAGAGATGGTTATTGATAAAGATGAGTTAATGAATGTTTATTGAGTTGTGGTTTAATCATCCAAGGCATTGGATGACTCTTGTTCGGTTTCATAAATAGTGGGACTGAAAGACCCCCCGACTGGGTAACCAGTAGGGAAACCGGCTCTCCTTCCTAGTTGTTTATGAAGTTAGTTGAGAGCCGTGCATGGTAATCACCTGATAGTAAGAGATCAGATGATGAGTTGTTTATGTTTCACATGTTGTTATATGTTGGAGTATTCTGTATTGCTTTATATGTTACGTGTTGTCACAAAAGGTGGCTAGGAGAACTCTAGTCACTCCCCACTGATTGTGGCGTACATGTTTTCATGTATGTAGGTACATGCAGGGTTGGAGATCAGGGTTACAGGAGAGCTAGCGAGTGATGATCCATTCATCAGATGACTTACCCGTTTACGCTTAGCTAGACTCTTAGACTTTGTTGTTTACGTTTTGGTGCCTGTAGGGATGTTCCATCCCAGGCGATGTATATATTTTCATTTCCGTACCTAGAACTGTTACTTATCCATTTCAGTTTTCAGTTTCAGTTTATGTTTCAGTTAAGACTTCTCGCATGTGGTTTTATCTTCTAAAAAGTTTTAATTTCGCTACATTTTTAGTACTTTTATGTGTTTACTTTTCCGCTTTCGCGAGGGGTTTTACATAAAGAAACTAAACTCACATTAGATATGAGTATAAAATCAGGAACTTAGTTCCCAACAAGTGGTATCAGAGCATTACGGTTGTTGCATGCAATGATCGGATTTATGTTTTATGTTAAACGGATTAACATATAAATTTCGAAATTATTGTATTTATTATGATAAATCACAAAATAATTTTGCATGCTAAAGTTTCTGATTCTAAAATGGTTTTAGGACATAAAATCATTTTATGGATTTTTATTGTTCATTTTTATATTTATTTGTATATTTTGTAGTTTAAATCGGTTTTAAACAACAATTAATGGGAAAAATAGTTAAACATAGTTTCTGGCCGAGATTTTTTGATATGTTCTCACATGCATATTTTATATATTTTATATAAATGTTTGTAACAAATGGAGTTATTATGCATGGATTATGAATTTTATGCGATAAATAGTCATAATATGAGTTAAAATGGGTATAGGAGGTTACATTTCGAATCTGACCTTAAAACTTTTATGAGAAGTCACATGCAATATATAAATTACCTGTATAAAGTTTCGAAATTATTGGACTTATTTTGCATGATTAATGATATTTATAGTAAAAATCGCATTAATAGTGACTCAAATTTGACTTTAATAGTTATAGTTGGAATTTTGCCATAAAATTTTTACACAATGTCACATGCAATATTTACAGAATGTATATAATTTTTGAGAATTTATTCTCAAGTGATGCATGTTTTGTGATTTTAATAGTTAAAATCGGCTAAATAATGACTTATTGTGTTAAAAATAGTTAGTCTTAATATTATGGCATAAAATTTTACCCATAGATGTCTTATATAATAGGAACATCAGAGTTGGATATCAAAATTTTTTTGTTTTTATGATTATTAATTATTCATTTTTAATGAGTTAATTAGATAATAATCGTAATTTATGAGTCGTAAAAATAAAATTTCGAGTATGGTCTGTAATTTTTGGTCATTTACAGATTCTTAAATGTTTTTAAGGATGACTAAAAATTTATAGCAACTTTTTGCAAGTTTTTATATTTTCAATCGAATTTTAACCATAAAAACGACTATTATACGATTTATTTAAGAAATAAACTATATATATTTGTATAAGACCATTTTAATAATTTCTGAATTTTTAGAAAATTTCCAGAAAGTTTAAAATTTTTGAATTTTAAATTTTGAATTTTATTGACTCATTTGGCCATATTTTGTTTATTTTCCCGTATATACAAGTAATTTATGAACAATAATGCAAAATCAAGTTAAATCATGATCAAACATTAGTAGAGACTAAACATTGATTCCTAAAGTGAGTTAGGATGATTAGCTTGGACATAAATGAGATTTATGTAATTTTGATGATTTTAATAGTTAAAGTCGCGCATATCCGTAAAAACCGTAAACAAATATGAGATATTTGCTCCCATAAGGCGAATTGGCATTAAAAATTAAGCATGTGCATACATATTTTATTATTGCATTTTATTTAATGTGAATGTCATATTTGAATGTTATTTATATAATTTGGAATTATGTAATTTTCTTAGTATGGCCTTAGTTTTAATCAATATTACCCGTAATGAAAGGGAATATTGATTCGGTTGTAATTTATGTGATCTCGAATCACGGGTTTGTAATTTAAATTTAATTTTCAGTTTTACAATAGAGTAGCTTTATTATTTTATTGTAATTCCGGAGATCCAAAAGACGGTGCCATATGGAAGGGAGTTCCAACAAGACGGTGTTTTCTTGGATGGCGTGCCAATGAAGTTCAAGGGACCATGGAGTTGGTTTCCGAATTTGTAATAGTTAATTAGTTTTTACTATTAATAGGAAGACCATACTAGGATTTTATTGCTTTATTGCTTTTATTTTTTGCATTATTTATATGTTTGCATGCATAGCCAAATTGCCATTAACATGCATATTAGTTTAGATCGTTAAAAACGACCTTGTCAATTATAATTATCGAGTTCACCAATTTAATTCACTTAAAGGAGATAGATAATAAATTGACAAGACCTCTATATTAAACAAAAACAATTGAGAATTAGCCTTACCAAATAGTAGAACCCATGAGCTTCTATTTCGTGGGGTGGTGCTAGTCCAGTGGGCAGTACGAACCTCATTACGTAGGATAAGTGGGGCGATGAGGTGGATTCAGTCCGTGGGCAGATCGCATCTCGATGCAATTGAAATTTGGTTTGTACTCAACGGAAGTGTAGAGGACTAGTGGTCAATGTGTTCCGGGCTAAGATGAATAAATTATGATTTGTCATCAACCAAAAGTTCTATAGTAGAACCGGTTTATTTTAACCCACCAAACCATATCATTGGGTCGGAGTTCCAGTGGTTCACGATTTCGGTAGTATGGGTTTGGGTCTTGGAATCATTTATAAAATTGGATAGAGGTTATTTTATAGATGCATCAATGATGCGTGTCTATCTTATGATGTTTTACATCTATTTCTACACGCATTTTGTCGCTCATTTACTATGTTTTAGCATTTATTTCCCAACAATTGTCTACTTTCGTATTTTTATGCTCTTTTGCATATTTATGCGGAAAATGGATGATTTTATACCAAATTTATGCCCTCGGGATTTTTCATGACTAAGGACAAGAAGGAACGAAGCCTAGCGCACATTTCAAGGCCTGAAGATAGCTTTAATAAGCAAAGAATCGATCCACGATGTTGCAGCCTGTTTCAAATGGCTATATCTCGAGTTCTAGAGCTGATAATGGAGTGATTCCAGTTGGAGGTGAAAGCTTATCCTCTTAGCTTTCCAACGCCGCAAGAATCGCTTGATTACGATAAGTAACGAAGAAATGGCAGCTGTTTTAAGATCGACGCGCGCTGCAGTCCCGACAATTGGGTCGACCGACCCACAAAGTAGGTCGACCGACCTCAGCACAGACCCAGAAGTTTCCGCAAAGCCCAATCAAGTTATTAGGTCATTAAGAGGTCGACCGACCCAAAAAGTAGGTCGACCGACCAGGCGACTGTGTTTCCGCGATTTCTATTACGGGCTTTGCTCCTAATCTTGTAATGAGAACTTATTTAAGGAGACCTAAACTCGAAAATTAGGTCAAGCAGCCCAGATTAGAGAAAACTCCATAGTTTAGAGAGAATATTTTCCAAGTTTCAATCTTTGTTCTTGAATTCCAATTAAGCTTGTAAGTTTGCTACAATTAATCTTTCCCTTTTAATTAATCTTATTGTTCATCTTATTATTGTTTCTCAATACATGTTTTCCCTTTTATTGTCATCTTTAATTATGTTGATTCCTTTGATGTTCTTGATTCTTGTTATTGTTAGTTTCGTAGTTAAAATCATGCAAAGCTAATTCTTGTGATTAGGAATTAGGGGAACCATGGTAAAGACTTGATTTTGATAGTTTAATGATTGAATTACCAATCCCCCATTGTTGTTGGTGAACTAATCCTTAAGATTGAAAGATTATTAGGATTAGTTTAACAACAACTTTGGGATTGCCCTATGAACGAAAGTTTAGTGCTTTTCTAGGAACCCTAAGACCGTAAGGATTGGGTAGAATATTGACCTAAAGGTTTATTCTTTGTTCCTTGGGATTGTGTTATTTGGTTATTTTACCTTTCATTGACTTGTTTGAACCATGGGGAACCAAAGTTCCTAATCTCCTTTTTTTTATCTTATTTTAATTCTCTTGTTTATTTGCTCTTTTAGTTGTTAGTTCAAATCTTAAATCAACCCCCCTTTTTGGTTACTTGCAATAGACTTTAAATTCACAAACATAATTAACCTTGTCTCCTTGTGGTTCGACCCTTGACTTATCCTATCTAGTTTAAGCTGAGGTTTTATAAATCTTATCTTTGGCACCCCTCAACGACGGGTGTCAAATTTTGGCGCCGTTGCCGGGGAGACGGTATAATTTTGTTTGTTAATTTTTAGTTTATTTTTCTTGTCTTAAGGAACTTAGGTTCCTTAAGACCGTTACTTACCTTCTCTTCTAGTTTTGTTTTAGAAGACAGGTTTTTGAGAGGAAGACTTGAGTACTCTCAGTGCTATTGCGATCATGACTACTATGGCTGAATTAGAAACGACTTTTCAAAGCTTCATGACTCAAATGTCGGAAATAAAAAAAGAACGAGATGCAGCTGTGAAAAGTGTTGAGAGGCAATTAGCAATCTTAGCTGCTAATCTGATTGCTAGCTCTCCAGTTGGTTGTGAGAGTTCCATAGAGACATTAAATGCTATAAATCTCAGGAGTGGTCGTGCTTATGGGGGACCAACCCCAAAGGATGATTCTGCCGAAGTTCAGGACGAAGAAATCGATCCCGTGCACAGGTCAGGAGGTCGACCGACCTCGACGCCTGACGTGAGATCAGTTTCTACAGAACAGAAAAATTCCGATAATACAGCGTCTGGTCAACCGACCGCTATACCAGGTCGACCGACCAGGGTTCCTGAGCAGATTGCGGATTCACCTCCTGGGCTACCTGACTCTCCTCTCGTCAATGACTCAACGGAGATTCTGAAGTTAAAAGAGCCAAGGCTTGCCGATTCCGCGACAAGCATAGTGGTCCCGTATCCGTATCAGTTGGAGAAATTAATGTTGGAGCATCAGTTCAAAAAAATCTTGGAGAGGTATGAGGGCGTTGATATTAGTAACCCGGATATTTCTGTCGAGTGTGATCCCATCACACCCATCACTGAAGAGTCGCTCATTCTTAAGGATGAGAATGATAGGTTACTTGATTCCCTCTCCCTCCCCGTTGATGATACTGACTTGGATCTAGATACAGCCAATGAGTTAAACCTTCACCCCTTGACTGACCAACCTATTTTTGTAGGTGTTAGTAATGAACATGTTCCTAACACGTTCGAACCCTCGGTTGATGAACCTTGTTTTTTGCAGGATTCTTCTATTGACATTTCTGATGTTTTTAATAATATTAGTAAATGTTATGTACAAGGATCCTTCACAAAGGATCCTTCGGAGGCTTTGATGTGTTTTGAGGCATGTGCAGGAATCTCTTGCTCGGGAGGCTGATTTGGATGCTCCAGAAATTGCAACTCTAATGATAGGGTCTATATGCGATAGGAAGAGAGATGTTCTCGATCGAGTAGTACCACTTACTCGATCAAATGATGTAGAGAACGAGGTCACTCAAGCAAGTGATCATTTGGCTAAAGAAAAGAGCCCTTAGAAGAAGAAACTGAGGAAAGTGTCGACCCACGACTTAGGAGTCGACAACCGCGGGAGATGGATGGCTAAAGCTATGGATGATGACCCACCTATCTACACGGTGTAGAGAAACTCATCTACCCAAATCACCATAGCTGAAGGAGTATGTAACACCCCCATTTACCGAGGAGCCTGAACTAGGACTTCCAGAGTAAATAGAGCTGTTACCATCCTGGATAAACCAGGGTAGTAGATATACATAGTGAAAGAAGCACAGTACTTTAAAATATAAAAGTTAACTAAAGTCTATTACAAGGCATAGTCCACATGACTTCCAAAACAACTGAATGTAAATAAATGTCCAACTGAGAAAAACTAAGTGATCTAGCAACTAGGTAAGTCCAGTCCAAGTCTCTCTTCCATGCCCAGTCCTAATCCACCTGTCTCTGACCTGAAAGATCTACTCCCCATTCCGGATCATTGTAGGTGAACACGAATACACTGTCAACCTCGCGGTTGAGTAGGATAACACAAAAACAAGTAATGCAAACAACAGTAATATGCAAATGCTTATGTCATGCTCGTGCTCAATCTCAATCTTATTCTCAATCCCGAAACACCCAGCCATACCGAACCTCCCGGCAGACTATAATCGGCCGTCGCCGAACACCAGCTCAAAAGCTGATAAGACACCAGGCCTGGTCTGCAGAACCACCCTGGGCTTTATATCAGAACACCATCTGATTCACAATATCTCAGAACCAATATATATGCCATGCTTATGAATGCAAATGCAAAAATACTTAACCATTAACTACCATGCTCATATAACTCATATTTGAGTCCATAACATACAATGCACATCTATACAAATCTTAATACATAACGAGCACCAGTGTAACCTACCTGGAATAGCGAATCTGGACAAGAAAATCACCGTCTAGAAATACTCCACCTCAAATTCCGTTCCTATAAAATTACTTAATATCAACTTCTATCCACACCAACAATTACCACTAATTAATTTACTTGCCATTTCTAGAATTACTATTTTTAGATTTGACATAATTATCCTAAGCTCAACCAAACACTTAATATATAACAATGATAAGATTAATATTATTAACCATGGTTTAGCTTATATTAGTAGTCATTTCAATAACACCATACATGTTCAAGCTTATATATAATATAACTAAATTTACATTTAGCAATAGTAAAGATATCATTACATACCATATATATAATATAACTCATACCAAAATTAACAAGTATTAAGATATTCTAATGTTAGTAACAAATCACCTCAAAAATAAACCCTAAGTTCATGCCCAAAACGACAGCCCCTAACTAGCCCTTCGCAAAAACGCAGCAACCATAACCTCGCCTGACCACCACGTTTCCCACGCTTCCTGCACCACCAGCAGCCCCTGGCTTCCCCCCTGGCACCACCAGGCTCGCCACTGAGCCACGGTGGTTCCAGGGGAGGGGTCAGCAGCCACCAACGACCACCTATGACACCACACTGCCGGTTCTAAACTGGGCAACCACCACGCACGTAATCTGGGTTCTCTGTTCTGCAACTGTTTTACACCGACTCCAGTCACCCGCCGTGACCACCACCCTCACCCATGGCACCACCAGACTCGCCACTGAGTCCTAGTGGTTCGAGTGGTGGAGGGAGTGATCATAACCACCCATGGATACCCACGAACCTGACCCACTATGACACGAAAACACCATTCACAGCAACAGTTCACCAGACTACTGTTTTTCAACCACCCATGGACCACCGTGTGCCACCACGACTCCCCGTGACAGCCACCCATCAACTCCCTAAACTGCGACCATCTTATTAACACTTAAACACGGATCTAATCAGCAAAGACCACGAGATCAAAACCCATCACAAAACGCGTAATAAAACTCTGTTTTGAATACTAGCAGAAAACGAAACCCAGACTTAGCATACCCAGAAACGAACTGCCCTATACGACGACGACTACATTAAAATACGACACTTTGACGCACAACTATTGAAGATTACACGACATAGATTATCAATATGCAGAAAGACACGATTACTAGTACTTAAAAGGCCATACATGATGCTAAAACATAAGTATAACACACGAAATCAGAAACAACGAGAGGAAAAGTGTGTTCATACCTCCTTGCCCCTGCCAATCGACCACCCTATGATCCCTAGAATTCCAAGTTAACTCGTCCCTTGCAACCTCTGTATAAGCGGCAGTCGTGTGGTGTGAGTGAGTTTGTGTCGTTTTGGCTAGGGATAGGTTTAGGAGGTAGCTTATATAGGGCGGCAGGGGCTGTGATAGCAGAATTCAGAGATGTAGGCTTATGGTGTCCGTGGACTGGGGTTGCTTGCACTCAACCCTAGGCCCAAAAGTTCGTGTCACAGGTAAGAGTCCGACTACTCACGCATCCCTAGGCCCCAAATAACATAAGCCAAGTACGGGTTTGCTAAAAGGTTACTCATACGACTCCAAAACAACGCATAAAAACCCCTTGTCCATGTTACTATATCGCTTTTATTATAATCCCTCGACGTCGAAACTAATAAGGTGAATATAAATAAACGACATAAAATACGAAGTATTACAGTCTTCCCTCCTTAAATTGAACTTCGTCCCGAAGTTCACCATCCCGAGGTCAACAATTGGTCACTAAGCACGTAACGAACAAAGATGTCACACTTTTGAAAGCTACAAAGGCGCGTAAAACACGAAATGTCACATTCTACCCTCCTAAAAAGAAAGTTACGTCCTCGTAACATACCTTAATGAAAAAGATCAGGGTACTTTTCCCTCATCGCAACTTCAGTCTCCCAAGTAGCCTCCTCGACATTATGATTGATCCATAAGACTTTCACGAGCGCGGTCTCCCCATTTCTGGTTTTCCTCACTTTTCTGTCAAGGATCTCTTTGGGTCGTTCCTCATAGGTCAACTGCTCATCGACCTCAATAACCTCATGATCAAGGATATGCGAAGGATCACTGATATATATCCTTAGTTGCGATACATGGAACACGTTGTGCACCCTGGCTAACGCTGGAGGTAGAGCTAATCGATAAGCCACCTCACCAACTCGCTCTAAAATCTCGAATGGCCCAATGAACTTCTGGCTCAACTTGCCCCTCTTGCCAAATCTCATCACTCCTCTCATGGGCGACACTTTCAGTAAGACTTTCTCTCCTGCCTCAAATGTGATGTCACTCTTCTTCAGATCAGCATAACTCTTCTGTCTATCCTGTGCAGCTCTCATCTTCTGACGAATCACCTGGACCTGTGCTATCATCTCCTGCATCATCTCAGGTCCCAACGTCACTACATCAGCTCTATCATCCCAACAAACTGGACTCCTGCACTTCCTCCCATACAGTGCCTCAAAAGGAGCCATCCCAATGCTAGAATGATAACTATTGTTATAAGAAAACTCTATCAAATCAAGTCTGTCCTCCCAAGATCCTCCAAACTCTAGTACACAAGCCCGCAGCATATCCTCCAGTGTCTGGATAGTCCTCTCAGTCTGACCATCAGTTGCTGGATGGAATGCAGTACTCATCTTCAAAGTAGTTCCCATCAATGTCTGTAACTCTTGCCAGAATTTTGAAATGAATCTAGAATCACGATCAGAAAAAATGTCCTTAGGGACACCATGAAGCTTCACCACATGCTTAACGTAAGCCTTGGCTAATTCAGCTTTACTCCAAGTCTCCTTCATCGGTATGAAATGGGCTGACTTAGTCAACCTGTCAACGATTACCCAAATCATGTCATTCCCTCTCGAAGTCCTAGGCAAGCGCACAATAAAATCCATCGATATGCTTTCCCAATTCCACTCAGGTACATCAAGTGGCTGTAACTTCCCTTGCGACCTCTTATGTTCTCCCTTCACTCTCTGACATACTAAGCATCGGGAGACAAACTCAGCCACCTCCTGCTTCATTTTTGGCCACCAAAATGCTTTCTTCAGGTCTTTGTACAACTTATCCCCTCCAGGATGAACGGAATAAGGTGTAGAATGAGCTCCGACCAGAATCTTTCTCTTCAATTCCTCATCTTCAGGTACACACCATCTCCCATCAAATCTCAAACTATCATCACTGAAAATCTCGAACTTAGAATATGGCTCGGTATCACTAGCTTTGATCACTGCCTCACGCCACTTCTGAATTCTCGGGTCACTCTTCTGGCTCTCTCGGATCTCAGAATATAATTCCGGCTCGATCGTCAAGTCCCCCATGGTCTCACCCTTCCTTATCACCGCGATTCCCATCTGTCCCAACTCACGATACATACTCAATCTGGACATAGCTGTGCATAGAGCGTGAACCGACTTCCTACTCAATGCATCAGCCACAACATTAGCCTTTCCTTCTTTGTACAGAATCTCCATGCAATAATCTCCAATCAGCTCGATCCATCTCCTCTGGCGCATGTTTAGTTCCCTCTGAGTATAGATATACTTCAGGCTCTTATGATCAGAATACACTTTAAATGTAGCTCCATAGAGGTAATGCCGCCACAACTTAAGTGCAAAAACTACCGCTCCAAGTTCCAGGTCATGCGTCGGATAATTCTCCTCATAAGGCTTCAGCTGCCTAGAAGCATAAGCAATTACTCTCCCGTTCTGCATCAGCACACATCCTAATCCCTTCTTAGAAGCATCAGTGTACACTTCAAAATTCTCACTTCCCTCTGGTAAAGCAAGAATAGGAGCTGTGGTGAGACGCTCCTTCAGGTCTAGAAATGCCTTCTCACAGCTCTCATCCCAGACGAATCTGTTCTCTTTCCGCATCAACGAAGTCATTGGTTTGGCTATCTTTGAAAAGTCTTTCACGAACCTTCTGTAGTAACCGGCTAAACCCAAGAAGCTACGGATGTCAGCCACATTCCTTGGTCGTTCCCATTTCGAAACGGCCTCAATTTTGCTAGGGTCAACAGACACACCCTCCTTAGACACCACATGCCCCAGAAAGGCAACCTTCTCGAGCCAAAATTCACACTTACTCAGCTTGGCATATAATTGATGATCCCTCAAAGTCTGTAATACCAAGCTCAAATGTTTAGCATGCTCTTCTCTGTTCTTGGAATACACCAAGATGTCATCGATGAACACCACCACAAACTGGTCCAGATAAGGACTAAACACCCTGTTCATCAAATCCATGAAAACAGCAGGTGCATTAGTCAAACCAAATGGCATCACTACGAACTCATAATGCCCATACCTCGATCTGAACGCAGTCTTGTGAATATCTGCATCTTTGATTCTTAGCTGGTGATACCCGGACCTCAAATCGATTTTTGAAAATACACCAGCCCCACTCAACTGGTCAAATAGATCATCGATGCGAGGTAAAGGATATCGATTCTTGATCGTCACATTTTTAAGCTCCCTATAATCCACGCACAACCTCATAGTTCCGTCCTTCTTCTTCACAAACAAAACTGGTGCGCCCCAAGGTGACACACTTGGTCTTACGTATCCCTTGCTTGCTAGTTCATCCAGCTGCTTTCTCAACTCCTCCAACTCCTTAGGTCCCATGCGATAAGGTGCTTTAGAAATTGGCTCAGCCCCAGGTTTCAGATCAATGCCAAAATCCAAGTCCCTCTTTGGCGGTAACCCAGGAATTTCTTCTGGAAACACGTCTTCAAAATCCCTTACAACCTCGATCTCCCTGGCTTGGGGTTTCTCTGCAGTCAGATCTCTCACATGGCACAACAGCATCTCATCACCTCTCTTCAAACAGGTCTTCAGCGCATTGATAGTTATCAGCTTCAGTTTAGGCTTTACAGAATATCCCTTGTAGGATACCCTCACTCCCTTGGGTCCCCTCAAAGTGATCTTTCCTTGGTAGCAATCAATGTAGGCCTTATACTTTTTCAGCCAATCCATACCCAGTATCACCTCAAAGCCACCCAAAGGGAACTCTATCAAGTTCGACTCAAAACTTACATCTCCTACTTGGATCATTACATTGGTGTAAACCCTATTACAAATTATGGACTCGCCAGACGGTATGGTTACAGAATCAGCTATACTACTATATACATCGAGTCCTATAGCCCTAGCATGCTCCGCAGATATGAAAGAATGCGATGCACCAGAATCAAATAAAACGAAAGTAGGAAAAGAGTGTACTAGGAATGTACCCGTAACAACATGAGCGTCCTCCTCTGCAGCCTCCTTGCCCATCATGAACAAGGCCCCACTTTTCTTGGCCCCGCTCTGGTTCACAGATCCTGCTCCACTCTGAGTGCTAGCCTCTGCCAAGGTCTTTTGGAAATTACCATTACCACTGTTTTGATTTCCTTGGTAACGGTTCTGATTATTGTAGTTATTGAAATTCCGTTGGTAGCTGTTACCCCCGGATCTGTTGTTGTTTGAGTAGCTTGCATTTGGCGTTCTGAAACCACCACTTTGGTTGCCCCGATTATAATTGTTACCAGCACTCTGAGTTCCAACCCAACAAGTTGCTTGCTTGTGTCCGATCTTTCCACACTTATAACACGCAACACTTGAACCACTTGCCCCATTCGCTGATCGGTTGCCACCACGATTGCCATTTCCCCCTGGTGCACTGTTGGAGAAAAATGACCGGTACTGGTTATTTGGCTTCTTGTTCCCTGAGCTTTCGACTCCAGATTCTGCCTTCCTCTTATCACCCTTAGTCTTCTCTTCCTCCTTAATCTGGTCAGCTAGCCTTTCTGCCTGGCCAGCCCTCTCATAGATATCTTCCACAGTCGTGGGCTTGGTTGCCAGCATGCTTCTCTTGACATTGAGAGTCAGTCCCTTCTCAAACCTTGCTGCTAACATCTCCTGTGTGTAGCCTAAGTCAGCTACATTCTCTGCCAGCTGTAAAAACTTACTGTGATACTCCTCCACAGTCATCCCTTCAGCCATTTGGAATGAATCGAACTCAGCTCTCAGCTTCCCTTTTACATGCTCCGGCACGAACTTAGAGGATAAAATCCCCCTGAACTCCTCCCAGCGCACATATTCTGAACCGATCTCTTCTGCAGCTGCCTTGATTTCTGCTTTGTTGTTATTCCACCATAACCTAGCTGTACCCTTCAGATAGAATACAGCTTGGTCCACCTTCATTGATTCTGGTACAGACAGCAGTTCGAAGATACTCTCGAACTCTCTGCACCACTCCGCAAGTAGACTCGGTGCTCCTTCCCCATCGTACTTGGTGGGGTTATGCCTAGAAATATTATTGCTCATTTTGATTGCATCCGATTGAGTGTTTGCCCCAATCCTAGCTAGGAGAGCAGCGTTCATAGCTACTAGGCGATCGTATTCCTCTCGCGATACATTATCAGTGTTGGGTTCTCTCCTGGGAGGCATTTTGCTACACAGGTGACAAAGTTTTATGAGCATCCTAGGTAAATTCTTATTCTGACTTTGTCTTACTTGCATACTTATTCAGCATGTAACTTTTCATACAGTTTAATACTTATTAAAAGTCTACCTAAAGGCTTAGGGATCACACATAACCACATGCATATACAATCTTCACTTGTAGACAATATTACGATATAAACTTATATTCTCAATGCTTGAAAATAACACATATACATGCCAATCATCATGTAATATCACTTTTATGCCTTACTGTATACATGTATATACTCACCCATTTTCACATCATAACCTACCTCATTCCTTGGCGCTGAAAGGTTAGTACAACATACATATATTATATATCTGCCTTGGGTCCTTCCATACTACCCACACTTTTCAACTCTCAAGGTAACCAGGTTAGACTGAAAGGGCCAGTGGCTTGGTTTGAGGGGGCCCCTAACTCATCCCAACTCCTAGGGCTCCTAACAGTTACTAGCCTGGGGTTCATTTTATTTAGACACTCCTATGTTCATTATTTTCATTTTGTTTTAGGCCTGAGGATCGTTCGCTCTGATACCACTTTGTAACACCCCCGTTTACCGAGGAGCCTGAACTAGGACTTCCAGAGTAAATAGAGCTGTTACCATCCTGGATAAACCAGGGTAGTAGATATACATAGTGAAAGAAGCACAGTACTTTAAAATATAAAAGTTAACTAAAGTCTATTACAAGGCATAGTCCACATGACTTCCAAAACAACTGAATGTAAATAAATGTCCAACTGAGAAAAACTAAGTGATCTAGCAACTAGGTAAGTCCAGTCCAAGTCTCTCTTCCATGCCCAGTCCTAATCCACCTGTCTCTGACCTGAAAGATCTACTCCCCATTCCGGATCATTGTAGGTGAACACGAATACACTGTCAACCTCGCGGTTGAGTAGGATAACACAAAAACAAGTAATGCAAACAACAGTAATATGCAAAT
Organism: Silene conica; assembly: GCA_029255685.2. NCBI lineage: Eukaryota > Viridiplantae > Streptophyta > Magnoliopsida > Caryophyllales > Caryophyllaceae > Silene > Silene conica. The sequence continues at coordinate 8,824,787 of CM055311.2, read as the reverse complement.
GCTTATGTCATGCTCGTGCTCAATCTCAATCTTATTCTCAATCCCGAAACACCCAGCCATACCGAACCTCCCGGCAGACTATAATCGGCCGTCGCCGAACACCAGCTCAAAAGCTGATAAGACACCAGGCCTGGTCTGCAGAACCACCCTGGGCTTTATATCAGAACACCATCTGATTCACAATATCTCAGAACCAATATATATGCCATGCTTATGAATGCAAATGCAAAAATACTTAACCATTAACTACCATGCTCATATAACTCATATTTGAGTCCATAACATACAATGCACATCTATACAAATCTTAATACATAACGAGCACCAGTGTAACCTACCTGGAATAGCGAATCTGGACAAGAAAATCACCGTCTAGAAATACTCCACCTCAAATTCCGTTCCTATAAAATTACTTAATATCAACTTCTATCCACACCAACAATTACCACTAATTAATTTACTTGCCATTTCTAGAATTACTATTTTTAGATTTGACATAATTATCCTAAGCTCAACCAAACACTTAATATATAACAATGATAAGATTAATATTATTAACCATGGTTTAGCTTATATTAGTAGTCATTTCAATAACACCATACATGTTCAAGCTTATATATAATATAACTAAATTTACATTTAGCAATAGTAAAGATATCATTACATACCATATATATAATATAACTCATACCAAAATTAACAAGTATTAAGATATTCTAATGTTAGTAACAAATCACCTCAAAAATAAACCCTAAGTTCATGCCCAAAACGACAGCCCCTAACTAGCCCTTCGCAAAAACGCAGCAACCATAACCTCGCCTGACCACCACGTTTCCCACGCTTCCTGCACCACCAGCAGCCCCTGGCTTCCCCCCTGGCACCACCAGGCTCGCCACTGAGCCACGGTGGTTCCAGGGGAGGGGTCAGCAGCCACCAACGACCACCTACGACACCACACTGCCGGTTCTAAACTGGGCAACCACCACGCACGTAATCTGGGTTCTCTGTTCTGCAACTGTTTTACACCGACTCCAGTCACCCGCCGTGACCACCACCCTCACCCATGGCACCACCAGACTCGCCACTGAGTCCTGGTGGTTCGAGTGGTGGAGGGAGTGATCATAACCACCCATGGATACCCACGAACCTGACCCACTATGACACGAAAACACCATTCACAGCAACAGTTCACCAGACTACTGTTTTTCAACCACCCCTGGACCACCGTGTGCCACCACGACTCCCCGTGACAGCCACCCATCAACTCCCTAAACTGCGACCATCTTATTAACACTTAAACACGGATCTAATCAGCAAAGACCACGAGATCAAAACCCATCACAAAACGCGTAATAAAACTCTGTTTTGAATACTAGCAGAAAACGAAACCCAGACTTAGCATACCCAGAAACGAACTGCCCTATACGACGACGACTACATTAAAATACGACACTTTGACGCACAACTATTGAAGATTACACGACATAGATTATCAATATGCAGAAAGACACGATTACTAGTACTTAAAAGGCCATACATGATGCTAAAACATAAGTATAACACACGAAATCAGAAACAACGAGAGGAAAAGTGTGTTCATACCTCCTTGCCCCTGCCAATCGACCACCCTATGATCCCTAGAATTCCAAGTTAACTCGTCCCTTGCAACCTCTGTATAAGCGGCAGTCGTGTGGTGTGAGTGAGTTTGTGTCGTTTTGGCTAGGGATAGGTTTAGGAGGTAGCTTATATAGGGCGGCAGGGGCTGTGATAGCAGAATTCAGAGATGTAGGCTTATGGTGTCCGTGGACTGGGGTTGCTTGCACTCAACCCTAGGCCCAAAAGTTCGTGTCACAGGTAAGAGTCCGACTACTCACGCATCCCTAGGCCCCAAATAACATAAGCCAAGTACGGGTTTGCTAAAAGGTTACTCATACGACTCCAAAACAACGCATAAAAACCCCTTGTCCATGTTACTATATCGCTTTTATTATAATCCCTCGACGTCGAAACTAATAAGGTGAATATAAATAAACGACATAAAATACGAAGTATTACAGAGTAGCCTGTAGTCAGAGCCCTTGGTCAAAGAAACGCCGAATCCTTCGCGGATGACTTCTTCTTTTTGCTCGTTTCTGTTTTTCTTAAGATATTTTTTTTTGTTTTGCTAAGACTTTCTAGCTTGCTTTCTTTAAGTTTTTAGGACAACTTTTGTTGTGTTTGCATAGTTACGACTTTTTGGACTTGTTTCTGGGATCTCGCGCATTTGTTGGGCGCATATTTATTGCTTTTTCAAGTTTTACGAAGAAACGAAGACCGCTGTGCAGCAGCGGGGTCGACCGACCTATCATATGGGTCGGTCGACCTAGTCCCTGTAAATGCTGGAATTCCTGTAGTCTGTAGGAAGGTCGGTCGACCTAAAATATAGGTCGGTCGACCTACCCGTCCGTCACAGCCTGTTCGTTTCTTCCTCGGGAATCGTACAACCGTCTTGGGTACTTGAGTGGCACGGCTGGCCACCAAAACCTCCCAGCTTATGCTGGTTTGGGGAGGTTTTTCTCATACGCTTTATAACCCAGTGAGTTCTTTCCAGTTTTTCCTTAATTTTTATTCTCTTTGCATCTTTACTTTAATTTTCTGAAACCTTTACTTAGGCTAATGCACAATGGGGACATTGTGCGGGTTGGTTTGGGGAATGGTTTCGTGTCACATACATTGCATTTTGTCACACGTTTATTGCATTTCTATCTTGCATTGTTCTTTTCTTTATTTTCTCTACCTATACAAAAGAAAAAATACAAAAAAATAGAAAAAATTCAAAAAAATGCACGTTTATTTTAGCATATAGGTCGAGTCGGAACGAGAGTATTTCAAGGATGATCTTTGCTATTTCACATGTTTATGCCTTTACCTTGCCTTGTCAACTTGTTCTAGTATGAGAATCTTTTGCATATCTACGAGTTTTTGTCAAACTATTTGTATATCTTGAGAGTTGACTTATACCTCGGCAACCTACTATACATTCTGAGTTTTAGAGCCTTATTCCTGGTTTCATTTTTAAACCAGTTATCTAGGATGTGAGTAGTACTCCCCTTGGAACATGTTACATCATTATGCATAAACATGAACTTGAATTGCTATATACTTGTTTTACTATCTCGTTTTGTGAATCTTGATACGTGCATTTGGGACCCCTTTTCTCATATTTACCCATAAGCTTCACATAGCCAAAATTGCCTTTTTATTCTCCCAAAACTACATCCCATACTTAGCCTACCCTTCCAAGCTAGTATTTGTGGTCCTTGGTTTATTTTGAGACATCTTGGTTTATATGTTATCTTGAGCAAAAAGAGAAAAGAATGAAAGCATGAAAAAGAAAAAGAACAGAAAAATTCAGAAAGAAAGAAAGAAAAGAAAAACGGAAAAAAAGTCAAACGTACAGGAAAGAGGTCGACCGACCACCTTCATAGGTCGACCGACCACCCATCAGCATCAGATTCAAAAATTCGTTCCAAAATCCCTTTCTTTTATATGTTATCACTCCCGTACTTCATTCAAATTATTTGGGAGTCCTTTCTTATATTCAATGTGAGAGTTGTGCTACAAAAGAGCACTTTCTTAATATCAAAAGTTGTGAAATATGTTGTTGGGAAACGGTTTTACTAGCTTGGCTACTAACCCCACATATCCAAAAAACATCTTAACCACTTTTTACCTTTTACCTCACATATCTTTCATTACCTCAATTGCATGTATCTGGGTCACTTAATGAGTTTGTTATACAAAGTTGTGGAATTCTTGTTCATGTTAGATTGCAGGCATGTTTTCATGGGTCGCAGTTAGGTGAGTGTCATGACAAAATTACTTCTTTCTATCTTTTACATATACTCACCCTTTGCTTCATGAGTGTCTCGAGCGTACCGCGAGAGTCCATGGCATAAAGTCTCTATAGTCTCTAGGTTTGCAAGCTTGACGACACCATAACTCGTTTGCATGATTTAAATGCTTCCTCATTTTGTACTTGGCATTGGTTTAGGCTAACATGTAAATTTCGCTCTGAGATTGAAATCGTTCCATTAGTTAAGATCGAGTCTATTTCTTGCTTGAGGGCAAGCAAGGGTTTGGTTTGGGGAATTTGATGCGTGTCTATCTTATGATGTTTTACATCTATTTCTACACGCATTTTGTCGCTCATTTACTATGTTTTAGCATTTATTTCCCAACAATTGTCTACTTTCGTATTTTTATGCTCTTTTGCATATTTATGCGGAAAATGGATGATTTTATACCAAATTTATGCCCTCGGGATTTTTCATGACTAAGGACAAGAAGGAACGAAGCCTAGCGCACATTTCAAGGCCTGAAGATAGCTTTAATAAGCAAAGAATCGATCCACGATGTTGCAGCCTGTTTCAAATGGCTATATCTCGAGTTCTAGAGCTGATAATGGAGTGATTCCAGTTGGAGGTGAAAGCTTATCCTCTTAGCTTTCCAACGCCGCAAGAATCGCTTGATTACGATAAGTAACGAAGAAATGGCAGCTGTTTTAAGATCGACGCGCGCTGCAGTCCCGACAATTGGGTCGACCGACCCACAAAGTAGGTCGACCGACCTCAGCACAGACCCAGAAGTTTCCGCAAAGCCCAATCAAGTTATTAGGTCATTAAGAGGTCGACCGACCCAAAAAGTAGGTCGACCGACCAGGCGACTGTGTTTCCGCGATTTCTATTACGGGCTTTGCTCCTAATCTTGTAATGAGAACTTATTTAAGGAGACCTAAACTCGAAAATTAGGTCAAGCAGCCCAGATTAGAGAAAACTCCATAGTTTAGAGAGAATATTTTCCAAGTTTCAATCTTTGTTCTTGAATTCCAATTAAGCTTGTAAGTTTGCTACAATTAATCTTTCCCTTTTAATTAATCTTATTGTTCATCTTATTATTGTTTCTCAATACATGTTTTCCCTTTTATTGTCATCTTTAATTATGTTGATTCCTTTGATGTTCTTGATTCTTGTTATTGTTAGTTTCATAGTTAAAATCATGCAAAGCTAATTCTTGTGATTAGGAATTTGGGGAACCATGGTAAAGACTTGATTTTGATAGTTTAATGATTGAATTACCAATCCCCCATTGTTGTTGGTGAACTAATCCTTAAGATTGAAAGATTATTAGGATTAGTTTAACAACAACTTTGGGATTGTCCTATGAACGAAAGTTTAGTGCTTTTCTAGGAACCCTAAGACCGTACGGATTGGGTAGAATATTGACCTAAAGGTTTATTCTTTGTTCCTTGGGATTGTGTTATTTGGTTATTTTACCTTTCATTGACTTGTTTTAACCATGGGGAACCAAAGTTCCTAATCTCCTTTTTTTTTTATCTTATTTTAATTCTCTTGTTTATTTGCTCTTTTAGTTGTTAGTTCAAATCTTAAATCAACCCCCCTTTTTGGTTACTTGCAATAGACTTTAAATTCACAAACATAATTAACCTTGTCTCCTTGTGGTTCAACCCTTGACTTATCCTATCTAGTTTAAGCTGAGGTTTTATAAATCTTATCTTTGGCACCCCTCAACGACGGGTGTCAATCAACTTAGTAAAAATGTTTACAAGTTAAAATTCAAACGATTAGCATTTAATTTCTTCATATGTTCAAAATTTTGTAGTTAAGTCTTCAAATCAATCATGACCGCTTCCATTACTACAAACACTTCATGGATACGTTCCTTCATGGATCGTTGTAAGCTAAAAAAGAATGGGGCAAACTTTGCCAATTGGGATGCCCAACTTTTGTCGGCGGCACAAGGTGATGGTAAGACCGAATAACTCATCGAAGAATCACCTCCTGAAACTGCAGATAATGCCACCGCCGCAGCCAGGCGTCCATATGATACTTATCAAAAGGAGTCTGCGGCAATAAAAAATGTTTTGATCTTCTCGATGGAGCCAGAACTCCAAAGGAGTGCCATTAAGATTGGCACGACCTATGAGATCTACTCCAGGCTTGTGACTATGTTCTCAAAGGCTTCGAGAATTGTCCAATATGAGGCGGCATCGGCCTTCTTTGATCTCAACCTTAAGGAGGGGCAAAAGGTTAGCCCACATGTGCTCAAGTTAATTGAACATGTAGAAACCCTAAGGTTGAATCAAGTGGACATTCCTAAGGAACTTGTGATTGACAGAATCCTCCACTCCTTGTCTAGGGTGAAAACTTATGTGCAATTCCGGGTGAATTTCAATATGAGGAACCAAAACATCTCTCTTGATGAATTGCACAATATGATTGTACAAGCTGAAAGGGATATGGGCCTAAATGTTAGTCCCCCTAAGGATGTGCTCAACATTAATGTTAAGGGCAAAGGAAAGTTCAAAAGGAAGGGTAAGGCAAAGGGGAAGCAACCTTCCAAAGGTTCAAAGAAAGTGTCTTCTGAGGCAAGCACCTCAAATTCCAACAAGAGCCCTCATCAAGGAGCTAAGTGTTTTTATTGCAATGGCAAAGGACATTGGAAGAGGAACTGTTCCAAGTATCTCAACGATCTCAAAGCTGGGAAAATTCTTCCAGTTGGTACGATAACTATCCCAATTTTATGTTAATCTCAACTAATGTATTATGATACAAGTTGTGATGTGAATGCTCTTCTTACTTGAATTGGGGCATGAAAGCAAAGAAAAGGGAAAGGAAAAACAAGCATGATGGATCTAGGGAACTAAGAGTAGCTCCACTCGGAATGATCAAGGAGCTTTGTTTTTCGCTTATTTTGCTAGTATTTCAAGTGTTGTAAGAACAATTTAGAACCTATGTCTGATTTCCTTGTTGGACGAGGAAAGGGTAATCCTTGAACAATTTGTTGTATTTTGGATGATGTAGTGACTTGGTTTTCAACCCAAGTCACTATCGGTTTTATAATTATGTTCTTAGTTAGTTTAAACACTTGCAAATCATGAACATAAAATAGAATTGATTGTTACATTTCAATGTATAACCATTGAAACCGAATAGGTATAGGATACTTAATTCAAATTAAATCAAAATCAAATTAAGTTTAGAACTCAATTAAGAGGAAAAGTTATCAACCATCCAAAACTATCTAAGCTTTAATTGAATATTTTTCTGTAATAAATCATAAGGGTACACAAACCAACATCAAATTCATTGCTTGTGGCCTTAGTTGTTATCTTTGATAATGATATGAGATTTTTATTACAAAGATTGAGTGGGAGAAATTTGAAAAGGCCACAAAAGGCATATAATTTTGATAAGCACAATAGATATGATCTATTGGTGAATAGTAGGATTTATTGTGTTTTGGTTGTGTAAGAGATTTAGAAGGTAGATTAAGTTGTGGATGGGATCTACGATTTGAAAAAATCTACGCCTTATGATTATGAAGGTAGATTAAGTTGTGGATGAGATCTACGATTTGGTAAAAATCTACACCTTATGATCCCAACGGCCCAGGCCTGGAGGATACTTTAAGAATAAATTCTTAGAGTTTGTAAGGAAAAATTCTATACATGGATAAGATCCATGATAGAGTCCTCGTACAGTATAAGATAAGATAAATGTGGGGAACTGAAAGTTCCCACACACAGAAATTATATACCATAAGAAAAGACTCTTATAGAAACTACGGGAGGACACTCGAAAAGAATTATTCAAAAGATTTTGCAAAGGCTCAAGAAAGAGTTCTTGGATTTAGATGGTGATCTAAATGTGCTAATGCAAATTCTAAGACCCATGAAATTTATAAGATATACATGCTAATAAATGAGATTTATTGAGAGAAGCATAGGTTGACATGTGGATGCCAGAAGTCTGCAAAGTTAAGGGTAACTTTGTTGAAAGTAGTGAAATAATTCGTTGAGAATGAATTCAGTAAACTCAATGACCGCTTTTCAAAAGAGTATTTGAAAAGGATGTGACTATCAACACATATGGTTTAATCCCAACCATTTCAATTCATTAAATATTAAGGAACATTGAATTGAGTGGGAGCTTTATGATTTACGGTTAAATATAAAGTTCAGTGGGAGTTCTCGCACCAGGATTTGAACCTATTGAGTTATGAGAATGACTTCGGGATCTTCAGAATCAGGCAAGAACAAGAGTTTAGTGGGACTAAACGTTATCTAAAACAACTCATTGCTCGTTTGGAATGAAGCATTGATACTTATGAAAAGTATACGAGTTTTTAATTCTAGATGACATATTGATATGAATCTAATTAAACATGGGATGTTTTGGTTGAGATTGTAAAAGACATCTTGTTATTAGAATTAAGGTTGTTCATAGAGATGAAGATAGAATAACCATGATGAGATCATGGAAATTTATCAAACCTTAAAGCACTATATTTTACACGTTTTAAACTCACTAATGTTTCCGCCATTAGGATAATCGTGTAAAGTGGATGCGCGCCGCTTGCAGGACAACCTGTTGAGCAGTTGTTAAACCAATGATTAAACCTTGATCAATTGTCAAAGTATTCTCCAATGGAGATGATAGACAAATTATAGATTTTGGAAGATAACTTGGTCGTATGGTAAAAGGTTTACAATGACTCAAGTTCCAAGATATCAAGCAAAGATTTATGATAATCTTTGGCTTACATTCATCGACTATGCATCTCAATGACTTGTATTTTAACTACATGGTCATCACAAGATTCTACAAAATGTATAAGTTCACAAATTATGTAATAGCATAGCTATAGCTGGGAGTTATACAATGCACATAATATTTGTTAGTCATAAGATGACTTATCTCTTTCAGATAAGAGAGCATATGTGGATGTGATCTGCAAAGTGAACGCTCGCTCGCACGTGTTAAACCCGGTTTACTCGAAACGAAGATAATTACAATTTTAAAGGAAATAAACGAGAAATCCTTAAGCTGATTGTAAATTAAATGGTGTTCAAAGGTTGACCACTTGGATGGTGTAATCCACTAATCGTTTGAGTTATTTATAACTCACGAAAGGTCAAGTAAAATTCAAATGGGATGGTAAGACCATATTGAACCCCATTAAAGTGAATTGAATTATCATGACCTCGCCCCTAGTTGCTTAAGTGAGGTGACATCTCAATGCAACCGGATGTGTGATGCGATTGATGGCGAGTTCGATTGCCATAAAGTCATACGAGATGACTAATCGATCACCTAGGCATAGACATGTTAAGATACATTTGCCGGGCTAATGACCGCTGATAGAGCTCTGGCAGACTCTTATTAAAAGACTGTCTGGTCGTGGCGGGAGCATCTATCGTGTTTCACATGAGTCAGTTCTTGGACTAATGACTGTTCTCTAAGGTGGCATAGTTTTCAGATTAACTTTGATTTATGTCCTAACACCTTCGTAACTGGGGTTTATAAGGACATATTTTGGGTTATGATGGGCTATGGCCAGCCGGAAGGAATAGGTCGATTAGGAATTGTCCACCCCTTGTCAGGGTTGAGAAATATCTCTAGGCCACTCGAGGAGAATAATAACTAGAAATGCGTGGCCACGCTCGGAAGGTATCTATGGTAGATAATTCCGGTCAGTAGTTATAACTCCAGATCGAGATAAACCACTCTAGATTTAAATCAATTGCAGGCACGACCCGAGAGGACGCCATGCATTGAGTGAGAGATAGTAATAGGGCAAGAGAATTGGTAACACACACTTGTCTCGGACAAGTGGGAGATTGTTGGAGGAAGTGTCCTCGACAATAGTGTGTTGACGTAATTAAAACTCATTTGAATGAAACACAATTGGGAGTGTTACTCTTTTAAAGTCGACTGATCAACGTTTACCGATAATGATAGGCTGTCTAGAGTTTGACATTATCGTCATATGATGGTGGTGATCAGTTGATCCCTTAAGGTCATATCTTTAGGGAATTCCGTCTCAATGGAATAATTAATTAATATCGTATTGGATACAAAGTAATTAATAACTGGAAATTTGGAAATAATTTTACATGACGAATATTTTATAATGGGATTATAATAATGATAGTCAAAGTAATAAAATCGTTTTATTACTCGGTTTTATTTATTCGTTTGGGAAACGATTAAATTGAGAATGAACACGGTTGATCATATAATTACAAAGAGTTGTAGTTAAAATTATGATATTACATTTTATACAATAATAATTTCGAATTGTTAGTATAATTATTTAAATGTCATAAAATTGTGAATTATGAATTTTAATAGTTAAAATTGCATAATTAACAAATTGGGTCATGTGTTATGTAACATGTGTGACATGTTACAAATTAACACAATTGACAAAGATAAAATGGGGTCAATATTAACCTCATTTCAGCCGTGTAGTATAGAGGAAGTATTGAGGTTGTGTGTGCATTGTAATTGAGTGTGTAAGTGTTCAAAGGTGTGTAAGATGTGTAAGGAATATGTAAGGTATCTTTATTCCATTTGGCATTGTGTAAGAGACCATGGATTGACTTCTTTTGCTAGTCTTGGCCGGCCATGTTGCTTGCTTAAGCAAGCTCATGTGCCTATAAATAACACACACACACACCTTACTAATACACTAGTTGATTTAGCTTATGTGTTGATGCTTACTCTCATCTCATACTAAAAACCTCATTCTCCATAATTTCTTTAGTAAAATAGTTTTTTTAAGATAAGTAAATTATTTCCTATACTAATAATATTAAGGGTAATATTATTATTATTTCTAGTATACTAATTCTATTTTTCTAGTAACAAAAATAGTCTTAGTTTGAGATCGGGTCCTTGATACGTATCTTTTGGAGACGATTTTTGTTAGATCGTTATAAGAGTATTTCGGTTATTTGAAGACTCATATAATAGGTGATTATTAAGTACAAACCTTCTAAAACCAATGTACGGACAATCACATCTTATGATATCATCATTCATGCATAAGATCTTATCATGTTTTTTAACCTAAACTTAAAGAAACTAAACTCACATTAGATATGAGTATAAAATCAGGAACTTAGTTCCCAACACAAACCACCGAGGTTTATCATGTGAATAATATAAGGGCTAAAACAGGTGATAAAGAACAAACGTATCTATGGCATTATCCAATGGGACACATCAATGAAAAACGCGTAGAGAAACTCATTAAGAATGGGTCAATACCACCATTTCATTACGAATTAACTGGTACGTGTGAATCATGTCTCATCGGAAAGATGACTCGTATTTCTTTTAAAGGTATTGGAATGCGAGCTAGTGATCTTCTAGGACTCATACATACAGATGTATGTGGTCCTATGACAATCACAGCAAGAGACGGCTTTAGATATTTCATCACTTTTACGGATGATTTAAGTAAATACAGGTATGTCTATTTAATGAAACATAAAAGTGAATCCTTTGACAAGTTCAAGGAATTCCAAAATAAGGTTGAGAACCAATTGGATAGGAAAATAAAGGCACTTCGATCTAATCGTGGTGGCGAGTATCTTTCGACTGAGTTTGATCAACACCTGAAAGACTGTGGTATTGTATCGCAGTTGACTCCACCTGGAACACCACAATTAAATGGTGTATCCGAACGGCGAAATCGAACTTTATTAGATATGGTTCGATCCATGATGAGTCACACGGTTTTGCCTGATTCATTATGGGGATTTGCTCTTCAATCAGCTGCTCTAATACTTAACCGAAGTCCGACTAAAGCAGCAGACAAGACTCCATATGAGATTTGGAAATGAAAAGTTCCTGACTTGTCCTTTATTCGGGTTTGGGGCTGTGAAGCTTATGTCAAGTGGAGACACGAAGATAAGCTAAGCCCACGATCGGTCAAGACTTATACTTTGTAGGTTATCCCAAAGGAATTTTTGGTCACTACTTTTACTCACCTACCGAACAAAGAATGTTTGTTGCGGCTAGTGCGAAGTTTTTAGAGAAAGAGTTTCTCTCGAAAAAACAGAGTAGTAGAACTTTTGATCTGTCAGAGGTTCGAGAACCAGAAACCAACAGTGTGATGGAAGAAAGTGTTCCTTCCACATCTGCTATGGTACCCATTCCAGAGGAACCTAGGAGGACGGTTCGAGTTTCTCACCCCCTAGACCGATACATTGGTATGGTTGAGGAAGGTGGTGCAGAAAACTTATTACTCCTTGAGAGTACGGATGGCAGTGGGTCGGGTACCCAACCCAGACCCTTAGGGTCGGACCCTAATGGGTCGGGTATGGGTCTGAATTTTTGAGACCCACTCGGGTATGGGTCGGGTATGGGTATTATATAAAAACTTCGGGTCGGGTCCGGGTCTTGGTCTTGGGACCCTACCCGACCCTTAGACCCTTATATTTATTAAAAAAAAAAGGTAAAACTAAAAACACACATACGAACGTCAATAACCCAAATAATAGACACAAACAAATTACTCTTATTAGTTATCATTAATATACTATACGCATATCCAAATAATCATTAAGAATAACGAGGAAATTGATGAAAATGATGAGTTTGGGTACCCTAAATGATATAATTTAGGGTTGGGTACGGGTAATGATCCAAATAACCAAGATTTTGTAATACTTTAATCAAAACTTTTTAATTTAATTCGAACCTTGGTACATATTGAATGACTCGTTAAGAAAAATTGGACCCTAGGGTAGACCCTACCCAGACCCAGACCCATTAGGGTCGGGTATGGGTCCATTAATTTCAGACCCTTTAGGGTCTGGGTCGGGTATGGGTCCAAGATTTTTTGCTGCGGGTCGGGTCGGGTCTTGTCGGACCCTACCCAGACCCTACCCATTGCCATCCCTACTTGAGAGTAACGAACCAGCTACCTACAAAGGAGCCATGACATGTTCCGACTCTAAGCTATGGCTCGAAGCCATGCAGTCCGAAATAGATTCCATGCAAGAGAATCAAGTATAGGATTTGGTTGATTTGCCTGAAAAGGTAAAACCCCTACAGTGCAAATGGCTTTATAAGATAAAGCGTGCACTAGATGGACAACCAGATGTTTATAAAGCACGATTAGTGGCAAAAGGTTTCACTCAAGTACACGGGTTGCACTATGATGAGATATTTGCTCCAGTGGTAATGCTTAGATCTATTCGGATTATCTTAGCGATAGCCGCATTTCATGATTATGAGATCTGGCAAATGGATGTGAAAACCGTCTTCCTAAACGGGTTTTTGGAAGAAGAACTGTATATGATACAGCCTGAGGGTTTCATCGATCTAAACATCCTAAGAAAATGTGCAAGATCAAGCGTTCCATCTATGGACTTAAGCAAGCATCACGGAGTTGGAATCATCGTTTTGATGACGTGATAAAACAGAACGGATTCATTCGAAGTGTCGAAGAACCATATCTGTATATCAAGTCAAGTGGGAGTAAAATCGTATTCCTAGTATTTTATGTAGATGATATACTACTAATTGGAAACGACATTCACATGCTTAAGGATTGGGCGCTGGTATATGGTGGAGACATGAAGCTAAGTGTTAAAGGGTTGTTTAGCCCAAAATTCGCTATTACCCCGATTGGGCCCAAAGACGAATAAAAGCAGATATAGCCCATTGCAAAGCAGATCATATATGGGAAAAGAGCCGTTGAAAGGAGAAGAAAGGGTCAAAACCCTAGAAGCATATTCTCCACAAACCACTCCTATATTCCCGGAGCAGCCCAAGACCAGAGCAGATTCAGTTAGCCAGAATCCAAAAGCTATAAAAAGGAAGCTAGGGCATTTTATTATCTCAGTTCATACGTTGTAAATCTAATACTCACGCAAGCACTTGTAATCCGTCTCAACAGTAAAGTAGCCTCGATCATAGTAAAAATATTAGTGGGATTCCGTTCCCCCCGCGGTTGTTTCCCTCATTGGGTTTTTCCGCGTCACCAAAACCCTCTTGCGTCACTTTTTATTTCTCTTGTTCTTTATATTCGTTTATACGTAAGATCCACATATTGGTTGACACTTTGACCCGCATCACATAAACTCGACCCGGTAGAAATTTTACCAAAACAATTTGGCGCCCATCGTGGGGCATAGTGCGCATTCCAATATATAAAATCGTCATTTCATCACAAAGAACATGTCTGGGACCAGAGCTAACCCTTCCAGTTCCCAGAGCATGCCAGCCCAGACCATCAGGACCAACCCTACTGTACCTGCTGGTTTCGCAGGACCATCCCTGGTCGCGACTCAGACCACAGCCTCCAAGGTTGTGGCCCCATCCAGCAAACCTCCTCAGGTTCCCAGGTCACCCCCTGTGTCAGCTTCTCCAAGGCAGAGCAGAGAAAGCAGCCCCAGCAGAAGTGGAGAAACCCAGATGCCCGGAGTAGGCCAACAGCCGCAGGTTCCCCGTACAGATCTGATGCAGATGGTGGTTCAGGGAATGAGTGCTCTGCAGGAAGCCATAGAGGGCCTGAAGAAGGACAATCTGGACCTGAGAGAGCAGATCGCCGCAGTCACACGTCCAGAGCAGTCGTTCAGAATGTTGCAGCCTGGGCCTGGGCAGACCTTCAACTAGGGCTGAGCAAAACCGGATATCCGATCCGGTTTTGCAATCCGGATCGGATATCCGAATTTGAAATTCTCAGTTTTCATGATCCACATCCGATCCGAATATTCCGGATATCCGAAAATCTGGAATCCGAAAATTCGGATATCCAGATTTCGGAAACCGGATTTCATCCGGATTTGATTATTTTTATTTGCATTTTGTAGTGACGTTGGGCCTATTGGCTTAATGGGCTATTGCAAACTAAAATTAGAGGTTGATTGCCTTATCGGTTTACTCCAAATCTCCATATTTGGAGGGTCTTCACTCTTCACTGACATAAATTACAAGTTTTAAATCAAATTACAAATCCCGATCAAAAAATTACAAGTCCCGATCAAAAAACTAAAGTAAAGTTTTTAAACAAGTCCAAAAACCGCATCAAGAAAACAAGGTTGTCTCAACGCCCTTCCAAACCTGCCATTTTCAGATTAAAAAACACAATTAGTAGGAGCGATATTCATGCGATTCCTTATTTAATCAACTAAATTATATAAACATCAATGAATAATAATACACAATCCAGATGTCTAATCTCATTATATAAATAGTCAGTCTTCCCTCTTTTAAAGATATAATTTAGTAGCTTAAGACCCTCCTTAAGGGATAGACAGTTATGCCTTTGTTTACGTCTGACTTAAACACACTTAAGTAAGAAGACTGGCGCTTATCCGTTAACGCTTTTTAAAGATTCCTCAGAATACGGCTGACCAAGCTTGGAAATATTAAGGGCTTACTGAAAAGTCTTGTAAAGCCTTAATCTCATAAGGAACCTAATGGGAGGAATTTCACGACCAAAGGGCATGCAATAGGAAAAGCACCCTTTGATCAAGTAGAATATCAGGCAAGCAGAGTAAATATATACATATAATAAGTAAGACGTCTAAGTTAGTAAATATAAACATAAGGAAGATTGCAATTGTTTAACACATCGTAATTTAAGGTTATTTATACTCTTTATCGGGGCTGTTTTCACTTTCAGATTAAAACACACAAGTCTTTTATCCTGAAGCTTAAAACCAATCAACTACAACCAAAATAATAATTTAAATCAACAGAAAAAATGCACATTGAACAGTGAACCCAAAACACAAGCTACAATGTGTACTCACCTGAATATGTTTCAGAAATTCATCAATCTTTTCAAGCTTAGGGGGCAAATTCTCCAGAAAATTAGCATTCTCCCTCGCCTAAAAAACATCAAAGACAACAAAAAAAACGAAATAAACTACAAAAATCAAACAGGTAAACCCCAATAAATGAACATAAAAATATCAACAAAACAAACAAAAGAACTAACCTTTAGATAAAGCGAGCATTAAGAAGTGATTAGGAACTAAGAACTGTCAACAAAGGAAAATAACAAACAAACAAGAACATCAAAAAATCGAACTAATGTAATTAAAATCGGAAGCTATATACATAAGCATAAATTGATCATGAAAACAGTCACTTGAGGAAATAAAGAAAACAAACAACAAAAGAGGTAGATCAAACGATGGAGAAATACTTACAATATATCGGTTTTGATGATTGATGATGACAGATCTGATGATTAATGATGAGAAAAGTAAAGATATATATTGATGATTAGAAAGGAAAAAAAATTGATGATTGATGACAGAGAGATTGCAAGAGAAAGAGGCGAGTAGAGTTAGGGTTTAAAAGAGAGAGGCGGATATGAAGTGATGAATAAATTTATAGATGAATTAAGGATTAGATTAGGGTTTGAGGGAGGTCAAAACTAAGGAAGTGAGTTTTGGACGGGAATGGATTATTAGATTAGGCCCATTAGGATTTGAATTTTGGACGGAAATTAATTTTTAGATTTTTCTTTTTTTTATATATAAATTTTTAAAATTCGGATCGGATTCGGATATCCAGTTTTTTGAAAATCTCGATCCACATCCGGTCCAGTTTATTCGGAAAAAATCGGATCGGATATCCAATTTAAATGGGATCCATATATTCGGTTTTTTTATTCGGAATTCGGATCGGATTCGGAAAAAAATTCGTATCGGATTTTTTTTGCTCAGCCCTACCTTCAACCCCTTCGGGAGAGCAGGGTTGAACCGGCCAATTCCCCAGGAGATCGTCACCAGGCTGTATCTAGGTGTCACCACCCCGAACAGTGGCCCAGAGATACTGGATCTGGACTCGTCTGTGTTTGGAGTACCGCAGTCCAAACCAGTTCAGCCTGAAGGTAATCCTACACCTTGTTTTCCCCCTGGGACCGATCCTTTGATTTTTTCAGGTACCCCTCCACAGCCTACCATAGGACGAACGCCAGAGATCTCAGTGGGAGCAGCGCCCGTGAACCAGTCCAGCACTGGAGGATGGCAGGGAGGAGCACCAACACAGTAAGCAGTTGGTTGGCATCCAGGACCAGGCTTCAGTTCGTCCGTGGCAGCCAGTCAACCAGCCGCAGGACCTTGGGGAGGAGCCCCTCCAGGCTTCTTTCCTCCGCCAATCAACCCGACTATAGGTCCCTGGGGAGGAGCCCCTTCAGGCTTCTTCCCTCTGCCAGTCAATCCATTCCCTGGAGCAGGCAGTCTCTCAGACCAGCGCTACCAGGAGTTGAAAGACATGATCACCAAGATACCTGGTATGCCAAGGCCAATGGAGAAAGCTGCCCAGGACAGCTATGCAGATTCACCATTCATCGACAATATCGCCCTGATCAATGTGCCCAAGGGGTTTGTGCCACCAACCATGACACTATATGATGGTACGGTCGACCCCCCGGACTACATAAATCAGTATAAGCAGAAAATGATGGTGGTAACCGCAACCGGCGCACTTAAGGAGGCTTGCATGTGCAAGGGATTTGGGTCAACCCTATCCGGAGCAGCCCTGCACTGGTTTGTGGGATTGCCCAATCGCAGCATCTCCTCCTTTGCAGACTTGGTTAATGCCTTTAATCAGCAGTTTGCTAGCAGCATGAAACCAGAAAAGCAGACCAGCGATCTATACAGAATTGTTCAAGGATTCGACGAAACCACTCGATATTACCTCACCAGAGTCAACAAAGAGAAAGTGGCCATTCCGCATTGTGATGTACCCACTGCCATCGAAGCCTTCCGCAGGGGGTTACATCACTATTCAGACCTGTACAAGCAGTTAACAATGCATCCGTGCACTGCCTTTGCTGATGTACAGGCCCAGGCAGTCGCAGCCATGAGGCTGGAAGAAGACGCTGCCTCCAGAAGAAGTACCTATGACACAGAACCTGTGTCTAGGAAATCACCAGTAGAAAAGAGGGGCGAAAGATCAAAGCCCTATAGCAAGCCAGTGAGCAAAGTGTCCGAGAGCACTGGTGGTAAAAGCGATGCAGATCCACCTCCGAAGGTCAGCGAGTATGGCTTTACCACCGGGATGGCTGGCCTGCTGAAGGCCCTGAAAGATCTCAAGGGAGTCAGATGGCCAAAGAAGAAAGAGGAGCGAGCCAACGACCGCCGTAATGCTAGCAAAAGATGTGAATTCCATGATGACATAGGTCATACTACGGATGAATGTTATACTCTCAGGAAAGAAGTTCGATTCCAGTATGACCGAGGCAACCTAGACCATCTGCTCCCAGAGAAATCCACCAGAGTCAATGCAGCTAGTCAGGTGCAGCCTTCACCAGCTCCCCCTTGCAATAGAATTGTCAACGTCATCACTGGAGGGTCAGAGCTGTGTGGGCTCACCTACTCAGCAGCCAAAAGACGTGTAACTGCAGCTAAGGGGGACAAGCCAGAATCATCATGCAGAATAGCAAGGCAGGACCTCCCGGCACTAACCTTTGACGAAACAGATGCAGAAGCTGTACCAGAGCAACACCATGACGCCCTGATTATCACATTGAACATTGGTAATTGTGAGGTCAGGAAAGTCATGGTAGACACAGGCAGTTCCGTCAACCTGCTGATGCTGGATGCACTAAAGAGCATGGGATTTGACGAGAAGGACCTGACCAAGAAAGCTATACCCCTGGTCGGATTCAGCGGAGAAACAGCGCATACCCTGGGGGAAATCACCATCCCCACCTACGCCGGAGGGCTGAACAAACAGGTAAGGTACTTAGTTATTGATGGTCCATCTACTTACAATGTTATTCTTGGCAGGCCCTGGATCCACGAAATGCGAGCAATCCCGTCGACGTATCACCAGTGCCTGAAACTTCCTACACCGTGGGGAGTTCAGGAGATACGGGGAGACCAGGAGGAGGCCAAGGATTGTTACAAAGTAGCTCTCAAAAGGACCACCAGACCACCAGCTGCCAGAGCATAGCAACTACAGCAACTGCATATCCAGGAGGAGTACATCGAGCCCCAGCAGGCAGAAATCGATGAGGTCCACCTGGATGAGCAGCACCCAGAAAGAACCGTGTTCGTAGGCTCAGAGTGCTCTGGAGATCTACGCCAGCAGCTCCTCCAGCTGCTCAGAAAGAATGTGGACTGTTTCGCCTGGTCCCACAAAGATATGATTGGTATAGACCCAGAGGTCATAACACACAAGCTCAGCATAGATCCAGGATTCAGACCAGTGCAGCAGAGGCGCGGGAAATTTGCAGCAGAAAGACATGAGATCATAAACCAGGAGGTAGATAACCTTCTGGAGGCAGGGAAGTCAGGGAAGTCAGGTACCCAGAATGGCTATCTAATGTAGTGGTGGTACCAAAAAAGAATGGTAAGTGGAGGGTCTGCGTGGATGTCACAGACCTGAACAAGGCATGCCCCAAGGACCCATTCCCCTTGCCACATATAGATGCTATGGTAGACGCCACTGCAGGCCACGAAATGTTGACTTTCCTAGATGCCTGGAGCGGGTACAACCAGATCAAAATGGACCCAGCAGACGAGGAGAAGACAACATTCAGGTCCGAAAGAGGCATCTACTGCAACGTAATGCCCTTCGGTCTCAAGAATGCTGGTTCCACATACCAGCGGCTCGTCAATATGATGTTCAAAGATCAGATAGGACGCAACATGGAAGTGTATATAGACGATATGGTGGTCAAATCCAAACAATCGGTGGACCACACCCAGCACCTGGAGGAAACATTCAACACCCTCCGGAAGTACAAGATGAAGCTAAATCCAGCTAAGTGTACCTTTGGAGTTTCCAGTGGGAAATTCCTGGGGTATATGGTAACACAGAGAGGGATAGAAGCCAGCACGGAACAGATCAAAGCAGTTCTGCAGCTGGAATCACCCCAGAAGCCAAAAGATGTGCAGCGTCTGACAGGGAGGGTAGCAGCCCTGAGCAGGTTTATATCCAGGTCCTCAGATTGGTGCAAATTATTCTATGACATTCTCAGAAAAAGCCAGAAGTTTGATTGGACACCAGAGCACGAAAAGGCATTCCAGGAACTAAAGCAGTACCTGAGCAGCCTACCCCTGCTATCCAAGCCAGAGCAGGGGGAGGTCCTGCTCCTGTACCTCTCAGTAACCGAAGCAGCAGTAAGTGCAGTTCTGGTCCGACAGCACGAAGGAGCTCAGCACCCGGTGTACTACGTCAGCAAGTCATTACTGCCAGCAGAAGCAAGGTATACCTCACTGGAGAAACTAGTATTGGCATTGGTCACAGCATCCTATAAGCTGCGTCCGTACTTCGAATCTCATACAATCTCATTGGTTACCAATCACCCACTCAAGACGGTTATGAGAAAGCCAGAATTATCAGGACGAATGGCTAAGTGGTCTGGGCACCTCAGTGGCTATGATCTCCAGTTTGAACCACGCACAGCCATAAAGTCACAAGCCCTTACAGACTTTGTCTCCGATTTCAGCCCGGCACTCCAGACCCAAGCAGAGCAGGAAATCCTACACCTACACTAGGGTGCCAAACCAGGAACCTGGGGGTTACGAGTAGATGGAGCTTCAAACGCCAGAGGGTCCGGAGTTGGGTTGATCCTCCGATCACCAGAAGGAGATCTAATCACCCAAGCAGTCCGATGTGAGTTCAAGACCACAAATAATGTGGCTGAGTATGAAGCCCTAGTCCTGGGACTGCAACTAGCCCTGGACATGGGAATCAACCATGTTAATGTATACAGTGATTCACAACTAATTATGAATCATGTCAATGGAGCGTACGAAGCAAGAGACCCCACGATGGTGGCCTACTTGTGTGTAGCAAAGGAGTTAATCAGCAGATTCGTGGAATTCTACATCCAGCAAGTACCCAGAGAACAGAACGCAGAAGCAGATGCACTGGCAACTCTAGGCTCAACCTTCAAAACAGCCGACGTAGCCAGTATTCCAATCACCCATGTCCTCAAACCAGCCATTCCTGGACCAGATTCGGACCAGGAGGAGCTACCTATCTGCAGCAACAACCCAGACCAGGAGTCAGAACAAGACTGGCGAAAGCCATACCTGGACTGGTTGCAGCATGATATCCAGCCCAGCAGTAAGAAAGAAGCACGCAGTTTCAGGATGAAGGCTTCCAGATTCCTACTGATTGATGGGATCCTGTTTCGGAAATCATTAGCAGGGCCATATCTGCGATGCCTGGACCAGACTGAGGCGCAGATAGTCTTGCATGACCTCCACAGCGGAGACTGTGGAAATCATGTAGGGGGAAGAAGCATGTCCAATAGAGCCCTCGGAATGGGGTACTTCTGGCCCACAATGCGCAAGGATGCGAAGGAGTATGCAAGGAAATGTGACGCCTGTCAAAGGCACGCATCTGTCAGCCATCAACCAGCAGAACCCATGCACCCGGTCATATCCCCATGGCCTTTTATGACGTGGGGGATGGACATTGTGGGACCTCTCCCCAGAGCACCAGGAAATAAAATGCACATGCTGGCCATGACAGATTACTTCTCTAAATGGCTCGAAGCAGAATCATTCACCCAGACCACCGAAGCTCAGGTCATCTCTTTCATTAAGCGTAATATATTCACCAGATTTGGCATACCCTCAGAAATAATATGTGATAACGGTTCCCAATTCATTGGGAAGAAAACCGAGGCTTTCTGCGCTGGGTGGAACGTATCACTCCAGAAGTCTACCCCCAGAAATCCCCAGTCCAACGGACAAGCTGAGTCCAGTAATAAGATCATTATTGAGAATATGAAAAAGAAACTACAAGAAATGGGAGGGAAATGGGCAGAGGAGCTCCCTCTGGTCCTGTGGGCTGACAGAACTACTCCGAAAGTAGCAACAGGTCAGACCCCCTTCAGCCTTGTCTTCGGAGCAGAAGCAGTAATTCCTTCTGAAGACAAAATCCCAACCCACAGATACGGGAGTATAACTGAGGACCAGAACCAAGTAGAAATGACAAGAAGCCTTGACACAGTTGATGAACTCAGGACCAGTGCATACGTCAGAATGGCCTTATACAAAAAGATGGTGGCTCGGAGCTACAACAAAAATGTCAGGATCAGAACTCTGCAAGTAGGAGATCTGGTCCTAAGAAAGGTGTTCCAGAACACCAAGAACAGACAAGCTGGAAAGTTTGCTTACAACTGGGAGGGCCTATACCAGGTTGAGAGCATAGTTGGTAATGGGGCCTACAGGCTAATGACAATGGAAGGGGAAATGATACCCAGATCATGGAATATACTTCACTTAAAAAATTATATCATCTAGAGGTGCCTCCACCAGATTAGAGCAGCTCCCTTAGACTCAGGTTCTACTCTGTACAAAGTTTACTCTGGTTCAACTTAAAATCTTGTCTTGTCTTTATATTTTTGTCTATAAACATAAGTTTAGAATGATATCTTGCCTTTATATTTTTTACCTAAGTTTAGTAATCTAGACCTTATAATTTCAAACCTTAAATATGTTTTCAATTTTCAAGTCTTTAAAAGGAAAAAATTTCATCATTTTTCTGGACCAGAATTTACTTATCCTAGTGGACTGACCTAAAGAGGAAATCTGCACTGATCGCAGGAGAACCTAAGTCAAGCCTGGCACCCCGGTATAGGGATGGGTATATAAAACACCAGGCCAGCACACCAAAACAGTGGCCAAAACACAAACGAAACATGCATGTACAAAAGAAAACGCCAGAAAGACGGCAGAAAACCAACAGATAAAAAGCAAACCCCATACAGCGGGGATCATACGATTATAAAGGCCACCTTAGGCAGCCTCAAAATAGAATTGTTTTTACTGGTCCACCCGGACCAGCAGCAAAAACTACAACAGTTAAGCCCACGCAGGGGCATCCAAAGTTCAAAAAAAAAATATTAACGCCCATATCAGGGCCTAGCAGACAAATTCTTAATAAAACCTACTCGTCAGGAGTAGGCCCAGCAGCAGCAGCATCAGCATCAGTGGGGTCAGAGGTCACCTCCTCTCCGACATCCTGGGACCCCACCTCGCCTTCTTCCTCTTCATCATCGGAGATCAGGTTCATGTTTAAACCCTCGGGAAAGTCGGTGGCAAAGGTCTTCTCCAAAGCAGACAAGTCCCAGGTAGTATGACTACCTTCCTGGAACTCTTTGACACATTTTATCTGGGTCTCAGCAGCGGTGTAAGCAACAGCTTCAATTAATGCTCTCTGTAGACCAACCTTTTTATGCTCCAGGGCCTCCACCTTCAGGACCAGATCAGCTTCTGAGGCTAAAACCCGCTCCAATTTAGACTGAGCTGTGGCCAACTGGTCCTGGGACGATCCCTCCAAAGTCTTGAGCTCCTCCTCCTTAGCCTTGAGCTTCTCCTCCTGGGCCTTAAGTTTCTCCTGACCAGCAATCACCTCCTGACGAAAACGATCGACAGCCTGCCGCAGATTCCCCCTCAAGACCTCCTCAGAGCTGAGCTTCACCTTCATCTCCTCCATCCTCTCCAGAGCAGCATCATGAGCCACCTTCATGCGCTGAAGATCAGCTAGCAACGCCTCACTCTGCTGCTTGGTACACAGCGCCAGCTCCAAAGCCTAAAAGCACACCAAAACAAGTAAGATAAAAAAAAGAGAGAGAGAGAAAGAACTCCAGAAACAAAAGGATCTACCTCAAAGGAGACCTCAGCAACATGCTTGGTTAAGTCCCGGAAGGGACGCTTCTTCAGAATGGAAGCAGAGGCAGTGAACAACAGGGAGTTCAGGGTAGGCCAGAGCTTGGTCTTGGAACCTCCAAAGTCTCCTGGAAACTCTAGCTGCAGAGGAGGAGAGGAGGACTCTCCAGAAAATGTTCGAGGCAGCTGCTCCAGTACAGGTTTAAAACCAGGAGTAGGAATGTTGGGAAGGATCTCAAGAGGGGACGGATCAACATAAGGAGTCTCAGTAATAGGTTCCTGGGTTGGGTCCACAGCGTCAACTTCACTCGGGGCAGCCTGAGACCCAGCTCCGGCAGGGCTCCCCTCATCAATCTCTACCTTCTTCTTCTTGGAAGACCCAACATCCCCAGGTGTGAACCTTTTCCTTCGTAGCTGCATCACCCTGTCCACATTTACCCTGGATTTGCCTAAAACAAATACCAAACATTAGAACAACCAGAGCAAACAAAATAACTCGAAAAATATAACAAGACAAGAAATATTGTACCCTCCTTCTTCACCACCAGAACAGCAGAATCTCGGACCAGCTTGGAGAACGTCCTCTCCTCGGCAGGGAGGTCCAGAAGCTTGGCCTTCGAAGCAGGGGGATCCGCAGAATCAGGAAACTTAGCTAAGCTACGGCCTGAGGAAGCTAACAAAACTATCAGCACAAGACAAACAGCGAAAGAAAATAAACCAGGCAAATCAAAACGCCAGAGCAGAAGTAGTACCTTCCAAAGGCTGCCATTCGGCAAAAATGTAGTTTGGAGAGTAGGAAAGGGTGTCGATCTTGACAAAGATAAAACGAGTAAACCACTTACTGTCGGCTGGAGTAGTGGAAAAAATAATGGCAGAAGGCATGTTGTCATGACCACGGATGGTACACTGAGAGTGACCCAGAGAACGAGGAGCGAACCACTGCCCCAAATCAGCCAAACCAATGTTCAGCCCCCGTTCACGGTTCAAAGCGCATATACTGAGCAAAATCCTCCATGCATGCGGAGCAATCTGGCACATAGCCAGCTTGGTTAGCTTCAGAAAATCGATAATCAAATCAGGGAAAGGGAATCTCAGGCCCAAACGGAAGGGGTACTCGTAGAAACAAGTGCACCCTTCCCTCTCAAAATCGGCCTTCTTGCCAGCACGAGGGAAGTGGTAGACAACCCCATCCGGAAACCCGAACCGGAGCTTGATAAGTGAAGCGTGAGATTCGTTGAAAGCAGAGTCACACAGGTGTTTCGCAGCAAGCAGGCCTTGTGAATGGAAAGGACCAGAGTACTCCTCAGAAGCAGGAGCAGATCCGCAAGACCCAGCAGGGGCAGGCATAGCAGAGGGAGTAGCAGAAGAGGATCCAGGAGCAGACATGACGAAAGAAGTGGTAAAAAGTTTTTACTGTGAAAAGAAAGAGCAAGAAAGAGCAAGAAAGCAAGTAAGAGAGAGTAAAATTCTGAAGATGGTAAAGAAAGTAAGAAAAGAAGGAAAGTAAAAGTGAAAACGGTAAAAGGAGGGTATTTATAAAGAAAGCAAGTGGATAAAATTTGAAAATCAAATTCAAACTTGAAAGGTGAAGAGTTAAAGTGGAAGAGAAGTGGTAAAGGTGAGGGGACAAGCAGTTAATACAAGAAGAAAAGTGGGACAAGTGGGGTAGGAAAGGCGGCTGAGAAGCAGTTACATAAACCTCCCAACTACCCCCCATAAACTCCAGAAGAACCCACAGAGGCAGAAGGAAATTCCAGCCCAATTAAGGCCAAAATAGGCTGAAATTTGGGGGAAATTGTTTAGCCCAAAATTCGCTATTACCCCGATTGGGCCCAAAGACGAATAAAAGCAGATATAGCCCATTGCAAAGAAGATCATATATGGGAAAAGAGCCGTTGAAAGGAGAAGAAAGGGTCAAAACCCTAGAAGCATATTCTCCACAAACCACTCCTATATTCCCGGAGCAGCCCAAGACCAGAGCAGATTCAGTTAGCCAGAATCCAAAAGCTATAAAAAGGAAGATAGGGCATTTTATTATCTCAGTTCATACGTTGTAAATCTAATACTCACGCAAGCACTTGTAATCCGTCTCAACAGTAAAGTAGCCTCGATCATAGTAAAAATATTGGTGTGATTCCGTTCCCCCCGCGGTTGTTTCCCTCATTGGGTTTTTCCGCGTCACCAAAACCCTCTTGCGTCACTTTTTATTTCTCTTGTTCTTTATATTCGTTTATACGTAAGATCCACATATTGGTTGACACTTTGACCCGCATCACATAAACTCGACCCGGTAGAAATTTTACCAAAACAAGGGTTACACAGATGCTAGTTTCTAAACCGATCGTGATGATTCTAAATCTCAGTCGGGTTTTGTCTTTACTCTTAATGGTGGAGCAGTCAGTTGGAAGAGTTCCAAACAGAGCGTTACAGCAGATTCTACAACAGAGTCTGAGTACTTGGCAGCTTCCGAAGCTGCAAAGGAAGCTATTTGGATGCGTTATTTCTTATAAGGACTAAAAGTAGTACCTAGTGTGAAAGATCCAATCACCCTTTATTGTGATAACAGTGGTGCAATCTTCCAGGCTAAGGAGCCTAAGTCTAGCAACAAATCTAGACATGTACTCAGAAAAGCTCATCCGATAAGAGATTACATGGAGCAAAAAAAGATAGGATTGTGCAAGATTGGAACGGATAACAACATTGTTGATCCGCTGACTAAGGCACTACCACATAATAAACATGAAGGGCACATCTCATCCATGGGGATAAAGCGTGTTCCAGAATTGTAATAAACATTGTTTGATTAATGTTTGATCATTTCAAATTATTACTTAATAAAATCATTGATTTCTTTATATTGTATTACATGTGGATTGTACGCCAATTTTTGAACACCACACAGTGAACTGTTTTACTTTATATGTCTGTTTTTGTCCGTAAACACCAATATGAGCTGATAACTCAGGTGATTATTTTGTTAGTTGAAGGATGGAAGGTTCAATATTCCATAAGTCAAGCGTCTGACTGATCAATAACAAATATGGGTATATGATATCGCATAGGACATAGTGACCACAACATAGAGTCCTAAATGTTAAGATACATTAGGTGCCTGGTCGTGGATGGGACGTCTATCGTGATTCCTAAAGTCGGTTCTTTTGACCATTGTTTATTTCATGCGATATAGACAGTTTTTGGGTGGCTTTGGTTTCTGTCCTAGGTCACACCGTAAAAGGAGATCAATCGGACTTTTACTGGGTCATTTCATGCTGTGCTTCCATCGGCAGGTCATAAGTCAAGGAAAATATCCAGCCTTTATCAGGTTTTATATATATTTCTCAGGGCCACTCAAGGAGTAGTAACTTAAACGCATGGCCATTCTCGAATATGATTCGTATCAGTTATGTTGCTCTCTAGTCGAGGAAACCACTCCTGATATGATTACTTGGGAGATACGACCTTGTAAGGTAAGACTTTGCAATTTGTCTTCCATTTAGTGGGAGAATAATGCATGGATATGAGAATCGTAATCGCACACACACTTGTAGGACAAGTGGGAGATTGTTGGAGTAAATGTCCTCCACAGTGTGTGATTATTTGAGTAATTCTTTTACAAGATCACGCAGGGATACTTAGTATATTAATCAGTTGATTAACGTTTATCGGTAACGATTGGCTCACTAGAAGTTTGACGTTACTGTCATATGATGGCGATAATCAGCTGATCCCTAAAGGTCACACCTATAGGATAGTACTGAGAAATATGATTATATATTAATATAATTACATAAATGCTAAACTTAGCTAAATGTAGTTAAGTAGATGATAAACATTTAATATGATTAAATAATAACTAGGAGAAATGAATTAAATGTTAATTCTAATAAATATATATAAAAGTTATATTTATTAATTATATTTTAATATATGATAGAATAATATAATTGGGATTAATTAATTATAAGATAATTAATTAATATTCTCCGGGAATTAAATTTGTACACCGAAAAGTATTAAAATATATATGATATTTTAAGGAATTTCGGAATAAGGAAACTGACTCAAAATATTATATTATAATAAGGTCTCCTAATTGAAGTACAATACCAACACAAACCAAAACCCTATATATAGAGGGTTTCGGCCGTGAGGTTGGATACACAAGAAGAAAACGTTTTTCCTCTCTTATTCTCCTTGATTAGTTTATCATCTTAATCCCAAAATAAATCCTCTAAAATAATTAATAGTAATTTAGGAGGAGCTTTGAGGGAATCTTTCTCAGTCCTCTTGGGTGAAATCTAAGGAGAACTTCTACCTTGAAGTTTGGGTTTATACTAGGTTGTTCTTAGGCCGATCTCATATCGGACCAAAGGTTATTTCTATGATCCTTGTCCTATTATTTCAGTTCTATTGTTTTAATATCAATTCGTTTTTGATATAATCCTTGGCAGTATTAATTAAGTTAATACTTGTATGAGTAATTTAAGAAATTATTTCCTACAGTAGTGGCTGGTGGTGGTGGTCGTACAGGAGCTGGAACATAGGGTGTGGCACCCACCATAACAGAGGTGGTTGTTGCGGCAGAAGTGGAGGTGGAGGAACTAGCAGCCGCCGTGGCTGATGCCGTGGTGCTCGTGGTGGCTACGGTGGTTGCCTTTCCGTCCATTTCTACACAACAAACGCACAATCAATCGAAATCATCACAATAATCATACCAAAATCGCAAAAAACGTCAATCCTATTTCAAAAACCCTAAATTTGAAATTTAGGGTAAAAATAATAAAATTAAAATAAGAATTAAACATAGAACGACTTACTTAGATGATTACAAGGATGATTAGAGCAATAAAATTACAAATTAACGACCCAAATTCGAAATACTCGAACGAACAAACCCTAGGTTTTCGAAAAATTCGATTTACTCGAAATTAACTTGGAAATTGATAGGGCTTTCGCTTGATTACTAAAATTAAAGTGATAACAAGTAAGATTATAGAGATTGATTGGTGAAAAACAAGGAAAATTAGAGGAATCGAAGAGAGGGAAGTGCGAAAAACTGAAATCGAGGGAAATGAAGAGCATCGAAGACTTCCCTTATAAATAGGCTGAGAGTTGCTCGATCGAGTTCTGAGAACAGCTCGATCGAGTAACTCACTTAAGGCAATATTGCTCGATCGAGTACTGAAGTCAACTCGATCGAGTGGTTGTCAGCTCTGAGCTCCCCTCGATTGGGTTCCCCTCGATCGAACTCTTACAAACTCGACCGAGTATTTCTCCACTAGTGATCACTCGATCGAGCATTTTACAGAGCTCGATCGAGGCTTTTCTTTTGCGAAGTTTTGTTCTTTCCTCGACTCTTCTGTTCCTGACTCTTTTTCTTCGTTTTTTCCAATTCAGTCCTACATAAGATGACCAAACACTACAACATACAGAAAACCACAAAAATTGTCTCGGATTCACACATAGTCTTATACTACCTACGGATACTACTAAAAAGTCTGCGGATTAACATAAAAAGGTAGTCTAAGTCTAAAAAGCAGTAAATAGTCTATTACAATTTGCACGGGGTTGCAAACCCGGCTTATAAGTTCAGAAAATCAAAATGTTCATTGCCCACGATTGGGCTCCTGACTCGCGGAACTTCCTTCCGCGGTTGTAACATCAACTTCTTCTTGCAATTTCCAGCTGGTAGCATTGGTGACAGGATCATAGACCATGGTGTAGTCCTTTGACGTCCTCTTTGACATGGCTGAGCTTTCCTTAGGATTCCTACCCTTATCCTTCAATGACAAATAACCCCATCCGTCCGGGTTATAATCTGATTCCGTACCTGCATCGGTAATCAAAAAATCTTCCTCTATTTTGCTCTTAGTGTGAGGCAGAGGCGTTAGTTCCAACAGGTTAAAACTCACAGATATATCATCAGCCATAGAATAACAAGGGACAACAGACATGGGTGACCTAGGTGTACTAGTCTGCCTAAAAATTAGGTCTTCGCCACCAACCTGGAAGGTCAGTGTCTTAGTACCTACATCTATCACTGCTTTCGCAGTGTGCAGAAAAGGTCGACCCAAAATGATTGGGGTGTAGGAATCCTCAGGTATATCGAGGACCACAAAGTCAACAGGTATGAAAAACTCTCCTATTTGCACAGGAATGTCGTCCAAAATGCCTAAAGGTCTCGATACACTACGGTCAGCCATCTGGACCGTCATATTGGTACACTTAAACTTAGAAAATCCCAATTTACTTGCTAGCGATAGAGGTAACACACTAACACTCGCCCCTAGGTCGCATGACGCATTACCAATGACATGGGTTCCTATTTTACATGGTATGGAGAAGCTACCTGGGTCGGCTAGCTTAGGTGGGGTCTTATTTTGGAGGAACGAGCAGCATTCCTCCGTCAAGGCCATAGTCTCGCTCACATCAACGGTACGCTTGCGCATCGGTATTTCACGCATGAACTTCAAATAAGAAGGTACTTTAAGCAATAATTCCAGAGAAGGAACATGTACCTTCAATAATCGCAGCGTATCCGCGAATTTGGCAAACTCTTTCTCCACCAATCTAGACGGGTACGGGATATCTCTCATATCAGCTCGGATTCCCGCACGCTGCTTCTCGTACTCGGCCTGCTCCAGCTCTCGCCTTTCTTTTGTTTTTTCAAGAACACGCGATCGAGTGTTTTCTGCCATAGGATCACTCGATCGAGTGATCCCTTACTCTGCTATGCTCGATCGAGCAAGTGGTACTGCTCGATCGAGGACCTCTGTGTCAACCTTACTCGATCGAGCTCTGACAACTCCTCGATTGAGCTCTGACAACTCCTCGATCGAGGGAATTTTCCTGGCTTCCGTTCGATCGAGCTCTGTCAACTCCTCGATCGAACACATCTCCTCTAACAGCCTCTTCGACTCTGATTTCCTAACCATTCTGATCAGCAACTCCCATCCTCGGTCCCTCATACTCACGTCCACTCCTCAGCCTTACCATATTAATGGTCTCATTTCGTTGTTCGGTTTGAGAGGGTAGTTGCCCTTGGGGTCGGGATGATTGCTTGATCGCCAGTTCAGCGATCTGCGACTCCAGCAACTTAATGGCACATTCCCAGCTTGCATTTGGGATGCCAATGACTGAACTAGAGTTTTCAACTCTCCAATTTCTGAATTTCCTCCAGACGAGGAAGCACTAGCTTGTGACGATTGGAATTGGGGTGGCTTTTGGAAGTTGTTTTGGTTGCGGTGAGGGGGGATATAGTTTTTTTGTGGTGGTGGGGTTGGGTTGAGCACGTTTTGACTAGTCCACCTTAGGTTAGGGTGAACTTGGTTCTGGTTGTAGAAGTTTCCTCCATGACGGAATTGTTGGAAGGAAAACACTTGCTCTTTCTCGGCTAGACATTCAATAGCAGAATGCCTAGCACCTTCACCTCTCTCACACATCAATGATTCACCCTTTTGAAGTAGGTGAACCGTCTGTTGACTCCCCTTTTGTTGTTTGTCCCAAAGGTCAAACCTCGCAGACAGCTTGTCAATCTTAGCCTCAACACCCTCAGTATTTATTCCGGCCACTGTTCTCGTCCCGGACCTCGGATTTCCATACTCCACACAATGATTCGCCATCTCTTCAATAATACCCCACCCCTTGTCGTCCTCGGTTTCCTTTTGGAACCTCCCCTTTGCAGTAGCATCCAGGATGGCTCGGTGGTCATCAAACAACCCGTTATAAAACTGGTTGCTGATGAACCATGGTTGGAAACCATGGTGAGCACATACTCTCACGATCTTCTTGAATCTGGTCCAAGCTTCATGTAAGTTCTCCGTTCCAAACTGTTTGAAGTTTGTAATTTGGGAACGGAGAACATTAGTCTTCTGTGGTGGGTAGTACTTCTTGTAGAAGGCCAAAGCTAGGGACTTCCAATCAGTGATCTCCGCAGCTTCCTTATCCAAATCCTGCTACCATTCTCTGGCCCCACCGGATAAAGATAAAGGAAAAAGGACTTCCTTTACCTTATCCTGCGTGACCGTCACAGAAGTTGGAATGGTGGAGCAGTAATCTGTGAAGATCTCCATGTGCTTCCTCGGGTCCTCTCCCGCAGTCCCGCGGTACATGTTCCTCTCGACCAGATTAATATAGGAGGACGAATATCGAACGTGTTCCCAGCCTCATCAGCAAGGAGAGTGAAACCCTTTGGAATTGAGTCAGCTTTTGGTTCGGAATGGCTCGCGATGTTCGGCATTCTTACAATTTGGTTGACTGGTACATCAGTAACTGGTTCAGGAATACTCAAGACTTCTTCCTGGCTCGCCCTTTTTTTTTCTCTTATGCGGCGTCTGAAGGCTCTTTCCGGTTCAGGATTAGCAGCAACTAATTCGTACCTGGAAGACCTGGGCATGCACAACACTGAGAAAAAGAATAAGAACGGTCTTAAGGAATTAAAAGAAATTTCTTAAGACAAAAACAACAATAATAA
The DNA here is from genome assembly GCA_029255685.2 of Silene conica. Taxonomy (NCBI): domain Eukaryota; kingdom Viridiplantae; phylum Streptophyta; class Magnoliopsida; order Caryophyllales; family Caryophyllaceae; genus Silene; species Silene conica. The sequence continues at coordinate 8,792,856 of CM055311.2, read as the reverse complement.
ACTAACAAACACTTAAAACCTGACCTATTGCCTCCCCAGCAACGGCGCCAAAATTTGATGCGTATCGTTTACACACCAAAGATAACCTAGGTCTACTAACAGGAAGTCAGTGGAAGTAGGGTCGAATTCCACAGGGAGACACGGTTTTAAGTAAAGGTCAGTCTATAAGTCACAGAATTGGGGGTTTTTTTTTATTATAACTAAGACGGATATAAAAAAGAACTTAAAATAAAGATGATAAAACGAGTTTCAAGCAATGAAAAAGGGAATATGTCAGGATTCAGGTCGTCGCGGTAATTAATGTCACATAAAGATTAGGTCAGTCGAAATAACAACGAATTGGGAACGATTAACATCCTTTCGGTCTGAAATCACCCCTGAACTCCCCTATCAATCTTTCGATCTCTAGATAGGTTACGTAAATCAACCTAAACAAGCCTACCCTACCAATCTTTCGATCCAGGTAAGGTTTTACTAGGTAAACTGGTCTCCTGCGTGCACTCATTCGACAAGTTTTATAAAAATATTGTTTATGGGTGAACTTCGTCGTAAGGACGACTAACATGCAATTCCTACGACATAAATACCGCGAGTTCCTTCATCTTAACATATTATGGGGATTAGCTACGCATGTTTAGGGAAACTACACTAATAACAATGATGATAACAATAACATTCAACATAGCAAATAAAGATGAATTAATATAAATCATAAAACAATGAAAACAAGAACAATAATTAAAAGAGAGAAAATGAATTACAGTAATGGCGGAAAAGGAAGAACAAGATCCGAATGCTTGAATGAAGAAAAACCCTAAACAAAAGTTTTTAGATCTAATGACTGCTTAAGAGAAAATGCAAAGTAAAACTGAATACTGAATGTTGAAAAGTGAGTGAATGAATTCCTCCCCTAAAGTCTGCTAACCTGATCCTTAAATAAGGATTAGGTTAACTCTGAAAAAACTAAACCTAAAACGGAAATAGCAAATCTGGTACTCTTAAGTGAGTTGCTCGATCGAGTGACTGAACCACTCGATCGAGTAGCTGATCTTCAAAAAGTGCTCGATCGAGTAACTTCGAGCTGGCAACTGCTCGATCGAGTAACTCCGGAAACCTCGAAGGTTGGGTCCTTCCTGCAGACTCCTCGATCGAGTATCTAACTGCTCGATCGAGGCTTTCTCCTCCTGCATCCACTCGATCGAGTTCTGGTGCTTACTCGATCTAGTAAATGACAGATGCACTGCTTCTTTTTCGCTTCTTTCTTGCTTTTGTCCCTCGTCTTCACCTCGGTTACCGTTCCTTTAGGCCTGGTACTGCAAAATCGGGGCTATGGGACTCCTTGACTTGCTTCATCCTCTAAAAGAGCTCAAAATGGACAGAAAAAGCATGGTTTCTTCATCTTTTGCATAATTCCTGCAAAATAACAGAAAGTACACCAAAGGAAGAAAAAAAGGGCAAAATGGCACGTAAAGTGCATGAAAATGCATAGAAATGTGTGCTAAATGATGCCAAAAAGTGTATAAAATAAGCACGCATCAGTAACTGCCCGGTTTCACTGGCCATCTGGAGCCAAGTTGGAGGCTTGGCTACCTCACCCTCTTTCCTTACTGAAAACTTCAACGCCTGGCTCGTAAACAACGCAAGTAATAATTACGAAAATGCTAGGCAAGACTGGGCCTTCTGTTTTGCAATTACCTGTTGGTGGTTGTGGAAATGGAGAAATAATGTGGTCTTTGGTAGGGATGAGGAGAGCTCAACTTTTCCGAGAGAGTTTCTGTTTCAACAGTTTGTTCAAAGCAGACGGGCCTATGACATATTCGGTCTTTTCAATCCGGTGCGTGGGACAGCCAATAGAAAGGTTTTCATCCGTTGGTCGCCGCCTCCCCATGGATGGATCATGCTCAATACTGACGGGGCCTCTAAAGGCAACCCGGGTCCAGCTGGTAGTGGTGGTATCTTCAGAGATGAAGCGGGTAATTTCATATGAGTTTTTACTTTCTCAGTTGGCATATGCTCCTCTATGAGGGCCGAGCTACTCGCGTTGTTAGCAGGTTTGGAAAAGGCCAAACACATGATGATAGCCAAATTAATTATTCACATGGATAATATGTCGTGTGCTCAATTAATTCTAGAGGACCAACTTGTTAGCAATGATCTGCGTCCTATAGTCAGAAGGTGCAAGGATCTTATTCAGGAACGTGGCCGCGCGGTAAAGATAGAGCATACTTACCCGGAATTTAATCGAGCAGCAGATTGGTTAGCTAATCAAGGAGTCCATTCGAGCCTCCAGCACACTATTCTGAATAGCCCTCCGACCGACCTCCGCCCAATCCTTCGCGAAGACATCTACGAGGTCGCTTTCCCTCGTATGGTAGCTAATTAGTCTCGGGGCCACCCCCCTCTTATGTACCAAAAAAAATATTTTTGTGCATCTAATTATAGCAATTGTTATTTCGACCCGTGCATTTTTTGCACGGGTTGAACACTAGTAGTTATTAAACACACCTTAAATACTAAAATAAAGATTTAAAATAAACTCAGTAATTGACCATGTAAATTTGGCCTATTTGATTAATTTTAGCGAGTTGTCTTATAATATATTGTTTAATTCACCCATTTATTAAATTATTGGATATTCAATGTCGTGAAATTTTGCACGGGTTAAAAACCAGTATTTCATAAAAACACAATCTTGTAATCAAACTATAGAATAAAAGCCTTTAATTAGACTAGAATAAAATTGCTATGAAATTGAATTCACACTATAAACATATTGTGAGAAATATTTCACTTTATGCTTAGTATTAATGTTCGCATATTTACGCTATAAAATAAGCACAAAATTTCATTAAAGACTGACACTATCCGTCACAACCTGAAAATAAAGACGAACAATATCTTTCACAAGTGAGGACGGACAATGTCCCTCTTAAAATATGAAGTTGCATCTGTAACAGCGGATTTTGTATCGCGATAACGGAAATACAAAACAATGAAACAAATAAATTTTATTAATTAAATATCAAAATGTTACGTGTACAATCTCTAATGTATCCTCTGATTCTAATATGCCGTGACAAGTTACGTATACACTATATGTAGCAGGGTGTGAACGTTGTAGTTGAATGACACCTATAGAGGTCGCGTACACTCTAATAGGAGGTGTCGATTTGTATTCTTGAGAGGGTCGCGGTGACTTGTTCTCTCTTGAACGTTGTAGCTTGGACTTGAATCTCTTGGGCAGGCGGCACAGTTTTGGTGTGCTTGTTGACTGCTTGCAGAAGTAATTTGCGGAGGGAGCTTGTAGAACTTTTGTGTCTTCTTCTCTCTCTAAATTATGATTCGTCCAATCTCCTGAAAATGAATGAGGAGAGCTCCTTTTATAGGATTTCAATTCCCCTTAGTGGACTTTTACATTCACAGGCCCATTTGTGGGTTTACTTGCGAATTTGGCCCAAGTTTGTTTCTTTTTCGGGTTTATGAATTCGGATAGCTTCTTTTGTAATCCGAATCGACCCATATTTGATTTAGTCAGGAAAAAATAATTAAATTAAGTTAAAATTTGGTATTAACTCAAAATAATTAATTTAATTTATTTATTCGGCACTTTAATAAATTTTCCGTGCCTACAAATTGCCCCCTCGAGGCCTTGTCACGTGCACTTTTGGGTGTCTTGACGTGGCGAGGTCTCGATTCTTTTTGCTTTGACTTGAAAGTCTATAATGAACATCCTAACTTGTCGTCCAGGTAGTCCATTTTTCTTGTAATATCACCCGGTCATTTTTTTGTTAGACTTGTCGGGTAACACACTTTTTTATTTGACTTGAAAGTCATAAGGTACTCATACTTGTCGTAAGGTAGCTCCAGACATCATATATATATATATATATATATATATATGCACGCCCTTATGTGTCCCATTCGTACTTTCTTGAATTCTCATGACCATGGCACAATTAGTATTTCGATGAAATTCTGACCATGTACATGCGATACGTTCAACTGATTCTTGGTTTCACTTTCCCTTAGTTTTTTTTTTGGAAAATATCAACTCGAGTACGTTGAATATTTACTAAAATCATCTTGGCAAAATCTTGTTCGTGAATCATTAAATCGTGATGTACATGCTTCAGGATTCCATGGTTTTCTTTATAATCGAGCTATATGCCATTGCATGTTGCAAAACTTGACTATGCTTCAAAAAAAGTCATATTTTAAGCTCACACCCATGTTTCTACATAGTGATATTCGGCCATAATGATTAATGATGTAGAAATAATTGAACATCTGTTAAATTGTCCTCTAGGCTTGCTTGATTGGGATCCTCAACTTATGCCTTGTTGAACGCTCCGACCCTAGTATTGATTTCAACCTTGACCTCGTCACTGATCGACTGACTTGATCATGTATTGTTCTAATTTTTTACAGGTGAAACTTGCACAGGCCGTCACGAATGTGAGCAAGACTAATTTTTCACTTGAAAACAAGTCTCCATGTTATTTGAGAGAAGAAACCAGCTTAACATTATCCCATTGTGGCAGAGTCAATATCCGGATGTCGGGGATATCCCGATTTGAAACCGCAATTGACGTCTTCTTGAGATGAAGTAACGAAGAAAATTGATGAATATTTCCTTTCCGATAATGCGCCCAGTACATTATTTATTCGCATACTGGCTTGTCTGGCTATGATATTCCAAACTCAACATTAGGAGATTGAAAAATACACATATTTTCCATTAAAGGTCATGAGCGATCCTCAAAGTCGAACTTATTTGTTTTGTACTCCATATCCTAATCCTTATTACTTTTGATCATATGGAATTAGCACTGACATTGGTGAGGTGACCAATGTAGTACCGCATGCTTATGTGAACTAGAGCTATGACATAATAATTATACACCGTTAACTTGCTTTCTTTTCTTGTCTTGTTTACGACATCAAGTCTTAAAAGTCTTACCACCCTTGCTTTTGCTATCGTAGGCTTAAAAGTTAACACTCCTTATTTTATTTTATTTTTTGTTTGGTTGTTTCTGAGTGTAGGTTGTCCTTACTTCAAATTAGGCTCAATTAATGTGGATTTACTCCGGTCGGATTATTTCGACTCTCTTCGGATTGTCATGCAATGTACCCGATTCGTCGACCGCATGAAGATATGGAGGATACTCCGGCCAGATCATTTCGATTTTTCCTTTGGAATTATCATGCAATGTACCCGATTCGTCGACCGCATGAAGATATAGAGGTTACTCCGGTCGGATCATTTCGATTTTTCCTTTGCAATTATCATGCAATGTACCCGATTTGTCGACCGCATGAAGATTTAAGAGACAAGATATTCCAAGTTACTCCGAGTCCTTACTCGTCGACTGCAAGAGGTGCAAGAGACAAGAGATTCCAAACTACTCCGAGTCCTGACTCGTCGACTGTAAGAGGTGCAAGAGACAAGAGATTTCAAGCTACTCCGAGTTCTGACTCGTCGACTGCAAGAGATGCAAGAGCCGAGAGATTCCAAGCTACTCCGAGTTCTGACTCGTCGACTGCAAGAGGCTGCAAAGTGCAAAGTGTACTTCACAAGACCAAGTCAACATAGTTCAAAGAGGGATGTTGTTTGTTTGGAGGTGTGACTACACTTGAGCTACATGTTGACCCAAGCTGCCTACGTACCTGTAAAGCACGAAATACTTTACAAAATCAAGCTGACGTAGTTCATGAAAGATAGAAAGGGTAGGATTTTTATTTTTTGAAGGTGTGGCTGCACTTGAGCTACATGTTCACCCAAGTTGCCTACGTACCTGTAAAGCACGAAGTACTTTACAAGATCAAGCCGACGTAGTTCATAAAAGATGAAAGGATTGGATTTTTTTTTTGAAGGTGTGGCTGCATTTGACCTACATGTTCACCTAAGTTGCCTACGTACCTGTAAAGCACGAAGTACTTTACAAGATCAAGCCGACGTAGTTCATGACATATGGAAGGTTTTTTTTTTTTTTTTTGTGGATGCAGTTTATCTTCTTTCGTTGGAGTTTAGGAATAGTAGCGTTTTAAAAACTTCCCATTGATTGGGCCTACGTGAACACCGTCTTTATCCACGATTTTGTAAGCACCATTTGTGTAGACCTCCTTCACGACATATGGACCATCCCACTTAGAGGTGAATTTACCTACTGGCTTGTGAGAAGTGATAATTGGTCTTCGTACAGCAAGTACCATGTCTCCTACTTGAAAAGCACGAGGGCGCACCTTTTTGTTGAATGCGTGTGACATCCTTGCTTGGTAGCACTGGAGCTTTTGTTGAGCCTCCAATCTTTTTTCATCGAGAGCTTCTAACTCTGCCAACCGTAACTTGTCATTTTCATCAGTTGTGAGTCCCTCCTGAATAGCAATGCGTAAGGAAGGGATTTGCAACTCCAATGGTAACACGGCTTCCACTCCATACACCAACGCATATGGAGTTGCTTGAGTAGGTGTTTTGTAAGTGGTGCGATATGCCCACAATGTTTCGCCAATTCTTTCATGCCAGTCTCGCTTGGACTTCGCTACTACTTTCCTCAACAAGTTGCAAAGGGTCTTATTAAAGGCTTCGGCCAAGCCATTTGCAGGAGCGTTGTACATTGATGACCTGTATTGTTTGAAATTGAATTTCTCACTCAAACCTTTCATGAGATGGTTGAAGAATTGTTTTCCATTGTCAGTTGTGATACGCTGTGTTACACCATATCTGAAGATGATCTGTGTTCGAATGAAGTCCACAACATTTTCTTTCTTCACTTCCCGTAGCGTGATTGCTTCTGCCCATTTTGAGAAGTAGTCAGTACCTGCGAGAATGTATTCGTGTCTATTTGAAGCCTTTGGAACAAGAGGTCCCACAACGTCAAGTCCCCAAGCTTCAAAAGGCCATAAAGAAACAGTAGGGTGTAATGGCTCTGGAGGTTGGTGTATGAAGTTTGCGTAAAATTGACAAGATTCACACTTTTTCGAGAAGTCCAAGCAATCTTGTATCATGGTTGGCCAGTAATACCCCATTCTCTTTACACGGTCATGAAGTTTAGGCCCAGATTGATGAGCACCACAAATTCCAGAATGAGCTTCGTGCATGGCTTCAGCAGCTTCAGATTTGCTTAGACACCTCAACCATTGCCCTGAGAAAGAACGTCTATAGAGCGTCCCTTTATAATGAATAAACTTTGGAGCACGCCGACGTATTTCTACCTTGCGTCTGGGATCGTCAGGTAGTTTTTGGTGATCCAAGAAGTCAATGATGGGTTGGCGCCAGTCATCTTCATCAATTGTGTAGACGCATATCATGTTTGTTGTATCTTCATTCTCTTCTCCTTCAAGCAACGATACTGCCCAACGATTGCAGACTGGGACTTGCATCGATTTTTCTGCCCCCAGTGCCAAAGTGGCTGCAAGATTAGCAAGCGCGTCAGCCAACTTATTGGCACTTCGCGGTATATGACCAATTTTGATGGAGTCAAGTTGGTTGAGTAATTGCAATGCTCGTCGATGATAAGGAATCAAGTCTTCCTTCTTCACTTCGTATTCATCGAGTACTTGGCTTATCACCAGCTGCGAGTCACCATAGATATCCATATCTCTGACGCCTATTTCGATCGTCATTTGGAGACCAAGTATGAAAGCTTGGTATTCGGCCATATTATTTGTGCACAACTGAGTAAGCGTAAAGGCATATGGCATGAGATGATTTTGTGGAGTTACGAATACAACTCCAGCTCCAGCTCCATCTTGTCTTGCAGCACCATCGAAGTACATTTGCCATGGAGGTAGAATATCCACGTAGAAGATTTCTTCTCCTGGAAGGTCATCTTAAATTTCCCACTCAGCTGGTACTGGATGATCAGCGAAGAAATCGGCGATAACTTGACCTTTCACCGCCTTTTGGGGCACGAACACCAAGTCATATTGCTTAAGTAGCATTGCCCATTTCGCAAGCCTCCCAGATAAGACTGGCCTTGAGAGTATGTACTTGATTGGGTCAGCTTTTGAGACTATGTGTATCGTATGTGCCTGCATGTAATGCCTTAACTTCTGAATGGCAAACACCAAGGCAAGACATATCTTCTCAATTTGAGAATAATTCAGTTCAGCTCCAACTAGAGTACGACTCAAGTAGTAGAGTGCCATTTCCTTGCGGTCTTCAATTTCTTGGGCACACATTGCCCCTAGCGAACGTTCTTGCGCTGCGATATAGAGGACAAGTGGCTTTCCTGGAATTGGTGCCCCTAGAACCGGCACACTGGCGAGGTACTTCTTAATGCTATTGAAAGCATTTCTGCACTTTTTATCCCACTGGAATGGAGCATCCTTCTTCATAAGATGGCTGAATGGTTGACAACGCCCGGCTAGATTAGAGATAAACCTTCGAATGTATGCCAAGCGTCCTTGCAATCCTCGTAGCTCCTTCAACGTTTTTGGTTCCGGCATTTCGTTGATGGCTTTGATTTTTGTTTGGTCACTTTCAATACCTCTATGTCTGACTACGAAGCCCAAGAACTTCCTAGATGTGACACCGAACGCACATTTGAGTGGATTCATCTTGAGTTGATATTTTCTAAGTCTTTCGAAGACAGACTGAAGGTCTTTGATGTGGTCTTCTCTTTTCTTTGATTTAACCACCACGTCATCAACATAACACTCTATTGTTTTATGCAGCATGTCATCGAAAATCTTTTGCATCGCGCGTTGATATGTAGCGCCAGCATTCTTCAATCCAAACGGCATGATCTTGTAGCAAAAGATCCCTTTTGGGGTTCGAAAACCTGTTGCTTCTTGGTCTTCAGGAGCCATATATATTTGATTGTAACCAGCAGTACAATCCATGAAGGAGAGTGCTTCGTGACCCGTGGTTGCATCTATCATCAGCTCTGTGACTGGTAAAGGGAAGTCATCCTTTGGGCATGCCTCATTAAGATCTCGAAAATCCACGCATATGCGTAATTGTCCATTCTTCTTTCTCACTGGGACAATATTTGCAATCCAGGTAGGATATGTGACTTCACGAATGAAACCCGCCTCTATGAGTTTATTTACTTCATTTTCAATCTCAGGTACAAGTTCCGGCCTGAAACGACGGTGGGATTGCTTCTTGGCACTGATGCTTTTCTTGATTGCTAGGCGATGAACTGCAATGTTTGGACTGAGTCCAGGCATCTCGTTGTAACTCCAAGCAAAGACATCTTTGTATTCGATCAATAACTTGTAGTACTCTTCCTCTTCTTCCTTAGTTAGTAGAGCACTAACATAAATGGGGCGAGGATCTTCAGCAGTTCCCAAGTTGAGTTCTTTGAGTTCATCCACAGTCGATTGCCCCCCGTCTTCAAGTGTTTCAGGAGCTTCGTCAGCTTCAACTTCTTTATCCACATCAGGCATCTCTTCTACTGTGATGTGATATGATGACGTGACATTTTCGAAGTCCTTTGGTGCATTTGGACTGGAGTGACTTGAAGATGAAGAAGCAAGCTCTTCTACGTCTTTTGACTGGCCCGTGAGAACTAGTATACGCCTCCTTAATTTGAGTGGTTCATGTTGTATGATATCCACTACTTGCATACGTTTCATGCGAGATGGTACCGCGCTTCTCAGGTCATCACTTGATCTTATTTCTTCTTCAACTTGTTTTGCAGAAGTTGAGAAAGAACGTTTGTCACCACAACTCTTCTTGGGATCTCTTAGTCGATTGAAGACTTTTTTTGATGGATTGCCCAAGCGAGCATGTATTGTACTCTTCTTGTTCATGTACAGCGAAGGCACTTGTGTTTTGACTTCACTTTTATCTTGATTGCCAAGCCTAGCAAAGACTGAGGTGCGTTTAATTGAAACACTTGGTCTTCCCAACCTTGTAAATACCGAAGAATGTGACTTTTTTGCAGGTGCACTTATGCGATCGCAAGATGAATGCGCCTTTTCTCCTTCTTGTTCATCTTCTACAACCTCTTCGACTGTAATGTGCTGAGAAGATGTACTAGCGCCTCTTCTGCGAGCACCAATCTTCACAGGTGCAGGAGACTCGTATCCCAACCCAGGTTTGGATGCTATGAAACTCCCTTCTTGCTTGAAGAACTCTTGCTGCGCCTTATTAAGGCCATATGGCTCAACTTTTATAACCTTCCCAAGGGGAGTCGGATTTGTGAAGTCATAACCAGCCTTTGCAAGTAGCCTGTATGCATTAAGATCAAACATCCCTTTGTTTTCCTCACTTGAAGGTTGACTGGATGAATGGACAAAACCCATAGGAGGTGGTTTCACAACCCTTTTTTGGGATGAACTTGTCAGAGGTATAGTAACTTTTGCGACCCATTCTTGCTTGATCGTCTGACTTGACTTATTTTTGTCCTTAGGTTCTGTCTTTGACGTTGAACATTCTGCGAAAGGACTCTCCCCATCTTTGCGCCGAGACTTTAGGATGTAGCGTAGTACTGGCGGCGCGGTCTTCTGCGTCATCTCTTCTTTCTTTGATGACGCGATATGAGTGGTTACCTTGATTGCCTCTGCCTTGACATCAACTTCTTTAGCAGGATTTGGAGTTACATTTCCCGTGACGATGGTCTTTTATCGCTTGCCCCCTTTTCCTGTTGAAGATATGGTGGTTGGCATGAACTCACTGGACGTACCGTTTTCTTCAAAGAATTTTGCATCAGCGAAGAAGGCGTCGACTTTAGAGAAAGGTTTTGCATCTCCGTCTATCTTTCTCTCACCGCCGCGATAATACTTCAAGCATTGATGAAGGGTTGAGGCGACGACTCCGTTTTCATGTTTCCAAGGTCGTCCTAACAACAATTTGAATGATGTCTTGGCGTCGATGACGTGGAACAATGTGTCGGAACACAAGTCACCCATGCTAAGGTTTACTCGGATCATTCCAACTGCGCGCTCACCATTTAAGTTGAAACCATGAATCATTGTTCGACTATTTGATAGTTCATCTATGGTGATCCCCAACTCTTGCATGGTCGCCTTTGGCATGAGGTTGACTCCTGAACCTCCATCGATCAAGATACGCTTAACTTTATGCCCCCGGATGTACCCTGACACATAGAGAGGCCTGTTGTGAAGTGTAGATCCAAGAAGTAAATCTTCATCTGAGAAACTCAAGGCCGCATTACAGGAGAAACATCCAGTTGATTGCTCGGTGGGCTCAACCTTTTCTTTCATCTTGCCCGCATACAACTCTAGTTTCTCGAGTCCTTGAAGTATCAATTGACGCTTCTCTTTAGGCAAATGAAATATTTCTTTCCATCCCATGTTTGCAGGGAGGCCATCTAGAGCATTCACCACTTCATCATCCTTTTGAGGGTGAGGTTGTTGTGTTGGTACTGCATCATCCACCTCTCCTTCCTTTGTACTTTCATCATTGCTACCTTCAATTGCTGAGGTAGTGCACACGGTGACTTTGTTCAAGAAATCTCGTGGGAAGAATTCTTCTAAGGTAATATGCCTTAGTGGTTCCTGCTCTAACACATCTGTAGGCAAGACATGTGACTTGATCACAGTTTTAGGCCTTTTCTTCCCTCTTTGTTTGCGAGGTTTTTTCTTCTTTGGCTTGCTTCGCCGACGTTGTATGTGTTGAACTGTTTGTTTCACTTGTTTTCTTGGCTTCCTGCGTGTCACCAAGGTCCAGCCTTCATCGCCGTCATCTTCATCTTTATTTTCCTCACCCTTATCTTGAGGAGTTAACTTTGTTTCTGGTGATATTGGAGGTAATGACGACGTTGAACTTTGGATCCGTAACGCCGTAGGCTCAAAACTTCCAAATTGCAACGTATGCAAAAACCATCCGTGCTGCATAGTTGACTCTTCAAATTCCTCCAGAACCGCGGTAGTTTGATTTGTTGAAACTGTTTCATCCAAGTCAAGAATGATCTTCCCTTCCTTGGAGAGTTGCATTATCTTCTCCTTAAGTGTTATACACTTTTCAAGGGGATGACCTAACAACCTATGGTAGCGACAGTAGTTGGGATCTCCTGTCTTGTTTGCTTGCTCAGGGCGCTTGGACTCTGGCAATTGTATAACCCTTTTCTCCAAGAGGTCATCTAACATTTCTGGCAAATCGGAGTCTGGAAAGGGGTACTTCTTTGCTTGTAACTCCTCTAAGGTAGGCTTCTCTCGTTGGTAGTTGTAAGCAAACTTCTCTTTCTTCTTCTCATACTTGGGCTTGGATGAGATCTTCACTGGCGCGCTGCTGGTTTCGACGGCCATCGTTTCCTTTGTAGATGATCTAGAGCTCTTATTAGTTTTCTTGAACTCTTTCTTTTCACCTGGCGCCTTGGAAGACGTTGATCGAGATTTGTCACGTCCTTTGATTGTAATTTCCATGTCATGAGCGCGAGTCGCCAATTCTTGAAAGCTTCTCGGTCTGATCCCCTTCAAGATATAGAGAATATCCCAACTCATCCCATTGATGCACATCTCAACTGCCGAGGTCTCACTTAAGCGATCCTTGCATTCCAGACTCAGCGCACGCCACCTGTTGATGTAGTCGACGACAGGTTCATCTTCCCATTGGGTTGTATTTGTCAACTCACTCATGCTGACGACACGCCTGGTGCTGTAGAATCTGTTGAGGAATTCATCTTCCATGCGACCCCAGCTGTCGATTGACTCAGAATCCAGATCCGTATACTAATCAAACGCAAGCCCTTTAAGAGAGCGCACAAACTGTTTTACTAAACAATCACCTTCAGTTCCAGCGTTGCTATGTCTCGACGAAGTGAGCAATGTGTTGTTTGAGGTTCCCCTTTCCGTCGAACTGTTGAAACTTTGGAGGTTGATAACCAGAAGGCATGCGTAAACTGTCAATCCTCTTGGTATAAGGCTTGATGTAACGTCCATTGCTTGCTGAGCTGTTGTCTAACTGACTCTTGATGGTCCTTGCTATTAGCTCCTGAAGCTTTTCCTCAGTGAAGGCGCCGACTTCATTAGCTGGCTTTCCACCGTCATCCTTGCCAACATCTTTGTCGCTATCATCCTCCTCCTCAGTGTCAGCATATTCGCTCTCAGCCTTCTTGTCACGGAGCGCCACCGCCTCTTTTTGGAGCTCGTCAATCTTCTTGTTCTTCTCCTCATTTTCCTTCATCATCTTTTCAAGGAGCGCGTTCATGTTCTGGACTTGTTCTTCGAGAGTAGCGCCGTTGATCACCATGACTGAAGCAGTGTCCGGAGTTGGGACTTCTTTCTTCTTTGGCGACCTCTTTGGGTTGCCAGGAGATGCTTTCTTGTCGACCTTAACACCCTTGGTCTGCGCACGTGGAGGAGAGGAAGCAGTCAGGAGTGTCGTAGCAGCAGCTATGGAGGCGACGGGGATCTTGCGCGGCCTAGTTGGGACGTGAGCAGAGCGTAGACTTGCAGCAGCAGCATTGACAGCAGCCTTCTTCATCCTTCCTCTTGTAGAGATGTCGACTGACTGTAGAGCTGGAGAGGTAGCAGCAGCAGGAGTACTTTGCAGGATATCTGCGTAGGTCCTCTTGGATGCGCTGGAGGAGATGCTTTGCTTGGTAGACATCTTCTTGTTGTGGTAGACTTGAGTAAAACGGTAGTAGAGATGAGAGGTAGAGATTTTCACGTCGGGTTCACCAAAATTTGTAACAGCAGATTTCGTATCGCAATAACTGAAATACAAAACAATGAAACAAATAAATTTTATTAATTAAATATCAAAATGTTACGTGTACAACCTCTAATGTATCCTCTGATTCTAATATGTCGTGACAGGTTACGTATACACTCTATGTAGCAGGGTGTGAACGTTGTATTTGAATGACACCTATAGAGGTCGCGTACACTCTAATAGGAGGTGTCGATTTGTATTCTTGAGAGGGTCGCGGTGACTTGTTCTCTCTTGAACGTTGTAGCTTGGACTTGAATCTCTTGGGCAGGCGGCACAGTTTTGGTGTGCTTGTTGACTGCTTGCAGAAGTAATTTGCGGAGGGAGCTTGTAGAACTTTTGTATCTTCTTCTCTCTCTAAATTATGATTCGTCCAATCTCCTGAAAATGAATGAGGAGAGCTCCTTTTATAGGATTTCAATTCCCCTTAGTGGACTTTTACATTCACAGACCCATTTGTGGGTTTACTTGTGAATTTGACCCAAGTTTGTTTCTTTTTCGGGTTTATGAATTCGGATAGCTTCTTTTGTAATCCGAATCGACCCATATTTGATTTAGTCAGGACAAAATAATTAAATTAAGTTAAAATTTGGTATTAACTCAAAATAATTAATTTATTTTATTTATTCGGCACTTTAATAAATTTTCCGTGCCTACAGCATCATTTATTGAGTGCTCTATTTACCCCACTTGTCTTCCCACCTGCATTATTGTAAAAACACAAATTCTCATTTGTAACGGACATATCCGTCGCAAGCTTGTGACGGGTCAAATACTACTCATGTGGGGTAGATAAGACAAAAGGAGAGTGCTTAGGGAATATCAATCTATTTTGTCTTATCTATTTATATGGATAATATTTGACCCATCGTAAGCTTGTGACGGATACACCCGTTACAAGGAAAACTTATTGATTATAAAATAGCATTACTGTTTTCAGTTTCTAACGGATAGGGCTCGTTAAAAAGGGAACGCTTTGTAAAATAAATTGATGAACTTTTTCGTATTAATTTCGTGATAAAAACCAATTCATTAATGTTGACTTAGAGGGGTATATATATATTTTTCCGCAGGGGATGTAGGCAAGTATAACCTTTTTAATGTCGCCCACGGTATATATTACTATATTAGTATATTACGTATTCTTGTTTCAAATTAAACATATTCGTTTGAAGTAATAAGACGGGTTAAATATTTATCATTTTATATATAAAATAAAAATAAAATGGTTACAATATTAATAAAAAAACTTATCTTATCCCCACGATTGAATATATTTGACCTGTTTTAATCTTAAAACGGTTATATCCGAATTAAGAGAGACTTATTGTATTATACTTATATTATATGGGCCGCGTAAGAAATGAGGTCAGAAATCACCTTCCATAATTGCCGTACTCATTTACTCCATTTCTTTTCCATTCACAATTGTCATGAATCAATCTTATATAAACAAGGAAAAAGATCCCAACTAAATAAAGCAACATTTTATTTGGACTTTCTTTTTCTTTTTATTTATATTGTTTGCCTTATTCTCCAAGGAAACAAATAAACTGTCTTTATTTCCTTTATTACTCTTTCTATTCATTCATTCATTCATACCAAATTCACAATCTTCATCAACTTTCAGAAAACAATTTAATTGAATTAAATCAAAAGATATTAAAAATGAAGTTAGTTTGGTCTCCAGAAAGCGCTTCTAAAGCTTATATTGACACCGTTCAATCTGTAAGTTACTAATTCATTCACCCTCTTCATTCTCCTCTCTTCTTTCTCTTTTTGAAAGTATCGATTTTGGCGTTATGTATATAAGATAATCTGTTAATCGAGGATTCTGGAAATTGGGAATTGAATTTTGTTACAATTTGGGTTTGAGAAATCTTGAAATTAGAAATGAGAAAGATGATTATTGTTTTGTACAAGAATTGTTGATTGTGGAAAACAAAAGAGAAATTAATTAAATGTAATAAAAGTATTTGAGTTGCAGGAAGGAAGCAGGGATGTGATTATCAAAATAGGTTGGTTACATATGGTGAATTAATTTGCAGGGCTTACAAATGAATGAATGAATGAATGAATGCTATATCATGAGACTGTTTCATGGCGTAAGTCACTTGTATTTTATGCGTCTTCAGCAGGCGCCCCGTGACACGCTTTAGTCTCATGTAAGTATTTCCATTTCCAAATCCTCATTCACCTTCCTATCTTCATCCCGTCTCGTCTCGTCTGTCTAAACAATCAATCAATCAATTTTCATGTCTATATGTATATATATATATATATATATACTGTACTGGTAAGACTGTGGCAGTTTTTGAGGTTCTGATTAAATTTGTTGAAATAATTGCAGTGTGAATTACATCAAGGGTCAGGAGTGGCAGAGCTATTATCAGCCATGGCAGCTGGGTGGAATGCTAAATTAATAGTAGAAACATGGTCACTAGGCGGCCTTATTCCGACAAGCATTGGCTTGGCAATTGCTGCCTGTCATACAGGTGCCCGTCATGTCTGCATTGTCCCTGACCACCGCTCTCGTGTTGCCTACATTGATGCAATCCCCTCCACCATAACCACACCAGAGATCATCGTTGGAGATCCTGAGGAGGTGATGCCTGAGCTAGACGACATTGACTTTCTTGTTGTCGACAGTGGTCGGAGGGATTTTACAAGGTTTTTAAGGTTGGCGAGACTGAGCCAGAGAGGAGCAGTATTGGTATGTAAGAATGCCGGTGGGGGTAAAACAGCATCGTGTGGGTTTAAGTGGAGAGGGGTACTTGACAGCGGGAAGAGGGTTGTGCGGACGGCATACTTGCCTGTCGGGGAAGGAATCGATATGGCACACGTGGCAGGTTCGGGTTCAAGTTCGTCAAAGAAGAAGAAGTGGGTTAAACACTATGATCAGATAACAGGGGAAGAACATCTGATACGAACAACAGCAACTTGATGACTATGATGAGATTGAGAAGTGGGTCAAATCATATCCTAGTTTTGATTGATGAAACAACAATTCTTGGTTAGAGTGAAGTTTTTGACGAGCATTTATTAATTCCATAGACTGTTTGTTGACAATAATCGAATGTACATATGAGAATACATAATATATTACTTTTTTATGTTTTTTGGCAACTCACTTTTCTGGGCTTCTTCTTAATCTTGTAGCTCTTTGTACAGATAATGCCATGAAATTTGCGTCCCAAAAGAAACGTAATCATATAGTTACGGAATTGATATGATAATTATATGGTCAGAATTTGAGAACCCGACATTTTAACTACATTGGAATGATATGAAATTAAGTCTGAACTCTAATTGTAAATTCTAAGGATTTGCGAACTCTTGAAATGTCGAATTCAATCCTAATTCTACGTTCATGAATATACCATTATTAAAATTAAATTTGTAAATTGTCAAGTGCCAACCACACTGAAAATGAAATTAGCAATTATTCCACTCTCATTTATGACTTACCCTCAATCTCCCTCCCTAATAATAAATCTAAGAATTCAAGTATTCAACCATTTCAAAAATTGTTTCCCTATTTCTGGGCTTAGTGTTGAGGTAACAACAACTAGAACACAAATTCTCATTTCTGACGGTCGATATCCGTCACAAGCTCAAATAAAATCCACATGGAAGAAGACAAATTGTTTGTTATTCTCAATACAGTTTACTTTTTGTCATATCGACCATGTGAGTAATACACTAATACACTGATACTTGACCCGTCATAAACTTGTAGCGGATATATATCCGTCACATAAACCCACTATAAGTTTGTAACTAGAAAGTTCATTTCAGTGCTTCACAACTCCTTTAATTAACGCGTATAAGAAAAAGAAAGAGAGAGACAAGATATTTTAAAGTATAAGTACTAAAAGTCAACTTCATACGGACCTTGTGAATGTTGACTATTATCGCAAAAGTTAGCAAAGCGACTCAAAAGCACTTTTTTAAATTCAGCAACATCATTACTGACGAATAAATTAACTGAAATTGCGGAACATTCTAGAATACTTTTCAACAATAAATTAAAGTCGTTAAACTAACCACATCACAAAGCCGGCACCAATCTTTGTTTACTTGCTTACTTGCTTACTGTGCTACCCATTAACTTGCAAAACAGAAATAATCAACGGCCCACAAATTTTGGTTCCCACGATAACAACTGCGTAACCACTAAGTGATGTAGTCATAACAAAACAGGACAGGCTGAATCTTCTATCGGGATGTTTAAGAAAATAATGTGCAATATTACAATAATATTTACGCCTAAACTGCCTCATCTTGTTTACCAGACATACACAATGGACAGGAAGTTCTTTGGTGCTGCCTCCTCGACAAAAGAAATGTTTGCCCAACCGACTGATGGACTGACTGACACAGGCAAACCTAGTACTGTTGTTAACCTATAGTTCTATACAGCAATCTGCAATCCCATGTTGTTTGCTGCTGAAACATCGTGATTTGTGTTTGTCGCTTCAGTCCCAACTATCTTTGCTTCTTCGGAATTGTTTCTTTTGTGATAGGACTTTCTTGTTCTGTAATCGTTTGTGCTCTGATTTGGCAGCCCTTCACCCATGAAGAAAAACAGAAACTGAAATCAACACCACATGACATATCGAAACTACGTATAGCTTCAGTGTTCTATAGGAGATTTATGTTACTCAAACTCTTCTTGGAATATCCAACACAAGTACATGTCCTATTGCTGATTTCAGCCACTTTAAGACACGTTTTCTGGCTTAAAAGTTAGAAAGAAGTATCCAAGTGTATACAGATTTGAGTGACGAGTGTCTAAGTACTCGAGGTAATATGGAGGATCACATTAACAGAGAATGAGATTAGGACACATACAACTGGGATATTTTCTTCTTTTGCTCTTCAGATGGTGGTGGTGGAACATATGCAGCAGCATCAATAATCGCCTGGATTTTTTGTAGCATGTACAAGTACTTATGGTTAACACCATTATAAGATCTCTGGTCAGGTAAAAGATGTAAAGAGAGGGAGGAGATAAAAGGAAGCTAGTACTATCTACAAGAACAAAGGCAGCCCACAATGTACAACATATTTGATCAAACATCAGTAGTAACTAAGTAAGGCAGTAATAGTAGAAATCAAACGGCCCAACTACCAAATTGGTAAATGAAGTGTAGGTAATTCGCCAGATTTGGTAAAAAAATGTCATTTGAGACAAATTAGTTAAAAAAAGTGACAAATTGGCCAAAACTACTACATATTGTTTTTATTTTCTTTTCTTCCAATTAAAGCTGATGAAATATTCTTGTCCA
The DNA here is from genome assembly GCA_029255685.2 of Silene conica. Taxonomy (NCBI): domain Eukaryota; kingdom Viridiplantae; phylum Streptophyta; class Magnoliopsida; order Caryophyllales; family Caryophyllaceae; genus Silene; species Silene conica. The sequence continues at coordinate 8,773,941 of CM055311.2, read as the reverse complement.
CGTAGCAAGTCCAACCCGAAAATTTGAAGCCAAACTCGTCCTACAAAAAAACAACTATACATAACACGAAATTCGTAGTAATCCGACCCAACCCAAATTTCAGCTGCACAACAACAATAGAGCCTTAATCCAAAATGACTGGGGTCGGCTGACGTGAATAGTCTTTTAGAACCGTCTATAAGTGATTGCGCACCTCAAAATGCAAAAATATAGAAAAGGAAAAGTGAAAAAACAAAAGGGGAGTGAAACATAATACAAAAGTCTAAGGAAAACTTCTAGGTTTTAAAATTGAAGTCTGGATTTCTTTTATTAAAACTTAGAATTTAAATCAAGAATAAAGATTAAAACGATTTTGAAAACCGAAGTAAAACTCAAGGGTCCGGAATACCTAGAGTGAACCAAGTATTGATATATTAGAAAGTTGTCGGTAAAAACATGTAATAAATCCAAAAAGAACAAATAAATTTTTAAAAGTTAAATAAAAACACTACATATTTCACATAACATCAAATACTAAAAATCCACATGTATCGTTTGCCTCCATTGTGCCCTCTCCGTCACCATTCCCTTGTAAAGCCCGAGAAATCTCATATCGTACTCTATCACTCTCCTAACTCTAACTCTTAACAACTCTAACTCTTAATTGGTACGTCCATAGGTCTCCTTCTCAGATGGCCAAACCATCTTAGTCGATTTTCCATTACCTTGTCCTATATTGGCGCTACTTTCACCTTTTCTCTAATCACCTCATTCCTTAATCGATCTTTCCTTGTATGGCCGTACATCCACCTCAGCATACGCATCTCCGTCACACTCATCTTTTGAATTTGACATGTTTCACGGCCCAACACCCGAAGCCGTAAAGTAAGGCAGACCCCAAACATTTTGGGATTAAGGCTCATCCTTTATCATAATTATATCCTAAAAATGATACCAGAATAACTCGTATCCAAATGACACATAACCAAACTAATTTTAAAATAAGAAATAACCCGTCCCCATTCCTCATAGACTTATAATGAGTGTAGACTTACAATAACTCACCTGAACCAATCTGAACTCGTATAAATTGACCAATCTTAAAACATAAATTAAATCTGGCTAATAGGCAAACATGAAATGTCTTATTTATACCGAGTTGTCATGGTAGTAAACTATGGTGGGATTTTTTTGGTCAATTTGTCACATTCTTTCACCTTTTTTTACTAATCTGTCACAAGTTATACTTTTTTTGCCAATCGGGCGATCACCCTCCACTTTATTTACCAGGTTGTTTGGCCGCAATCAAACCCTTCATCAGCTGTTTTATTGACAAAGGATTCGTGACTTAAGGAGAGTAACTAACTCACTCCATATGATAAATGAATAGTACCTGTAGCTTTGATAGGCAATCTTGAATGTTCCCCCTAAAAAAAGAAAATACAATTGAAATGATAGTAGTCAGCGCATTCACTATAAAACAACTGGTTCAAAGGTTGGGAACTTGTAAAGAGCTTTACTGTTGAGTCCGGGTCTTTGTCGAAGAAATAACTATTTCGCCGTCTTTGTTAATCCTATTCTTCTCCTGCAAGGCCAGAAACAGCTAAAACGTTTAAGAAATAAGAGAACTTCACTCTCTCGTAGAAGGCATCAATGACAATGGAGGGATGAGCAGACCGATAACAAAATCTTGTCCCGGATTCTTTCACTAAGCCAAATAGCATCTTTCACATTGAAGCGCATGTCTACCTTAGTGTTTACTGCAGAGGAAGAGAAAGGTACGTAGTGACTGTGCAGCACAATTAAAAGCACAGAACATAATGCACCATGAATGTATTTTTCCTTTATTTTATTTATATTATGAAGAACAAGCCAATAAAGTTAGCATACCTTTATTGACATTTTGACCTCCAGGCCCTCCACTTCTTGCAAAACTCACACTTACGTGTTCTGCACAGTGGTAAAACAATTAACATTGATACATTGTTAAGCGGTAAGAATTCGAGATGCCTATTCCTCCAGCTTTCTTGACAACAACTAACTTGAAGCCAACAGTGTAATCTCAAAATGGAATGCAAAGTTTCAGGCTAACTGATTCAATAGAAGCAAATTTTTCTTTTGATTTGCTGTCAATTATTTGGGAACATAGCTGAAAACTGTTGACAAACGCAAAGTTCTAGAAAGGGAGCAAATCGTTCAATGACTGATTCAAATGTTTACCTTTTATAGTCTAGAAAGAGAAACTTTGGAATTCACATGATACAAAACTCACTGTCAGGTAATTAACTCTCAAATGGTGAATCTTCAAGGTCCAAGGAAGAGAACTCATAGCAATATGACATGCTCCCTTTGTCCCAACTATATTGTTACCTTTGATTAAAATACCCTTACAAAGAATATAAAAGGTAAACAAATGATTGAGTCGGAAACAGTATGTACTAGTTGATACCTAGTTAGCATCAACCATGAAGTTTTATAAAGTATAAACCAATTATTCACAGAAACTAACATGTTAGCATGTCAGTTCTTGTTCACTCAAATAATTGATCCCTTCCTAAATCTGGTAACTTAAAATAGCGACGTTCCCATTTTGCTGTAGCTAAGTTTCTATTTCACCTTGCAATATTGAGCATACAAATTTGGAGCAAATACTGAGGAAGTATGTTTACCTACAATAAGTCAAAGACTCAAAGGTCTATAGTGTGAAGTTTCGTCATTTATTTTTTTTCCATTTTATTTTTAAATATAAGACCTAGTCATAGCAGGAATAAATTGCCGGAGAGATTCAAAATTGCAAATATGCTGAAAAGGTTAAAACACCCTGGTGAAATCAAACTCTACCAGAGGCATCACTGATCACGCTTGTGTTTATTTTTGTATAAGGAAAAAAAGTCATTTCTGACCCTTTCTTTTGGAAACGAAAATATTCAACTTCTTATGCAGAATACTGAAAATGCCAATTTAAAAATGTCCCAACACCTTGATAATGCCAAGCCCTATCCAGGTCAGCTTAGGACATTTTCTACTTCACTCAGTCCTCCAATATGAGACATACCAAATATTATGCAGAAATCAGCAGCAACTAATCAAAATGTAGAAATTTTCAAAACATCATAAAAAGGATTAAGGACTTTGCGATTGAAGTCTATTTCTTTAATGAAGAAGGAAGATTGATTCAATTCTGACCCCCTGTCTCAAAGACAACATGCACATGTATTTCATAGATAACCGGCCTTCACGTAACACACTTCTGATTGAAAGACGTCAAGTAGAACTAATCACATCTGTCTCAAACACGAACATATCTATTCTCCGTGTAGACGATGACTCGATTGTTTTATTTTGCGCCATTCATAGGATAAATAATCACATGTATGACAAAATATAGTTTTAAAACACAAACATATCCATTCTCCATGTAGACGATGACGAGAAACTATATATATGACAAAATCACATAATTGTTGTACAGTCTTACCATTGATAGGATAAATAGTCACAGACTGAAATCCACTCTTTGTCAGAGAACTGAATACATCAAAAGCTATGTTGAGGGACGATTACTTCATCAGCTTACCTTTGTTCCTTGTTTACCTTTGCTCTTGGCTGAAAGATTGTCTTTGTAGAGAAACAGTTGAAAAATTGCACACTTTTCGTTCTAATCATTTGTTTATCTTTGATTCAAATTCCTCACAAAGATTGTCTATGGGATATTCTACGGTGTATCCTTGGGTTTTTATGTTTTCTATGTTGTACCCTCTTTTTTATATTCTAAATTGTACCCCTAAACTTTTTACTTATTTCTCTACCACAACCTCCCATTAATTTTATTACGATCAAACAACCGTACTTTCACCTTTATTCTGACTTATTAATGTTGTTATCACCATCCTATTTGAGAAACATCATAATACTGTTAATAAGCACCAACTACTATTAAAAACATACTATGTGTTATAATTCATGACATGATAATGAAAATTTGATGAACTTTTAGTTGGTTTCGTATACTATTTGGTGGGTTAATGCGTAATTCCGAGAAATAATAAGTAAAAGAGCAACTTCCAGTAATTGCAATGGTAAATAGACAATTTAATAGGTTATTTAAGAAACCAAATTAACAAAGACAACAGATACGGTCATGTATTAGACTGATGTATAGAGTTCAGGTACACCATAGAATTACAAACATGTGGGATACAACATAGAAAACCGAAAAACCTGGAGAATACACAGTAGAATATCCAAAAACTAAAGAGATGATTGAGACAGGATATATACAATAAAGGCATCCCAAAATAGAGTAACGCAAATATTGGAGACGCAAAAAATGGAATGAGTAAACAAATGAGAAGCAGGAAGAAGTTGATAGAATTACCCACGGAACATTGAAACTAACACATAAGTCATTACAATTGACGAATTCACAAAAATGAATGAGAGTGAGAGTAAGTACCGAGAGAGATACTAGGTGGCGGGGGTTCATTGGCAGCGGATTTAGAGCGCTCTTCAGAGTCTTCAAGAAGCTGGTGAATCTGAGAAAGACGAGACGACGCTTTCTTGGCAGCTTCACATCGGATGCTACTGTAACTAATCCTCCTCCGACTGCCTGGAAATCCCAAGGTGCGGGAAATCAGCAGTGAAGGAAGGAGTTTAGAGTTGGGTAATAAAGCTGTTTGAAATGCTGGAAGTGCAAGTCGATGAAGAACAATGGCCGCCGTCGTTCTCGTCACTGCCATTTAACCTTTCACAAGTAATTGCCGGTATATAAGAATGCTCAATGCTCCCACTTTCTACGCCTTTTTAATGGAACTGTCGTGGGTGTGGCCTGTGGGTACAGTCACAGATGACTATCAAGTATCAATCCCACACTCGATTCGTATTAGCAATTAGCACTAGCCATTTAGCACCACCCCATGGCCCATAGCCCATAGTCCCATACTAATTGATTAGATCCAGATATATTTTCTCGGTTTCTTAGAGCCGTGTTAGAGCTAGCCTAGACCGGTTAAAGTTAAACTACACACAAATACTTTACTCATATCATATTGATACTAATTGAATTATATTGGTTGCTATTTGCAACCGATGGTTCAAGAGACTACAAAAAGGTACTACTTTGACCGACTTAGAGCGCTTTCTCAAACATCGACTTAAAGTCAACCCATTACAAGTGTTCAAACTTTGGCGAAAATGTTGTGTTTGACCAAAAACAATTATTAAAGTTTTGTATTACAAACTTTCTTTTAAAAGGTAGTGTCTTGAAAAAAAGAAAGTTTGTTAAAGGTTGTCCTTACTAAAAAAACTCTTCTTTATTCATTATTTTTTCTCTCATATAAACTTTACAATTTACAATACTTGATTGTTTATTTCTTCTCCTTCTTTAATTTTTGTGCCCAAAAAAATTCAAAACCCTTTAGCCTCAAGTTGGCATGTTCATTTCATATTCAAGTCATTGACTCCTAGTTTGTATGGTGATATTAGTATTGACTCCTAAATGCTATCTATACAATCCAATTAAAAGGGTAATTAAAATAAATAATTTATTTTCGCAGTACGCTTTTTACTAAACACAATACTCTTTGTGCAATATTTGCCATTTACATACCCTCAAACTTCACAAACAACAAACTTATTTCTTTCAAATTCTACCTTAATGTTTTGTAAATATTAGAGACTACCACGCGATTAGAAAAAAACATTCTTTAATTACATATCTTATGGTCCTATCATTATGGGAATTCTCATTTGTAACGGCAAGCTTGTGACGGGTTAAATAAAACCCATTTAGGGACATAAAGACGAAGCATTTATGATTCTCCATGCACGTTTATTTTCCGTTGCAAGCTTGACGGATATATCCGACACTAGAGAAACTTATTGATATTGACTACACCAAATACTATAAAATCTATGTTTTCATATCTATTGGGACCCCCAAAATTTTGGACCCTGTGCGGCGGCACGGCCCACACATGCTAAAGCCCGGCTGGGACTCAAACCCTTGTAACCTTCCTTGCAAGATATATTATCTTCTTATAATATAAACTTTCCTTATCCATAATTCTTACCTTACAACTTTATATTAATACTCTTAAATATTCATTAACCTGTAAAACATCATTTGTAATTGTACTCACCAAGTGTCCGTAACTCCGTATAGCACTACAAAACAAAGATAAAACGGTTTAATGGTCAATTCTCTAAGAAATTCACCCAGCATTATACACTGCTCATATCGCATGTTGCAAGTATCCATACGCCGTCCACTATCACGTACTACATTGACTTCATGGAAGATTCCGATACGGAATTAGGGATGGCATACAAGTCACGGTAGGAGGGTAAATGGAAGGGTAAAGATTTAAAAAGAAAAAAGTTCATCGTGACAAAAAGCAAAGCATCCAAATGCTCAGCACGCACGACAACAAGACTCTTTAGAGACTACTACTAGTACACAACTTCTATGTTGGGAAGATTGAAATCTGTTGCATCAAACACTTATTTCAAGCCCTTCGTTTTCCACGGGACCCACGATCCGCTGCTTTCCTTCCTGTAGACTGCTGCATATAAGCATTATTATCACCTGATATATGTGCATCATTCTGACCAGAGTCTGGGTGTTGTGTTGACGGAAGGGCCCATCCTCCCCTACTTGCCTGGCCACTACTTCCAGGCCCATAGTTCCCTGCTGATTATAAACCCGTATTAGTGTTTGTTGTTTAACACCTTGGGGGTAAAATATCATTATTACTCTCAACCGTAAAAATTCAAGGAGGTCTTTAATCACAAATTACCAGGATCTAGAGTTACACAGCCACATTCTCTTTTAACAGTTACCTAAATGTAAACCCCAAATGCAAGGAGGTCTTTAATCACAAATTCTCTATTTTCAAGCAGATGCTCCAAACACTATCAACAGTTAGAGAAAATAGCTAGTGAAAGCTCTTACCTCCCTCCAGCCTCTGCCTAGAGCCAGTCAAGTGCCTTCCAGAACTCCCCTCCCAGGCTTGTTCAAACCCATCAAGCTCCCCTGGTGCAAGTCGATAAATTGAACAGGAAAGCAAGATCAGACTTCCGTGAACACGAGAGGAATAATAACAGCACATTTCCATATCAATATATCTAACCGAATTACGATTGAAATATATACCTTCACCTAAGTTATGCAAGATTTGTGATGTGTCCACTTTACCATCAGAATTAAGCTTCCTTGAGAGAGTATGACCCTATACATTCAAACAGGAGATCAGAACAAAGTGAATATCATTGGCCGATAATCAATTAGTATTCTTTAAAACCAAGTATACTCCACATAAATTAGAGCCATAGAACTTTACCTTGTTATGAAGTCCCCTTGAGATCCTGTGATTTGCTCGACCAGAACTGCTATCAGCTTCTTTGAGCTCTTCAAATGCCACCTGTTGGAAACAAATGATATTATAAAACCAACAATGACAGAGCAATTCAAGTTATAATCATAACTTAAAAGAGTTTCGTTTGAACGCTGGCTACTCACTCCATCACTCCCTGCCCTTCTGGTCATTGATTTTGTGTAGTATGCTCCATCACCACCGCCGTACGATACAGAAGAGCTCTGGAAGGTGTAGAATTGAGATTGCGGCTGTGCACAGCTCATCCTGTTACCAAACTCAGCACTGTGCTGGATGTGTTTATTCCTCCCACCTGCCTCCAATGAGATATTATTTAATAAAATATAAAAGGCCATAATGCAATTAAGATGTGCACAAGGCAGGGATATCCTTCTCATCATCACCTTCATCATCAGGTATCTCAACATAAGGCTCATTGTCTAGTCTGGAGTGCTTCCTGGGGTAGTCATTAGACTTAGGAGGACACCCATTTTCTTCTTTCTCATCATCTGAAGTTATCTCCTCAATCACAGGTCCCCTACGTTTATTGGGATGTGGCTCCTGCTGCCCTATTAACCCAGCGTGAGGAGCAGTAGCAAAAGGAGCACCGGCAAAAGGACTACCATGTGGGCCAAAGACACTTGATTCAAACATGTTTCCAAGTGGACGAGTGAAAAAAGGATCATCAAAAGGATCCCTTCCCCCAAACAAGCTTGGCATTAAACTGTGATGACCTCCAAATCCACCAAATCCACCAAATCCAGCAAAGGGATCAGGAGGAAAGAAACCACCTCTCCCTCTACCTCCCTGCATTTCTTTTTGCCAAAAAATCCTAGAAAATATACATGTATAACATAATCAATAACTTGACAAAACAATCCACAAAAAGAAATATGGAATGAATTCTGAAACAACAAAACCAACAGCAACCACCACCCAAGCTAGTTTGGAGTAGGCTTACATGAATCATCATCCGAATCCGATTAGGTTTGAATCCACCAATATAGTCAAAGGTTAGTAATAAAGTAAAAGAAAATAGATAACTGATAAATGAGACAAGTGTATTTGAAAAATAAAGCCAAGGAAGAAAAATTTAAAAATAACAACTAAAGCGGCAAAATGGGTTTGTAAAACAAAAAGAGTATGACATTTAAAAAGTAAATAAGAAAATCTTCAAGTAAAATGATAAAAGAAAAGTAAACATCTAAAACTCAAACTAAATCTTCAACATGAATACTTTCCCTCAACAATATGCTATCATGCTCCCTTCCATCATATTCTGACAAATTCCCAAATCGTTCATATCGCTTTCAATCACTTTTATCTGTGTTTGTTTCAGGCTTCCCCATCCCCGGGGAACATTATCCATTTCATTATCGACCCCCCTCACTCGCGCCTCCGGTGTTCTCCGCGGCACATGGTCAAACCATCTAAAATGATTTCCCCTCTTCTTATCTTCAATTGACATAACCCCTACTTTCTCCCGGACCACCTTGTTCCGGTTTCTTGGACGATCACACATCCAGCGGAGCACACCATCATCTCTACATACATCTGTGCTACCCTCTTCTTTTCTACATGCTCATGTTTTACTGCCCAACACTTGGTTACCCTTTAACCTCTAAGGTACCCCGGATCACATAAAATCCCGTGGCACTCTACCACTTCAACCATCCTACTTTGAATCTATGGGCCACATCTCCATCTAACTCTCCATCACTCTAGATAATAGAAAATAAGGAAGTTGAAAAATAAGCATACTCCGTAGTCCGTGCAAGAAACAAACTCATGAATCTCACTAAAGTGTTGCGGTGGATATAATTTTTTTTTTTTAAAAAGCATCACTGAATATGGCAAATACAATGGTTGGAGTAAAAAGAGAACTAGTATCACATAAAAAGGCTCAAATATGGACCTGATGTATCCCAAATTCTAACTACAGTCAACAACAACCACAGCGTCTAATGTTTTACCCACTAAGAAAGAACTAGTGGTCAGCTAAGTTTTAAAAGGCGCAAGGCACAATTAGGCGACAAGGTCTTAGGGTGCCGAGGCCCTAAGCACGGTCTCATAGACACAAGACCAACTGCTTTTGTAAACAAATTTGTATGTTTCTTAGTAGAATTTTGTACAACAATACCTAATTTAGAATTTAGAGAGGGCTAACATGTAAAAGAGTAAAAGTAGGGGATAATATAGAAGAAACAAGGACATAAGAAAAAAGCCAGAAGAAAAAAATAATGAAGTAGCCCATGTACAGTATTTATAAGCAACGGTCTCAAATCCAGCGCTTTCCACAAAATAAACACAGCTAAATAATGTATTAACCAGAAGCATGACTTTCAAATGATCACCATAAATTTGTGAGAACTGACAACTGAAAGGAAGCTATCATCCAGGAGAACCATGTTTTGTACAGAAACCAAATTATCAAAACGGAACCATCAACCCAATACCTTTGGCTGTTGATACAGACTCCGGCGACAAGGAGAAGGTTCCTGAATCCACAAAACCTCAATTTACAAAGCAACGAATCACGCTACAAACACACGGCAGATAAGAAAGCGACAACCAAATGAGATTTTATGACTCACACTATGGAATAGCAAAAGGTTGTATAATTCAAACAAACTTCCTTCATTTTCCTACTATGGAAACGATTAAACAAAAATCAAAGTAATCTGGCAGCCAACCCTAACTTAAAGTATACGCGAACAGAAACGCATGAATACACGATTGACAAGCAAGAACCTTTGCAATAGGCATATAATTATTCGTCTCATCCAATCACGGGATAATCTAATTTATAGCAATCAGGATCCAGATAACAAACGATTCTGAATGAAGCAAAGCATACGAAGAAAACCCTAAAAAAAGGTGATGAATTAGAAAGAGTTACCTTTGTTAAAATTGAAGGGAAGATTGATGAAGGAATAGAAAGAGATGGATGTAATAGAGAATCCTACAGAAACGCTGCGAAATGAATGATCAAAATTAGAAGCTACTGAAATGGACAATAACTGTTCCCACTCGGTATTTGTTGATTTACTAAATATCGTCCACCAAGTTATTATTTTTTTTGTTTTCGTAAATATCGTCCACCAAGTTAATGAATTGGGGACTTGGGTCATTCAGTTCGATTAAAGATTAAAGATTGAGTTATAACTTCATAAATAGTTCGATTTAGATTTGGTTGATCTTAATTTCGGCAATTTTTACGATCGAATTTATTTTGGTTAGTTATTATAATCCGTTTGTCTTATTTTGAGTCTGTTATAAATTATGTCAGGTCAATATCGCTTTAGTTAAAATTCGTCATTACTGGGAATAAAAAAAAATCCACTATTGTCAACATGGGAGGAGAACATATTTGGCTCATCAAACAATTATATGGATTAACCTATCTATAAAATTTTATTAAAAGACTAACTATAATAATGTGACACGACAAGTTTTAATGTGACATGACAAATTTTAATGTGACATGACGAATTAATGTGACATGAACTATTAATTTATTATATGAAATTGATTTAATTCATTTATCTATAAATCTATAAATAAAAAAACAAAAAAATTACAAATCAAAAGTATTTTATTTCACCATTAGAAACCTAGCAAGTCACACTATTATCTATCTATAAAATCTTATTAAAAGGGTAAATTAAAACATCAAAATAATGTGAGGTGGAAAACTTTAATGTGACAGGGCAAAAATTTATTGTGACATGGCAAACATTATTGTGACATGACACTAATTAATGTAAATTTAGTAATTAACCATTTTATATATACACAAAATACACTAAAATATTTTACGAAAATGTAATTATTATCATCATTATTCTTAAATTAATTGTGCATATTAAATATTTGATGAGGTAACAAATTCTAAAAGTTTTGCTACCTCTACAAATTCGCATTGTATAATTAGATTTCAAAGAATTGAGTTAGAGATTTTAAAGTTTAAGGATGGGTAATGAAAATTACGGTGACCAGAAAAATGCACTATAATATTAAACTCGATACAACATTATATAAAAAAAAAGACTAAACACCTCCATAATTCACGTGTCATTTAATTCATCTCCAATTATTACGGGTCACACGCTTACAAATACAAAAAAAAAATTATTAGTTGCAAACACAAAAAATAAATTAATACAAACTTTTTTGTTTCCACTCACACCTATGGTTATTAATCTATCATTACCTATTTAACATATATTTCTTTTATTTAATAGTATGTTTGTAATTACCATTATTATACTTTGTAGTTATGTTATCATAATTTTTATATTTTTTCTTTAACAACTTTTCTTCTTCCCCTAAATAATTTGTTGATATTAATGCGAGAATTAATTACAAAATTGATCTTGCTTCCTTCCTCAAATAAACTGTTGAAATTTATGCGAGCAAAAATTAATTATATACGTGTTTTTATGTAACTCCGCTACAATATTATGAAAAAAAGCAAGACTAAGTACCTTACTAAGTAAGTCACGTGTCATGTAAAATTCATTTCAAATGTTATTAGTCATATGCTTATAAGTACAAAAAATATAAAAAAAACTATTAATTGCAAACACAAAATAAATTAATAGCAACCTCTAATTTTCCATTCACAACTTTAGTTATTAATTTATCATAACTATTTAAAATATATTTCTTTTATTTAATAGTATGTTTCTTAATCACAGCTATTATACTTTGTAATTTTGTTATCATAATTTTTTTTTTATTTTCCTCTCATTCATAAAACTTTTCTTCTTCCCCTAAATAAATTGTTGAAATTAATGCAAGAATTAGTGGTTATAAATTAGATTTTAAATATATTAATGCGAGTCAACATTGAATCGATAAGCTATGTAGTATTCGTTATCATAATTTTATATTTCCCTCTCATTCACAAAACATTATAATTTGTAATTTGTTATCATAATTTTTTATTTCCCTCTCATTCACAAAACATCTAATTTTTAGCATGATTATTAAGACGAAATAAATTGTGTTTAACACAGCGCTTTCTATGTAGTATTTGTATTGTGTCTAATAGACTAAAAACAATATGTAAAATTCAGTGATAAAATATTATTAATATGCATTCATGTGAGATTTTACAGGTTTACATCAATTTACATATTTTTTCATTAGAATAAGTTATGTAATAATAAGCAATAGACTTAGATGTCCACCCTTTTGTTTCTTTGCTCGATAAAAATAGGATCAAGACTTTTACAGCGCACCAAAATGACAACAAAAACAATAAAATAAGTACTAAAATACCAAAAATATCCCGTGCATTTGCACGGGCACAAAAACTAGTTTACCTTATCAAACAACCACTCCCTCCTTTTTTTATCCAAATAGCAACTTTGCTTTATGCATAACATTTAAGGTGAGAATAAAAACTAATAAAAGTATATCAACTTATGAATGGGTCAGCTTCATTAGGGACTTATTGAATGTGATTAGAAACTAAAACTTATTTAATTAAAAGAATGTTTTATGTTCAAGTGGCTGGCAGTGGTACTTTTCCCACCAAAATACAGCTATTTGAAAACACCCACCAAACACTAGCAAGTTGCCTGATTTCCCTCCTAAAATCATCAGTTCAACTGGCTGGCAATGATACTTTTCCACTACAAAACCCTATTGCTCAGCCCCATTAAATACATCAACACTTACAAGCTTTACAAAATCAGATAATCTACAACCTAGAAAAATTACTAAATCCAGAAAGTAATCTCCTTATAATTTACAAAACCAGAATAGAACAATGGTCGGAAAATGCTTGACAGAAGCGAGCAGGCAAGAAATAACGGCACATCTCTTGTGTAAGTCACAAGACGGGCAGCTTAGTCACGACATGATAAAGGAAGCAGCTGAAAAGTATGGAGTAAGCAAAGCAATAATTTCCAGAATCTAGTAACTAACAAAGAAACCAAGAGTTATTGGTGAAATGTTAGATGTCAAAAGCGGTAGAATCAGGAATACGAATAAAAAACGAATACTACCTGATCTCGAGTTTATTAAATCGGTAGAATGGAAAAGCGTGATACGATGGAAAGAGTTGCAGAAAACACGGGAGTTTCAGTGGGCACAGTTCACCAATGGGTATGTCAAGGATTACTCAAACCTCATTGAAGCCCATTACATCCTCAACTCAAAGACGCAAACAAAATAAAGAGATTGAAGCATGCTTTAAAGTACTTAATGGTGGAACAAGTTATCCAAGATTTTATAGATCTAAATGCAGTTCCAGCCAACAAAATCAAGTTTGCTGAGATGAGTAATGTCATTCACATGGATGAAAAGTGGTTTTTCATCCAATACGACGGACATAAATTTTACGTTGTCGATGGGGAAGAGTTGCCCTATAGGAGCCGCCAGTCGAAGAGATACATTACAAAAGTAATGTTCATGTGTGCAGTAAGCATGCCGGTTTACTCAGAAGATTGGGAGTTATTATTCGACGGTAAAATAGGCATGCTCCCATTTACAAGACAGTTACCAACAGCTAGATCAAGCGTAAAAAGACCAAGGAGAACTTTAGAAACAAAGGCTATTGAATCAATTACAAAACAAGTTACTAAGGAGTGCATAATTGAGCAAATTGTTCTAGCAATCAAAACCAAATGGCCGGAAGGTGCAAGCAAACGTATTTTCATTCAACAAAATAACGCTAGACCACACATCAAAAACGACGACCCAGATTTTATGGCAGTTGCAAACACGGATGGGTTCAACATTGAGTTAATATTTCAACCACCAAACTCACCACATTTGAACTGTAACGATCTAGGTTATTTCAGAGCGTTACAGTCATTACAGTTAAGGAAAGCAGCCAAGTCAGTAGATGAGCTAGTGAATAGTGTGATGCAAGCTTTTATTGATTACAGTCCAACAAAATTAAACAATATCACTACTACAAAATATAGGTACGAAGACGGTTAAAAACCGTTCTCCTATGAGGGGCGGAACCGTGCTCCCCCTGGCCGTCCTCTTTACCTAAGAGAACGGTTCACCCGTCCTCTTATGTGTCCACTTTCCAGCACGGTTCAAAATGGAACCGTTCGCTTTTCCCGTCATCTATGTACACTAACCGTCCTCTTTTCCCGTCCTCTATGTACACTAACCGTCCTCTTATGTGTCATTTTGCAGCACGGTTCAAAAAGGAACCGTTCTCTTTTCCCGTCCTCTATGTACACTCTAACCGTCTTCTTTGATAAAACTGTGTTCAAACTTCCCGCTATATTTTTGAATTAACAGAGCACGCTTGAGAACATAACCGTTCTCTTTGTACCTGCTGTTTTGTTTAATAAATTAATTTATAATTCTTCCGGCCTATTATAATTCTTCCTGCAAATAAGCTACATAGCTAATAGCGTACAATAACATTGCTCCAAAACTATATTCATGTCCAAAATTAGCCATATATAAAGAAAAATCTCCAAATACTACACCATTCATATCAGCATATTTTCCGATCCACAAATTCTTGCTACGTACCTAAGCTAAACTTCTAGATACTTAAGCTAAACTTCATCATCGCACATGACTGAATTAAACTGGAGCGCAAAGTTAGCCCATATATCCCTCACCTCGTCAATTTGCTCAAGCGAATATGTCAATGGGGCTCTAAGCATGAACTACAAACAAATTTTCAAAAATAGGTTAGAAAAATTCTATCCAAGACTCCTATATAAGTAAAATGATAAGGTAAGTAAGTAGATGAACTAAAAAACCAAAAACATACATTTGGAGTAATAGTAACATATCTTCCTCTGACGATCTCCAACATGTATCGACAAATATAATATCCACATAAAACGGTACCAAAAGGCTGCATAGGGGCCTGAAATGGGAGCTCATATTATAAATAAATACTTCACATGCATTATACTTAATAAGAGAAACAATATGTTAAGATATATATACTATATATACAAGAAGTACCTTAATCATTTTCCAAACAACGTCTTTGGCCTCATATTTTGCAAGTGAATCGATGTAGTTCCTTTTCTCAAAGGCCCTGTATATATCAGGTTTATATATTTATTCAGTTTTAGTTGATAATGAAGCGTTAATTTCAAGTATAATAGAAAAACAAGCTAAGGTCATCACACAAGCTAAGGTCGTCACACAAGCTAAGGTCTATGATTGATGGCTTTTGGGTGGCATAACTTTTGTTCCTAGCCTACAAAAACATTTTAAGGCAAATGCAGGGGAGTAACGGGAGGTATATATATGAAGGAAAAATAAAAAGATCATTTATACGTTAGACATACTGGGTAATTGTATCCACGAAAAATTGACGAGGCTCTGCAGATCCGGCAGGATCAAACCAATAAACTGTACTTTGAGCCGAATTGATCACGCCCAACATCCAATGCTTACTACAAGTTATAGAAAAATACAACGAAGATATCAACTTAATTATTGACAAAAAATAATAAAATAATTAATCAAATCATCAATAATAATACTATGAAAGAAGTTTATAATTACCCCTCGGCATATGGAGCAAATATAAGTTTCCGACCTTTTCCACATTCGGTACATGTCATTGCCCTAACAACATAATCAGATCGATAATTTTCATCCCGAGCAATGGATTCTGAGGACATTATCTCTGGGCAGAAGAATCCATAGTAACTAGTAATTTGCATATTATTGGCAAGATCACTCAAATATCTACAACAATAAGAATCCATAGTAACTATCTAGTAGTTTATTTTTAGGGATGTTCACTTACCATTTTAGGCATGCGTCTTCCTCTAAGCATCTTTGTCGCAGCTGCTGCAAATGCTTGAGTTGCGTCAGCGTCAGCTTCAGCTTCCTCTGCCTCTCTTGCAGCTTCTTCAACTAATCCTATAGCTGATTTAGCCTCGGCAACTGCACGAGCTCCAGCTGCAGCAACCTCTTGTGGGGTCATGCTCCTCATTTTAGCAAGTTCTAGATCAATCTGTGATTTGAGTATATTTAAATCCTCCCTATCGATCTTAGGGAAGCTCATTTGCCTGTTTTCATGAGTCATACTCATCATCTGAATCACAGGAGTTCTCCTCTTCTCTGCAAATGCAGGATACGGAGGAATCTGATAATTTCCTTTATTAACCTGAAAGATACGCATCAGCTTGATTCACGAGATTGGCTAGCATGTTACTCCATAATTCGTTAAACACCTGACCTAATACATAAAAGGGTGGAGTCGTGGACACTAGATAGGCTATGTTCTGCATTATATCTACTTTCTACGTACCCTGACAAGCTTTCCACTTGACGTTAAGAACTTCAATTTTGCAGACAGTACCCGTTTGAAATTAGGAGGCGCCTAATATTGATCCTACCATCATCATTAACCCTTCGCTTGAAGGAGGGAGATTTGCAGGGAAGGGAGGGAAAGAAAGAGATGGGAGCAATTTCCTTTGTTTGGCTACAAAAACTGAGTTGAAGGGAATGAAGGGAGGGAAAATGGATCGATCCATTTCCCTCTTAAAGGGTAAATTAAAATTCATCTTCGGAAATATTTGGATGTAAAATGACATCGCTACAGTCCCCACCCCATCAAAGCTCCTCTTTTTATATACAAACAAAAGGTAAGATTTATAAGTTAATAACAAAACAGGTCTCATCTCAAGCGAGTTAGAAACGGTAAAGATTATTACCAAAAACACGGAAAATGGGACTCAATGGAAAGAGGATGCAAATTTCGAGTCAAATGGAAATATTTGCCATTATCTGCAATAAACAAAATCCTGATCTAGTAACATCCGACTTCAACTCTTAAAGCCTTTAGCAGAATACTTTTTGTTCTGCATATATATACTAATAATAATAATAACTGGGGATATCAAGTACTTCACATAACTAAACGACAGCCCCCACAAATACTCCTGCCGGACAAAAACTTCTTCAGTGAAATTGGGCCGAATAGATGTTACTAGAACTCGACTACAACTGACGGACACACTAGACTGTGATAAAGAATGGAAAAAGGATCGCCTAATTAGCAAGCAGTGTCAGAAAATCTGAAAAGGAAGTAATAGCAAAATTTTAGCAGAGTCGAAGCCTCAAAGATGTAGAGCAATCAAGCTAAAGAAAAGCACAAACCATGAAAACTAGTTAGAAAATGAGTGAAGGGGTAACAAAAGGAGCAGGAAGTCAAAGAAAGATGCAACAAGCACCTCTACGACCCGATTGTATGATATTAAAGATGCCATGCCAAAAGGCAAATTTAGAATGTAAGGGAAACAGATGAGATGCCTATAGGCATAATGCTCGGAGCAGCTACGCGACAAAGATTAAATTTTCCTAGATCTCGAGAACACTTTTATACCAGAATATCATTGTTTCAACTCAACCATTAAATTGTGTTAAGCTCCAAACATGTTCTTATCTTAGTGAGTTAGTTCAAATGAAGAAATTTCAATAAAGATGACAGTCGAACACAAGGTGCGTAAAAGTCAGCAAGCCAATAATTTGTGGCGAAGGGAAGACCCACATATTCCTGAAAATAGTACAACCACAATTGAGCAGAGTTCTTCCTAATAGTGCAGGCGGGAAAAGACAAGCAATACGGCCATTGCAATTTGGAAGAGATTAACAAGGTGTTTCCCAAGATACATCAAATGAGAACCCTGACATAGATAGTGCGACTAATTGACTCCTAAACGGTCTCGGGCTGTTCCGTTTTCTTGATGGCTCATCACCTCCACCAGCGAAAACAACCACACCAAACCCCACGACCCCTGACCCTAAACCAGAACCCATTCCCAACCCCGCCTTCACCAGAACCCATTCCCAACCACATCAACTCATATCACGCACGGCCAAACACAACCAAACACGCCAAAACACCTCCAGTAACCAAGCCCCAAAACAGTAAATACTATATACTCTATTGAAAGATATCAAAACATATTATTTAAACAGTATAGTTAATAACCCAAATAAAATCAACAAATTCATTAATTCAGTAATTCATTAATCGATAAATAAAACAAGAGTAAAGGATAAAGAGGGCGTACGAATTATCGATGCTTGCTTCAGTTGCTTCGAAAACAATAGTACTGTTTTATTGCTTCATTCAGTTGCTTCGAAAACAAGAGTAAAGGAGAAGCTATGGCTGGGTTTCGAAATTATGTATCGTCGTCGTCTTTGTTTTGAGAGCGAGGGTTTCGAAAACTGTCTGTACTGTTTTATTGAATTGTGTTTTGTTTAATAATTATGAAATAACAAAGAGAACGGTTGCGAAAGCAACCGTCTTGGTTTATTTATTTTGACATACAAAGAGAACGGTTGAATAATGAACCGTCTTGGTTTAATTATGTATGAATAACAAAGAGAACGGTTGAATAATGAACCGTCTTGGTTTGTTTATGTATGAATAACAAAGAGAACGGTTGAATAATGAACCGTCTGTTGGGGCTGGTGTCCTTGACAATTAAGTACAATGACTTATTAAATCTCTTTAAGGATCACAAGGGCATACTTCTGTATTATTACCAGTTGATCCACGTTTATCAATAACGGTTGGCTTGCTAGATAAGTTTGACGTTATTGTCATACGGATGGCGGTGATCAACTAGTCCCTATACGTCACACCTATAGGACACGTTTGAGAGATGTGAAGGTATGAAAATACAGTCACATTTATGCCGGATACGACTAAACAGTTTGTCAGAGGTATTGACTATTAAATTAGTCAATAAGATGTTGAGATGATTATTTAATACGGATTAAATCATTTTAGCTAATACGGATTACATGATTAATTCGTAAAATTAAATATAAACGGTTATATTTGATTAAATATTAATTTCGCGTATTAATATAAACAGTTATATTAATTTGGGTAAATATACAATATCGTATTTTATCAGACCATTATTAATATATCAACTGTATTAATATATGATAACATGTTACGATTTATAAACAAATCCCGCGAACAACTTATAGCTAAATGGGTCGAATCACGAATTAGAATAAGGTAAGAGTGGAAAGCCCACTCTTACCCTACTCGAGTATTTTCGGCCGTGTATACTACATAAGGAGAAGAATTCTCCTTATGTCAGACTACTCTTGTTTCACTGTTTAAACAAATATCAAGGAAATTAGGGTTTGAGAGCATTCTTCTCCCATAACCCAGATCTCACATCTAAAACTCAAAAGGCTCTCCCGATATTGCAAGGCAGTTGGAGAGGATTTCTAGCACACGCGACAACGTCTCAATCTAAGTCTTGGGTGCAAGTTATAGGAGGGAATTTGTGTTAATTCCTGTTCTTAGGCTTTTCGCGCAAGGACTAAAGGTTTTCACTCTTTTTCATATCTTTTTAATCTTATGACCATATTCACGATTGTATTTTTTTCATTATAATCCTGCAAGTATAGGGCGAATACACGTTTTATTCCCCACAAGTGGTATCAGAGCCTATGGCCATGAAATTTTACAATTGTGTTTTTCGTAAGATTTAAAATTTTTGAAAATTCGATGCATTCTGCCTCGACACTCGATCGAGTGTCTGTAGCACTCGATCGAGTGTCCTCGTACCAGGCTTCATGCGTGTGGTTTTTGGGTTGTAATCGATCTTGTTTTCGATTCTTATTTGCATATTGTTAATTAATCGATATTTTTAGCAATATGTGAATCTTTTGTTGTTGTTTATATATGATTTACACGTTTTAAATCCAAGATATAAACTTGTTTTGATTTCCAAAGTGCAGCGTTTGCGTTTTAACGAGTCACTCGATCGAGCCCCTGCTGCACTCGATCGAGTGACACTGACACTCGATCGAGTGCCCCTGTTGCTCGGTCGAGTGCTCCTCTTTCAGGCTTTCTTTTTCGAAAATAACTTGTTTCTTATTTTCACATGGCCTAAAATAATATACTGTATACAGAAATAGTATATTATTTTTGTGAAACGGTTCACCCTCGATTGATACATATTGTTTTAAAACAGTTTAAAATAATGGATTATATGTTTATTAAAATTGGTGATTAAAGCGGTATAGTCACATAATTTTAATCTTAAAAGGTGGTTTGGTAAAATTTATTAATCATAATAACAGTATTATGTCATGTATGAATTTTAATTTAGTTGATGCATTTTATTTATCGTCTTGTGAATGCTTAGTGAATGCTTTCAATAACGTATTTATTTTTGCAAACGGTTGTAACTTAGTGTGGCCTTAGAAGATTGTGTCACCGTAATGATGGGACACAGTCTTGCTTGTAATTTTGAGATCTTGAATCTCCGTTTTGGGTTTTTGCCATGTAATTACTTTTGTGTTTAAATTAGAATGTAAATAGGTTATATTTGTAATTTAAATTAGTAATTTTGTGAAGACCAAAGACGGAGACCGGATGCTTACTCCTGCTGCAAGGACCAAGATGGAACATCAAGACAAGCTTCTAGGGTCCAACGGTGGATTCCAAGTTGTTTTATGTTTATTTTGGTAGGATAGGCCACACTAGGACTTTTATTTACGTTTATCGCATTTATCTTTATGCTTTCATCGATAATAGCTTGCATCATATTCCGCCTAAAAACCAAACCACCTATAACATGCCTGAAAACTGACTCATGTAGAGGTTACGCGTTAGTTTTCTGTGACTATACAGATGTCACGTGTCACATGTAAAGCCATCACTTTATTTAATTCATTCACGTATATGCTAGTTTTTTAGTTCACTTAAATATGAATAAATAAAAGTTGATGGGGTCTTCCTCGTATAACCAAAAATTGAGAATAGTCTTTATAAATCAGCCTCCCATGAATCCCTTCTTCGTCGGTAGGCATAATATGACCCCTTCTACGTCGGGTAAGTGGGAACAGATGATTTATTTTATCTCAACATCATGGTCACTCGATACTATCTAGCGACTGAGATGGACTAATAGATAGGATATACAGAAATCTATCGACCAAGAGTTCCAACGGTGGAATTAGCCAAACTGTGGGCTTATCAATATACGGAAATTGAGTCTTGGGATCGTTTATATAATTCTTGAGGGAGATCAATTATATAAATGCATGAGTCTACGAGTTTAAATTCAATTTAATATAGACTTAAATCACAACAATAAGTTGCTTATATGGTTTTGTTTTATCTTCTTTTTCAGTGTAGAACACGTTGATTAAAACTGCTGTATAACTAAATGGCTGGTGAAGACCCAATGCCAAGTGCCAAGCTAGCACGTGAATCCTGGCTAAAAGCCTTCATGGACTCCATGAATCAGTCAACTAGACTGAGGAATGATGGGTCAAACTTCTCTGACTGGGAGGCAGCACTACGGAATGCTGCCATTGCTGACGGAAAGCTTAAGTATTTAACTGAGCCCATTCCGGCACACCCAGGAACTGGAGCTAGAGCCAACGAAGTTCGCGCTCATAGCGACTTCGTCATGGAAGCGGGTGCGATAAAGAACGTACTCCTCTATGCAATGGAATCAAATTTGCAAAGACGCTTCATATCCCATGGTGCAAACAAAATTTTCACCACGCTCACTAACGAATTCTCGAAAGCTCCGAGAATCGTTTCTTATGAGCATACCTGTCGCTTCTTTGAGGCGAAACTCCAGAAGGGCCAAGCTGTTAGCCCACATATTCTCAACATGATTGAGAATATCGAGAAACTGGAGACCCTGAACTACAAGATCAGTGAGAACATAATCGTTGATCGAATGCTTCATTCGCTTCATGATGGGTTCGCCCTCTTTAGGGCTAACTACTACATGAACGACATGAAGAAGAACCCTCATGAGCTCCACTCCCTTCTCGTACAGACTGAGAAGGATCTGAAATTAAGTGGGAGCATGAAGCAGGATGTTCTCATGATCTCCAGTAAGGGAAAGGGTAAAGGGAAGGCTAAAGCTCAGGGCAACCTAGCAGTAGGTAAGCCCAGGTTCAAGAAACCAGGATTTACTAAGAGTGGGCCAGGTGAGTCAAGCAACTCACAGGGCAAGATAAAGAGCAAGGATACTAGCATGGAATGCCACCACTGCCACAAGACTGGGCATTGGAGGCGCTCATGCCCCGTGTATCGTGAGGACATTAAGGCAGGCCGTGTTACTCCTGTTGGTTTGTCTTCTTCTTCTTTTATTCACATGATTGAGATTAACCATGCAAGTTGCGGAACTTGGGTACTTGATACTGGTTGTGGTTCTCATCTATGTAATCATGTGCAGGGCCTCCGAAACCAAGAACCCCTAATCAAGGGTGAGGTTGACCTGCGTGTCGGGAATGGAGCACGTGTTGCTGCAGTCTTGAAGGGAACATACGTGATCCAGCTTCCAAGTGGATTCGAGTTATTTTTATATAACTGTTATTATGTTCCTAGTTTGTCCAAAAACATTATTTCAGTTTCTGCACTTGACAAACTCGGTTTTTCATTTGTAATAGAGAATAATAGCTGTATTTTCTCCTTACACAATATGATTTATGGCAAGGCAGTTTCCATGAATGGAATTTATGTTTTAGATCAAACTACCGAGATATTACATGTGAATAACAAGAGATTAAAGGTAGGTGACAAAGATCAAACTTACCTATGGCATTGTCGTATGGGACACATAAATGAGAAACGCGTAAAACAGCTCATACAGAATGGAGCAATATCGCCCTTTGATTTCGAATCATATGGCACGTGTGAATCATGTCTCATCGGCAAAATGACTCGTATTTCCTTCAAAGGTGTTGGAATGCGCGCTGCCGACCTATTAGGACTCATACATACGGACGTATGTGGCCCTATGTCGATCAACGCACGAGAAGACTATAGGTATTTCATCACTTTCACGGATGATTTGAGTAGATATGGCTATGTCTACTTGATGAAACATAAAAGTGAATCCTTTGACAAGTTCAAAGAATACCAGAATCGGGTACAGAACCAGCTGGGTAGAAAGATTAAAGCACTACGTTCGGATCGTGGTGGTGAGTATATTTCACACGAGTTTGATCAACACCTTAAAGACTGTGGCATCGTGCTACAGTTGACTCCACCTGGAACACCACAATTAAATGGTGTGTCCGAACGGAGAAATCGAACTCTACTTGATATGGTTCGATCCATGATGAGTCACACCGTTGTGCCTGATTCATTGTGGGGCTATGCTCTTTTGTCAGCCGCTCTAATACTTAACCGAAGTCCGTCTAAAGCTGTTGACAAGACTCCATACGAATTATGGAAGGGAACGGTCCCTAACTTGTCCTTTATTCGGGTTTGGGGCTGCGAGGCTTATGTCAAGTGGAGACACGAGGATAAGCTCGGCCCGCGATCGGTCAAGACATACTTTATAGGCTATCCAAAGGGGACTTTTGGTCATTACTTCTACTCGCCAACCGAACAACGTGTTTTTGTTGCGGCTAGTGCGACGTTCTTAGAGAAAGAATTTCTCGAGAACAAGTCGAGTAATAGAACCTTCGAGTTATCGGAGGTTCAAGAACCAACTACCGAGCAACCATTGGAGGAAACAGTACCTTCAACCGAGGCTGCGGTAGATATTCCTGAGGAACCTAGGAGGTCGGGAAGAGACTCTATTCCTCCGGACAGATACATTGGTATGGTCGAGGAACGTGATATAGATGACGTCTTACTCCTAGAGGGTAACGAACCCACAACCTATAAAGGTGCCATGACCAGTTCTGACTCAAAGCTATGGCTAGAAGCCATGCAATCCGAGATGGACTCCATGTATGAGAACAACGTGTGGGATCTTGTGGACCTACCTACAAAGGTACGTCCCCTTCAATGCAAATGGCTTTACAAAATAAAGCATGCCGTGGAAGGACAACAAGATATCCACAAGGCAAGACTAGTTGCTAAAGGTTTCACCCAAGTGCCAGGCTTGCACTACGATGAGATCTTTGTACCCGTAGTCATGCTACGTTCCATTCGGATTATCTTAGCGATCGACGCATTTCATGACTATGAAATATGGCAAATGGACGTTAAAACCGCCTTCTTAAACGGTTATTTGGAGGAAGAGTTGTACATGGTACAACCCGAGGGTTTTATTGATCCAGAACATCCTAAGAAGGTTTGCAAGCTTAAGCGTTCCATCTATGGACTTAAGCAAGCATCACGGAGTTGGAATCATCGCTTCGACCAAGTGATAAAAGAGAATGGGTTCATTCGATCAGTCGAGGAACCATGTCTCTATATCAAGTCGCGTGGGAGCAAGATTGTATTCCTAGTACTGTATGTCGATGACATACTCTTGATTGGGAATGACATACCTCTCTTATCTTCGGTTAAAGCATGGTTGAAAAACCATTTCCAGATGAAAGATCTGGGAGAGGCACAAAGAATTTTGGGCATCCGTATCTACAGGGATAGATCACGACGGATGTTGTCTCTCAGTCAGGAGTCTTATATAGATAAGATTCTAGAGAGATTCAGCATGACGAACTCCAAGAAAGGGTTCCTTCCTATGACTCCTGGGCTTCACTTGAGCAAGACTCAAGAAGCTAAGTCATTGGAAGAGAAAGAGCGCATGAGTCGGATTCCTTATGCTTCGGCAATAGGATCGATCATGTATGCCATGATATGGACACGTCCTGACGTTGCATATGCATTGAGTATGACAAGTCGATTCCAAGCTCATCCAGGTGAACAACACTGGATGGCCGTGAAAAACATTCTTAAGTACCTACGGAGGACTAAAGATTGGGGATTGACTTACGGAGGCGACTCGACGCTCTGCGCCACGGGTTACGCAGATGCTAGCTTCCAAACGGATCGAGATGACTCGAAATCTCAGTCTGGATTCGTTTTTACTCTTAATAGCGCTGCTGTCAGCTGGAAAAGTTCTAAACAGAGTGTTACAGCAGATTCTACGACTGAGTCCGAGTACTATGCCGCCTCAGAAGCAGCTAAGGAAGCAGTATGGATGCGTCAATTCTTACAAGGGCTATCAGTAGTGCCTAGTTCGAATGACCCAATCACCGTTTATTGTGATAATAAAGGTGCCATCTTCCAAGTAAGGAGCATAAGTCTAGCAACAAGGCTAGGCATGTACAACGGAAAGCTCATCTAATCAGAGATTACGTGGAGGAAAAGGAGATTTTCATAGATAAGATCGCTACGGATGACAACATAGCTGATCCTCTCACAAAAGCATTACCACGTGATAAGCATGAAGGGCACATTCATTCCATGGGAATTGGATGTGTTCCTAAGTTGTAGTACTCTTTTATGAATTCATGTAATAATTCATTTTCTCGTGTACTCTATTCAACCTTATTGTTATGATATATAATGTTTTGTTTTTCATGTGGAATTGTACGCCAATTTTGAACACCACAAAGTGAACTGATTAACATTACATCGTTTTGGTCCTTGATTACCCACTTGAGCTGATAACTCAGGTAATCATTTTGTGACGTTGGTTGATGGTGGGTTCAACGAGCCATAAGTCACGCGGCTGACTGACCAATCACAAAGGCGAGTTATACGGATATCTCGTAGGACACCCCGTGACAGCGTTATGGAGTCCTAAATTTTTTATAACATTGGGTGTCAGGTCGTGGATAGGACCTCCATAGTGTTCCTTAGAGTCGAGTCTTTTGACTTTCAACTGTCTCTTGAGATTAAGGCAGATTTTGGTAACTTTGGTTTCTTTCCACGGTCACCGTAACAGGGGCCAAGAGGATTTTTTCTGGGTTATTTCATGCTGCGCGATATCGGCAGGATTCGAGTTGAGGGAAATATCCAAACCCTTATCAGGATTTTATCATTTCTCAGGGCCACTCGAGGAGTAGTAACTGAAATGCATGGCCATGCTCGAATACAGATTCGTTTTATCAGTTAAGTTACTCTCTAGTCGGGGAAACCACTCTTGATACAGATCGCTTGTGAGATACGACCTTTGCGAATGCGGATTTGCAAATTGTCTTACATTGAGTGGGAGAAATTTTAAAAGGATATGAGAATCGGTTATCGCACCTACACTTGTACGGACAAGTGGGAGTTTGTTGGAGCTTGTGTCCTCCACATGTAGTGTGATAACGTCATTGCACATACCCTTGTACGGACAAGTGGGAGATTGTTGGGGCTGGTGTCCTTGACAATTAAGTACAATGACTTATTAAATCTCTTTAAGGATCACAAGGGCATACTTCTGTATTATTACCAGTTGATCCACGTTTATCAATAACGGTTGGCTTGCTAGATAAGTTTGACGTTATTGTCATACGGATGGCGGTGATCAACTGGTCCCTATACGTCACACCTATAGGACACGTTTGAGAGATGTGAAGGTATGAAAATACAGTCACATTTATGCCGGATACGACTAAACAGTTAGTCAGAGGTATTGACTATTAAATTAGTCAATAAGATGTTGAGATGATTATTTAATACGGATTAAATAATTTTAGCTAATACGGATTACATGATTAATTCGTAAAATTAAATATAAACGGTTATATTTGATTAAATATTAATTTCGCGTATTAATATAAACAGTTATATTAATTTGGGTAAATATACAATATCGTATTTTATCAGACCATTATTAATATATCAACTGTATTAATATCTGATAACATGTTACGATTTATAAACAAATCCCGCGAACAACTTATAGCTAAATGGGTCGAATCACGAATTAGAATAAGGTAAGAGTGGAAAGCCCACTCTTACCCTACTCGAGTATTTTCGGCCGTGTATACTACATAAGGAGAAGAATTCTCCTTATGTCAGACTACTCTTGTTTCACTGTTTAAACAAATCTCAAGGAAATTAGGGTTTGAGAGCATTCTTCTCCCATAACCCAGATCTCACATCTAAAACTCAAAAGGCTCTCCCGATATTGCAAGGCAGTTGGAGAGGATTTCTAGCACACGCGGCAACGTCTCAATCTAAGTCTTGGGTGCAAGTTATAGGAGGGAATTTGTGTTAATTCCTGTTCTTAGGCCTTTCGCGCAAGGACTAAAGGTTGTACTCTTTTTCATATCTTTTTAATCTTATGACCATATTCACGATTGTATTTTTTTCATTATAATCCTGCAAGTATAGGGCGAATACACGTTATATTCCCCACACCGTCTTGGTTTAATTATGTATGAAAAACAAGGAGAACAATTAAGCATCTAAACCGTTCTCTTTGGTTTTTTTTGAACCTTTAAAGACGGGTTTTAAATTGAACCGTCTTCTATTGCTATATTAAAAACACGTGCACAATTTTTGTGACACATTAAGACAGTTCCGCAAAATTTCGTTCCTTAAACCCCGTCTCCTAAGCCTATATTTGTAGTAGTGTATCATCCTGACATTACAATCTGTTATGGTTTAGATTATTAAGACTAGGGGTCACAATGATTTTGTAATACCACACATGAAGAACGGTCATCTTGCTCATTTAGGAATATTACCTAGAAATTTGGATGTAAGTGAAGAGTTGGTTAGAGAAAGTATTGAGTATTTACAAGGTCTAGGTGAAACACAAGGATTAGAATACTTAATGGATGAATTAGGTTACTAGGGTAGACTAAAATATTATCATATGAAGTTGGTTTTGCACAATTTGTTTAGGGTGTAAACATTTCTACAAAAGATATGTTTGACTTGTAATCAGATTATGAAGTTAACGGTATTGTTTTAGTTCAATTTTTGTACAGTTTTATGTCAATTTTACTACTTAGAATTTTGGAAAAAAAATTGTTTGACAAAACTCTCAGGCCTAATTTGGCCTCATCATCGAGTTATGTTAAATAGATATGCCACCTATGTAATATCCCTTATTTTCGTAAACCTTATTTTAAATTAATTAAAGTATTTTTCGGAATTTAATAATATTTTATTTAAATTCGTAAACTTATATTTTAGAAATATCGTGTAAGTTCCGTCTTGAGGTTTATTTAATCTTGTCCCTTGGCATTTCCGTTTAACACATATTCCCGAGCAACTTAATTAATACCCGTCTCATAAGTAAACATAAAAGAAGTTGTGAAGGAAGCTTCCTTCTTATCTCCCTCACAACCTTCATTACCTTGTTGCTCAAGTTCAAAGAAAATAAACATCACTCTTCATCTTCTTCATTTTCTTATTTCTCATCTTCACAAAAATCATCATCCCGAACTCGTTTCAACTCCAATCGAGGTGAGGTTTTCTCCTACGCATTTCTCTCGTCATTCCCGTCTCATCTACCACTTTAAAATTCAGATTTGGGTAAGTTGATTTCCGGGCTGCTTTGGCTTAATCTCGAAAATACCGCTTTTAATCTGTGTTTAATGGTTTTAGGTGTTGACTTGGAGGACCCGGACGTTAACTCTTACGTAGTTGAAGAGGAGACAAAAGCTTAGCACGGAAAACAGGTGACGATAATGAGAAAACTTGACCCTTGTCATATATTAGCAATCTATGTGATTTTGTTGTGTTTATATGAAATTAGTGAAGTTTATGGTTGGGATGCACTATAAGGATGTTAGTAATCTGATTATTATGTTGAATTCATGCTTAGTTTCATATGGTGGATGTTTATTTCATATAAACTTAAGATGGGTAGAATTTAAGGAAATGGGTGTTAATCACATGTTGGATAATTGATAACATGTTCATATGCTTATGTGTTGTGATATACATGCTGGGTTTGATGAATTTCTTATTAGAACCAAACAAGTGTTGGAATGATTATTGAAGGATTTGGATGATTGTAGAATGTCGAATTTAGCTATCGCGTGTTACAGGGGCTATAAGTCCGGCTGACCGGTTGAGAGTCCTTGTAGTCCTTGTAGTGTATGTTAACGTATTTTTGCAAAATTGGTGTGATAGGGCTCCCAGCCGGGTGACCGGCCGCCGATCCACCGGCTGTGAGACCCTTGTTTGTTTATCTAGAGGTTTGAAATAAAGTGTAGAGTGGGACTTTTAGCCATGTGCCCGGCGGCCAGTTGGCCGGCAAAGAGCCTCATTCCTTTGGAGAATTGTAGAAAATTGCTGAAGGAGGGATTCCCAGCCGGGTGGCCGGGAGCCGGTCCACCGTCTGAGGATCCTCTCCCCATTGTATTTTAAAGATAGGCTGTAGTGTGGGCAGGCTCCCAGCCGGTTGACGGGCAGACGGTCAGCCAACCGGCTGAGAGCCCTATTCTGTTGAAAAAGAGATTTTACTTGTGATCGGTTACTCCGATTTGATTGATTCTTCTTCCATGTGACTTGTATGCTTGTAAGCTATCATATGTTAGACCGTAATCTAGTAGGAAGACTAGGTCAAAGTTTGGATGTGGTGCGTATTGGAATATGTCTGAGTCAGGACCTCTAGAGTACAATACGTATCTTTGTTTGTTGCGTATCGAACTATGTCTGAGTCGGGAACTCTGGTTGGATACGTGTGTGTATGTCGCGTGACGGACATGTCTGAGTCGGGACCTCTGAGCCGTTACGTGTATGGTTGATGCATTGGGATATGTCTGAGTCGGGACCTCTATTCCTTTGTGAGTTTGGATGACCGTTTGATTCATGTCTGAGTCGGGACCTCTAATTCATACAAAGAGTATTGTTTATGTTTGAGTCCGACCTCTGAACCAATGCTAGCTGATTGTATCCTTCATGCCTGAGTCGGGGTCTATGATTTGATATTGATGAATGTTTGTCTCTAAGTTTACCTGAGTCAGGGTAGGACTTAGATACTGCTTAATTGTGTAAGCTTGCCTGAGTTGGGTACTATGCTATCATTGTTGAATGTATGTTTTGGATATGTCTGAGTTGCGATATTTGATTTAATTACATGAGTATTTCAAGATAAGGATTTGTGAAAGATTACTTCGCATGATTATATTTATGTTAGAGTATGATGATTGATTATATATGATTATGTGTTATATGTGTATGACAATTGGTGGCTAGGAGCATCTCTAGTCACTCCTCACTGACTGTGGCGCACATGTTTCATGTGTGTAGGTTGGTGATTGCCGAGCAGGGGTTTTGCATGAGGCTAGCGAGCGATGATCCTTCATCGATGACATTACCTTATTCGTTAGCTAGACCTGAGTTTTGTTTAAACTGTTTTGTGCCTGTAGGGATATCATATCCCGGGCTGTGATTTTGTACTTATGACTTAATACTTAATTATGTCTCTTTTTATTTCGCATTTTAGTTATGTAATTTCCCACCTAGCATGTTAGTTATGTTTTCTTAAAAAGTTTTAATTCCGCTGCATTTTTAGTACATTGTGTGTTTATTTTTCCGCTATCGCGAGGTGGGCTTTTACAGTTGGTATCAGAGCGTTATCGCTCCTGAAGCACTTATGTGACCCCCCCCCCCCCAACTTAACTTGGCCAAATAACCAAATAATGAATGAGAGATGGGGTAGTTTAAGGACTTAAGTATGGTAGTCTGTTTGTGAATGATATATGCTAAGCTGGCCCAAGTTTCTCTTTTGAAGGATGGCGAGGCCTTCTAACGTGGACAATACGATCATGCAAGTACTGCTACAGGTTCTGGAGAACCAGAGGACCCAGGGGTATGCGATTCCTCCTCCGCCTCCTATTAATGATGCTAACCGTCCCGGTGGCTTCTCTTGGATAGCCAACCAGATGTCCAGGAGTCATACCAAGACTAATGGTGGAGAGAGATCCTATTGCGTTGTTTGAGTGGTTCAGGGACATGGAGAGAGGGTTCTCTATGTACTCCGTGATCAGGGAGGATAGAGTACATCTAGCTGCTCACTTTCTGACTGACGAGGCCGATAGGTAGTGGACGCTTACTGGTCTTACCGCTCTTCTAGACCCGTTGTTCGATTGAGATGCGTTCAAGAACTTGGCTGAGACCCACTTTTACCCTAGAGAGCTTCGTTCCCAGAGGCTTAAGAAGTTCATGGATTTGAAGCAAGGCAATATGGCTGTTCAGGAGTTTACTGACAAGTTCAACTAAGTAGCCCATTTTGCTGCTCGCTTTGTGAGAGATGAGTCTGAGAGAGTTTACTTCTACCGAGGCAAGTTGAGTCCTCGCATTGTGAGCATGGTTAGGAGGGATTCTACATCTTTTGTGGAGGTTTATGATGATGCCATTTGGGCCGAGAGTTCTATCAAAGCCATTAATGCTGAGACTAGAGTTGCTAGTAGTTATTCTTCTTACTAGAGGACTAGTTATCAGGGTAAGAGACCGTTTGTTCCATCCACTGCTCCTCCTACTTTCCAGAAGAAGAGATATGAGAGATTTGTAGCTCTAGTTGCTCTTACCATTGTTCACACTGAGACTTCTAAGGATAAGTGTAATCGTTGTGGCAAGGATCCTCATCCTGGTTCCGACTACTATAAGCAAGCTTACAAGTGCTACACTTGTAATGGGATTGGACATCGTTTCTTTGAGTGTCCAGAGAGGAACACTGCTCTTGGCAAGGCTGCCACTGCTCCTGCAGCGACTCGTAGAAACAAAGCTAAAGGGAAGATCTTCGTGATGACTAGAGCCGAGGCTGAGGCTAACCCGGACATCATTGCCGGTATATTCTCAGTCCTTGCATTGGTGCCGAATGTTTGATCCTATTTGACACCGGTGCATCTTTATCATTCATATCGACCCAGTTTGCTGACAGACTAGCTCTTGAGTCTTTCATTTGTGAGGAGACTTCCATTTCACTGCCATCGGGAGATGTTTTCTCTTGTTCTTCTTCCTATACGGATGTACCCATTATGATTGCCAATTCAACATTTCCTGCGAACCTTCTGAGGTTTCCTCTCGAGAAATTTGACATTCTCCTCAGTATGGATGAGTTATCGCGGTACCATGCTCGCTTTGAGTGCCGTCATCAGAAAATCTGCTTGAGGTGTCCGACATGAGTTCGTGTTTCCTATAAGGGAACCCACCCCGAATGGGTGTTCGTCTCATTTCTTCAATGAAAGCTTCTTATCTTCTTAGGAAGGGTTGTGAAGCCTTTCTGTGTGTCATTTCAGCTGCGAAGCCTTCATTGCCGAAGCTTGAGGATGTGCCTATTGTTCGAGAGTTCCCTGATGTTTTTCCTGAGGAGTTACACGGTATACTTCCAGAGCGTGACATAGAGTTTACAATTGAGCTTGTGCCTGGTACCAGACCGATTTCTAAAGCTCCTTATCGGATGGCTCCGCCGGAGTTGAAAGAATTGAAGAAACAGTTGGAAGAGATGATCGAGAAAGGTTTCATTCGACCGAGTGCTTCTCCGTGGGGTGCTCCAGTGTTGTTTGTTAAGAAGAAAGATGGTTCAATGAGGTTGTGCATAGATTACAGAGAGCTGAACCGTGTCACGATGAAGAACCATTATCCATTGCCTAGGATTGATGATTTGTTTGACCATCTCCCTGGTGCTTCTAGATTCTCTAAGATTAATCTACGGTCAGGATATCATCAGATCTCTGTTCGTGAGACCGATGTTGCTAAGACTGCTTTTCGCACTCGCTATGGACATTTTGAGTTTGTAGTCATGCCTTTTAGGTTGACTAATGCCCCTGCCATTTTTATGGATCATATGAACCGAACCTTCAGCGAATACTTGGACACTTGTGTTGTGGTGTTCATAGATGACATTCTGATTTACTCGAAGACCGACGAAGAGCACGCTGAACATCTTTGCATCATATATACTTGAGATTCTGCGTTGTCAGAAGTGATTCGCGAAGTTTTCAAAATGCGAATTTTGGTTGACATAGGTAGCCTTTCTAGGTCATGTGATTTCCAGCGAGGGTGTGATCGTTGACCCCTCCAAGATAGAGGCCGTTGTAGATTGGCAGAGTCCCAAAGACATTGGTGAGATCCGTAGTTTCCTTGGATTAGCAGGTTACTATCGCCGATTTGTGAAATATTTCTCTAGACTTGCTCGCCCGATGACTCAGTTGCTAAAGAAGGAAACCAAGTTTGTTTGGTCTGATAGCTGCGAGAGTTCTTTTCAGGAGTTGAAGACTAGATTGACGATCGCTCCAGTACTGACTCTTCCGGAGAATGGGGTTGATTATGATGTGTATTGCGATGCTTCAATGCTTTGTTTAGGTTGTGTTCTGATGCAGAGTGGGAAGGTGATCGTCTATTCCTCCAGACAGTTGCGTGTTCACGAGGTGAACTATCCTACACATGATTTGGAGTTAGCCGCAGTTGTTCATGCCTTGAAGATGTGGCGTCATTATCTTATTGGTTCCCATTGCCGCATTTTTACTGACCATATGAGTATGAGGTATATTTTCACTCAGAAAGACCTTAACATGAGACAACGCCGATGGTTAGAGCTTGTCAAGGACTATGACATAGAGCTTCTCTACCATGAGGGCAAAGTTAACGTAGTTGTTGATGCATTGAGTAAGAAGACTTCTCATTCCTTGAGCGCGATTCGAGTGTTGCCTAATGAGTTGTGTTTCGAGTTCCGTAAGTTGAGACTTGAGATGGTAGGTCAGATTTCAACTATTTGGATGCGATGACAGCTGGGCCTACTTTGTATTGGGAGATTCGCCAGAGTTCGCCTACCGATGCGACTTTCAAGAAATTTGAGGCTAAGATTTCCAATGGTGAGGATAAGGACTTTGTGATTGGTACTTATCGATTTCTTTGTTTCCGAGGCCGGATGTTTGTTCCTGATGCTTCTAATTTGAGGAAGAGGGTGTTGGATGAGGCATATTTGACCCCCTCTTCGATTCACCCTGGTGGTGAAAAGATGCATAAGGATCTTCGACTCTTGTTCTGGTGGCCTGTGATGAAGAGTGACATCTTGAGTTACCTGAGTAAGTGTTTGACATGTCAGCAAGTCAAGATTGAGCATAAGAGACCTGGTGGTCTGCTTCAGCCGCTCCACGTTCCTCTATGGGAGTGGGAGTGCATCTCCATGGATTTCGTGACAGCGTTACCGAAGACTATTGGTGGTAAGGATGTTGTTTGAGTTGTAGTGGATCGATTGACTAAATGTGCTAGATTCATTCCTATTAGAGAGACCTGGGATATGGATCGTCTTGCTAGGGCTTACGTTGCTGAGATTGTTTGTTATCATGGTGTTCCGAAGGAGATCGTATCAGACAAGGATCCCCGTTTTTGTCCGAGGTTCTAGAAAGCTCTTCAGGAGGTCATAGGTAGCCGATTATTGATGAGCATTGCATTTCATGCTGCTACTAATGGTCAGTCCGAGAGGACCATTCAGACATTAGAGGATTTGCTGCGTGCTTGTGCCTTAGATTTTCAGACTTCTTGGGAGCAGAGTTTGCCGTTGGTCGAGTTCTCGTATAATAATAGTTATCATCGTCGATCAAGATGGCTCTGTATGAGGCTCTTTATGGGAGAAAGTGTAGTCCGATTTGCTGGGGTCAGTCGAGTGATGTTCATGATCTAGGACCCGATCAACTAGCTGAGACCATTGACCATGTCCAGTTGATTCGTGGTAGGATGAAGGCCACTCAGGACCGACAGAAATCCTATGCAGACGTCCGCCGTCGACCGCTTGAGTTTGAGTTTGGCGATCACGTTTTTCTCTGAGTTTCGCCGATGAAAGGAGTGAAGATATTTGGGGTTAAAGGCAAATTGAGCCTTCAGTACATTGGGCCACATGAGATCATCAAGAGGATAGATGTCGTGGCTTACAGATTGGACTTGCCTCCTAGTTTGGGCAAGGTTCATAACGTCTTTCATGTTCGCAACTTCGCAAATACATCAGTGACCCAAGTCATGTCCTGTAGAGAGAGATCGATAACCTTGAGCCGAGTCTTGCATTTAACGGGCGCCCAGTGAAGATCCTTGATCGTCAAGATCAGAAGCTGAGAAGCAAGGTGGTTCCTCTTGTGAAGATTCTTTGGCGATATGGTGATGTGGAAGAGCAAACCTTTGAGACTGAAGTCTCAATGCGCACTACGCATCCAAGCCTGTTCGATTGAAGTATTTTCTTAATATTTCCTCGTTCAAGTTTCGTGGACGAAACTTTTGAAAGGTGGGGTGATAGTAGCATCCCTTATTTTCGTAAACCTTATTTTAAATTAATTAAAGTATTTTTCGGAATTTAATAATATTTTATTTAAATTCGTAAACTTATATTTTAGAAATATCGTGTAAGTTCCGTCTTGAGGTTTATTTAATCTTCAGATGTAATATAATTCCCTTGGCATTTCCGATTTAACAAATATTCCCGACCAACTTAATTAAAACCCGTCTCATAAGTAAACATAAAAGAAGTTGTAAAGGAAGCTTCCTTCTTATCTCCCTCACAACCTTCATTACCTTGTTGCTCAAGTTCAAAGAAAATAAACATCAGACTCTTCATCTTCTTCATTTTCTTATTTCTCATCTTCACAAAAATCATCATCCCGAACTCGTTTCAACTCCAATCGAGGTGAGGTTTTCTCCTGCGCAATCCTCTCGTAATTGCCGTCTCATCTACCTCTATAAATAACATATTTGGTTAAGTTGATTTCCAGGTTGTTTTGGCTCAATCTCAAAAATACCGCTTTTAATCCGTGTTTAATGATTTTAGGTGTTGACTTGGAGGACCCGGACGTTGACTCTTACGTAGTTGAAGAGGAGACAGAAGCTTAGCACGGAAAACAGGTGACGATGATGAGAAAACTAGACCCTCGTCATATATTAGCAATCTATGTGATTTTGTTGTGTTTACATGAAATTAGTGAAGTTGATGGTTGGGATGGACTATAAGGATGTTAGTAATCTGATTATTATGTTGAATTCATGCTTAGTTTCATATGGTGGATGTTTATTTGATATAAACTTATGATGGGTAGAATTTAAGGAAATGGGTGTTAATCACATGCGGAATAATTGATAACATGTTCATATGCTTATGTGATGTGATATACATGCTGGGTTTGATGGATTTCTGATTAGAACCAAGTGTTGGAATGATTATTGAAGGATTTGGATGATTATAGAATGTCGAATTTAGCTATCGCGTGTTACAGGGGCTACCAGCCGGTCGGCGGCCGACTGACCGGTTGAGAGTCCTTGTAGTGTATGTTAACGTATTTCGTAGAATTGGTGTGATAGGGCTCTCAGCCGGGTAGCCGGTCGCCGGTCCACCGGCTGAGAGACCCTTGTTGGTTGATCTAGAGGTTTGAAATAAAGTGTAGAGTGGGACTCTTAGCCATGTGCCCGACGGCCGGTTGGCCGACAAAGAGCCCCATTCCTTTGGAGAATTGTAGACAATTGCTGAATGAGGGATTCCCAGCCGGGTGGCCGGCAGCCGGTCCACCGGCTGAGGATCCTCTCCCAATGGTATTTTAAAGATAAGCTGCAGTGTGGGCAGGCTCCCAGCCGGTTGACCAGCAGACGGTCAACCAACCGGCTAAGAGCCCTATTCTGTTGAAAAGGAGATTTTACTTGTGATCGGTTACTCCGATTTGATTGATTCTTCTTCCATGTGACTTGTATGCTTGTAAGCTATCATATGTTAGACCGTAATTCAGTAGGAAGACTAGGTCAAAGTTTAGATGTGGTGCGTATTGGAATATGTCTGAGTCGCGACCTCTAGAGTACAATACGTATCTTTGTTTGTTGCGTATCGAACTATGTCTGAGTCGGGACCTCTGGTTGGATACGTGTGTGTATGTCGCGTGACGGACATGTCTGAGTCGGGACCTTTGAGCTGTTACGTGTATGGTTGATGCATTGGGATATGTCTGAGTCGGGACCTCTATTCCTTTGTGAGTTTGGATGACCGTTTGATTCATGTCTGAGTCGGGACCTCTGATTCATACAAAGAGTATTGGTTATGTTTGAGTCGGACCTCTGAACCAATGCTAGCTGATTGTATCCTTCATGCCTGAATCGGGGTCTATGATTTGATATTGCTGAATGTTTGTGTCTAAGTTTACTTGAGTCGGGGTAGGACTTAGATATTGTTGAATTTTGTTAGCATGATTGAGTCGGGGTACTGTGCTATCATTATTGAATGTATGTTTTGGATATGCCTGAGTTGCGATATTTGATCTAATTACATGAGTATGTCAAGATAAGGATTTGTGAAAGATTAATTCCCATGATTATATTTATGTTGGAGTATGATGATTGATTATATATGATTATGTGTTATGTGTGTATGACAATTGGTGGCTAGGATCATCTCTAGTCACTCCCTACCGACTGTGGCGCACATGTTTCATGTGTGTAGGTTGGTGATTGCCGAGCAGGGATTTGCATGAGGCTAGCGAACGATGATCCTTCATCGACGACATTACCTTATTCTTTAGCTAGACCTGAGTTTTGTTTAAACAGTATTGTGCCTATAGGGATATCCTATCTCGGGCTGTGATTTTGTACTTATGACTTAATACTTAATTATGTCTCTTTTTATTTCCGCATTTCAGTTATGTCATTTCACACCTCGCATGTTAGTTATGTTTTCTTAAAAAGTTTTAATTCCGCTGCATTTTTAGTACATTGTGTGTTTATTTTTCCGCTATCGCGAGGTGGGGTTTTACATCCTACACACACACACAATGATACTGGTAGACACTATGTTCAAAGAGTAAACAAACACAACTCTCAAACAAACAAAAGTTGTTTTCACTGAGCCCCCAAACAGAAAGTGGATATTTATGAATCTAACTCATATGAACATGCGCACATACCTAGCCATTGGTATGTAGACCATGTGGTGACAATACTATTTAAACTAAATGCCAGACACCATAACATACTACTAGTACTAGACTTTGCTCTCAAAACATTAAGGTCATTCATCACTGAGTATTATCTATTTCCTTATACCAACATCAGTAAATAAACTACACCAGTAAGTAAATGTTAAGTAAAGCATGTGACACAAATGATAAGATGAACCAGCAGCAGTTAGTAAACAACACCAAATAGCAGTAAGTTGGTAAGTAAAACATGTGAAGCAAATGATTAGATGAACCGGCAGCATGAAGTAAACAACAACAAACAACAGTAAGTAAATGGTCTACGAATCATGTAAAGCAAAGGATAAGATGAACTAGCAGCAGTAAGTAAACAACAACAAACATCAGTAAGTAAATTGTATGTAAATCATGTGAAGCAAAGGATTAGATGAACCAACAACAGTAAGTAAACAACAACAAACAACAGTAAGTAAATGGTATGTGAATCATGTGATGCAAAGGATAAGATGAACGAGCAACAGTAAGTAAACATGTGAAACAAAGGATAAGATGAACCGGCAGCAGTAAGTAAACAACAACAAACAGCAGTAAGTAAATGGTATGTAAATGTGAAGCAAATGATTAGATGGACCAGTAACAGTAAGTAAACAACATCAAACAAAAGTAAGTAAATGGTATGTAAATCATGTGAAGCAAAGGATTAGATGAACCAGCAGCAGTAAGTAAACAACAACAAACAACAGTAAATAAATGGTATGTGAATCATGTGAAGCAAATGATAAGATGAACCAGCAACAGTAAGTAAACAACAGTAGTAAGTAAAACATGTGAAGCAAAGGATAAGATGAACCAGCAGTAGCAACAAAAGCAAATACCAAACAGCAGTAAGTAAATGTTAAGTAGATCATGTGAAGTAAAGGATAAGATGGACCAACAGTAATAAGTAAACAACAACAAATAGCAGTAAGTAAAACATGTGAAGCAAAGGATAAGTGAAGAGTCTATTGACCTAGATATACTCAAGAAGGGGGGGGGGGGGGGTTGAATTGAGTATGCCAACTTTTTCGATTCTTTTTCGATGGTGGTTGTTGTGATAAAGTAATAGCAAGTAATAAGTAAGAACAATAGAGTAAAGGAGACACGATCTTTTGAAGTGGTTCAGTTTCACACTTTGAAACCTACGTCCACTATTCTCGATTAATAAAATTAGTACCTTCTCCGGATTACAATTTTATCAACCCACTCGTACAACTTTGATATTAGTTGTAACTCAATCTAGATACCGTAAAATATCTAACTACGACAAGTATCGTGAAATACTTGCTTACAATGAGTACCGTTAAATACTCGAAACTATCTTAAGAAGTAAGGTAAACTTTTAACAACTTCTTGTATTGATGATCTTGAATGTATGAAAATATTCTTCAATGCTTGTAGTCTTGTATACGAGATTTGACAATGATTGCACGAATATCGAGACGCGTGAAAGACTACGTCCGTTTGATTCTTGAATTGCGTGAGGCTTGTGTATGTTTTGTTTTTTATGCGTGTGATTATTGTTGGTATATATACTAATTTAGATCTAGGTTAAATCCTAGATAGTTTAGAAATATTACTCAATCTAAAATACTAATTTTAGGTAATATTTAAAACTTAATCTTATTTAGTTTAGGAAGGATTCTAATAAGATAATATTATATTTAAGATATAAGATAATATTTCTACAATCCTTTTAGATTTAGAAAATATCTTATACCATTAACATATAGCATCCTACTTTGAATCAATTCCCAACTCTTGTCAATAATATAATAAATTATATTTAATCAAATCCTAGTCAATCTTGATAGTAAATTAAATAAACATGTTTATTTATTTAATTAACCATAGAGATAATATGAAACGTATTAGGATTCGTATAGGAAAACGAGAAGCATATCCCTACACGCACGATTCCCAATACACGTCTCATAGACACGTTCTTCGAGACATTTTTCTCGAAGCACGTTTTCCTAGGAACTTGAATTTGACAATAACGGTTAAAATAAAATCCTTAGTCTTTTAGAATAAACATTTACCTCATAAGATAAATATTTTAATTCTTGTCAACTAAAGAATATTTCTATTTTAAAACCGTTTATAAGATTACTAAATTAACATATAATAATATATTACTAGCACACATAAATCTTCACGCCTTGACTTATTTTACTCAAACCTCATTTCTTCAATAGTTATAGGAATGATCTATAACTTAATAACTCTTGATATTATAATGAAGCTTTTGTCTTGTA
The DNA here is from genome assembly GCA_029255685.2 of Silene conica. NCBI lineage: Eukaryota > Viridiplantae > Streptophyta > Magnoliopsida > Caryophyllales > Caryophyllaceae > Silene > Silene conica. Next base: position 8,733,755 of record CM055311.2, on the reverse strand, counting down.
AATCTTCAAAAAGACTTGACACTTGATATGAGCTTGATCGTTCTTGCAATCTTCGATTGAATTATACTCTACTAAACTACGATCTTTGCTCTATAATTAACTGTACACTTAAACGCACGATTACACGCATATGCATATAAAACATAATTATTTTAGACTTGTCATTATTAAAACATAAAACAATATATTACTTATATAGAATATATTACTCAACAAATTCCCCCTTTTTAATGATGACAAGTCTTTCCTAGAATCGTGTCTAAGTGTAATGTAGTAACGTTCCCCCTCAACATAATATTGGTCTTTTATAATATAGATTAACTAGGGTTTCCTTTTTAAACTAAATCAATTACTAAAAAGAACTTTGAGAGACAAAACGTTACGACAAGGAGCAATCTTAGGCAAATTCGTAATCTAGGTCGCATTCTTTTCCCCCTCTTGACATCATTGAAAAGACGGAAACAAAGATATAAAACGACTAGAATAATATAATACGAAACAAACCTAAGCATGCAATTTAATATTAAATACACAATCATAATTAAAACCGTGCAAACACGAAATACGAACGGAAATACAACACACAACTATATACTATATTGCCATATGGGCCGAAAGTTGAAGAGCGTATGCCACTTGGGCCAAAAGTTGAAAGAGTGTAAGAGTTAGTTACACACGCCTGCTGGGCCGAATAGGGAATAAGAGAAAATGGCCAAAAGTAAAGAAAGCATAGGAAAAGAAAGTAGTCTTAATACAAAGCCTTAGTGGGCCGAATATCGAGTAAGGAAGATTGGGCCATAAACAAAAGAAAAACAAAGGCTTAAGGTGGTTAAGGAAAGGCAATTGGACTGATAACTCCAACGACCACCAATCAGAGCCCAAAGCCAACTTCCATGACCTGCAAAACGAAACAAAACGAAGCACAAAATACGATTAATTCTTAACGAGGGTGATGAACGATGTTAGGATTAACATATCCAGGACGAGTTCGAAACTCCAAGGTGTCCAACCGATCAAGGCAGCTAGCAACATTACGTCCTTGACCGTCGATTGCACGCTCGAAGTTCAAGACTTTGAGGGACAAGGCTTTCACCGCAGATAAACATTGAGTACCATCTTCCCGAAGCATCATTGTATCACGAACAAGAGCCCCTCCCTGAGTTGTGAGAAATTGATGACGGTCACTAACCATGACGATTTCCTCCTTAATTGTTTTAATCTCACGACTTATATGAGTAAGATGACCCTCCATCCTTTGCATCCACTCCTCCAAACCGACACTACCAGCCTCCTTATTCCCAGATTCACTCTTAGGGCCTTTGAATTCCGACATTAACGAGAAGATCTTGTCCACCTTACTCTCCAAATCCACTAAGTTTCCATTCCCCTTAAGCTCCTCATTCTCACGCCCAAACAGAAGATCTCCATTTTTACCAAAGATCCCCATTAACTTCATGACTTTGTTGCTCATTCGGTCACGAGGAATCACTCCATAACTGCTTATGTCAACAACCCCAGCCTGAAACAACAACTCGGATACCCACATTCCGTATGGAATATCCAAAGTCGTACAGAAACGTTCTTTAACAAGAACTTTTGAGACATGCTTGATTTTCGAGAACACCAAAGGAACCAAGCTAACCCTTTCGCCGACTAACCATTTGTACAACACAATAGCATCACAACAACTAAGCTTATCTCGTCCACCACGACGAGGCAATATCGTATTCCAAAGAAAGTTCACGAAGAACTTGAGTTTAGGATGAAACGAATTTGTTAAAAGAGGACTGACTTCAGTAGCTTGTTCATCAAAATACTTTTTAACAACCATTTTCTCATCTTTCGACACATTTGACCACTCTTTGCTTGGGTCATGAACCAACCCGTCACTCGATAACTTGAAAATCCGACACATATCCTCCATTGAAATTTCGACATCCTTCCCATTTATCACAGCCTTTACCCCATTCTCAGTCAATTTCACAGTAGCATAAAATTGGATAACTTCAATAGGGAAAATAAGACCCGAGAAGTTACTAATATATAGCCACTCTTGAAAAATTAAGAAATCTTTAAAGAATGTTAGAGACGGGGACTCATTAATCCAAGAAGTGGGATAAAATCGTCCTGCATGTATGGAATAGGGTAAGAGTCGTTCCATTAACATACCTTCGTGTTTAGTGACACGAACCTTTTCCAAACCCGCTTGAGTAGCTTCGATTGAGACGTCCTGAAACAGAGGTCGAGGAGAAAGACCTTCTTGAAATAACTCGTCTTCGATAACACCCTTTCCCTTATCCAACTTGCGTCGTTTACTTCCCTCTGATTTTGGAACGGTCACAGTAATCGGCTCCGGGGACGGTGGTGGTGATGGAGTCGGGGTCGGTAATTTTGGAGAGCAGGGTTTATTTTGGGTAGAACGTCTTGCAGAGATTGGAGGCATGTTTTTGTAGTTTAAGTTTTGGTTTTTGAGTTCTTAGATTTTTAATGGAGATGAATTTGGGAGTTTTTGTTGTAAGGGTTTTATTTTAATGGTGATGGTAATAATGGTGAAGTGAATAATGAGGGAGATGTGAGTGACGGTTATCGGTAGAGTGTATAAGTAGAAAAAGTGAATTTTGAGTGTTAGAGGGAGGTTACACGTGGGGTAGGTGAAAAGATGGGGTGAATTAGTTGGTACGTGTTTTTGATTTGTTACGATTTTCTTGTTACGTGAATTTGGTAAGTACGATTTTATTTTAAGTTACGTATTTGAGGTACGTAACTATAGTTATATATATATATATATATATATATATATATATATATATATGATAATAATATTATTAGGTATAAATTTGTTAATATTTGTATATTATTATTTTGATCTGAGAAATTTGGTTGTGTACGTTCGTATAACATGTAGCATGAAATAATCAAAATTTGAGCATCCAATAAAAAATAACACACATAGGCATGCAGCGGAATATACGGACACAGTCATATAATTCAGTCTTTTCATAGTCAATCATTGGGTTATTTTCTGGTCTTAAGATCGATTAGGTGCCACCGATTAAACCAATTTCCAATCGTAGAGTCTCAAATCGTTCCCTAGCCAAAGGTTTAGTAAAAATATCCGCCCATTGTTTTTCCGTACTACAAAATTCCAACTTAATGTTTTTCTTTTCTACATGGTCACGTAAGAAGTGATGTCTAATCTCTATGTGTTTTGTTCTCGAGTGCTGAGCCGGGTTTTTAGATATTAAAATAGCACTCGTATTGTCACATAATATAGGTACACATCCCACGTCAATACCATAATCAAGTAACTGTTGTTTTAACTATAGGAGTTGGGAACATACCAGTGCGGCTGCAATATATTCTGCTTCTGCGGTTGACAAGGCGACTGAATTTTGTTTCTTGGATGCCCAAGATATTATACATGGTCCAACGAAAGTCGCAAGTCCAGAAATACTTTTTCTATCTAAAGAGCAACCTGCATAATCCGCATCTGAATATCCTAATAGATTAAAATTACAGTCCATAGGATACCATAGATATAATTTTGATGTTCCAATTAGGTATCTAAGAATTCTCTTAACCGCAATCATGTGCGATTCTTTTGGTGCAGATTGGAATCGAGCACAAACGCAGACACTAAACATTATATCTGGACGACTTGCAGTAAGATAAAGAAGTGAACCAATCATACCTCTATAAGTAGTTTCATCTACTGACTTACCGTCCTCGTCTTTGGTGAGTTTCTTATCTGTTACCATTGGAGTAGGCATAGGATGAGAGGATTCCATTCCGAACTTCTTTATTAGCTCTTTGACGTATTTTTGTTGATGGACTTTGATAACCTCGTTCGTTTGTTGAATTTGAAGATCAAGGAAGAATTTTAATTCTCCCATCATACTCATCTCGAACTCGGATGTCATCAACTCTGAGAAGTATTGGCACAATTTTTTGTTGGTTGAGCCAAATATAATATCGTCAACGTAGATCTGGACTACTAGAAGGTCGGAATTCTCGTTTTTTAGAAATAGAGTTTTATCTACTGAGCCTCTCTTGAATCCGCTTTCCAACAGAAACTTTGATAGTCTGTCGTACCATGCTCGAGGGGCCTGTTTCAGCCCGTAGAGAGCTTTGTCCAATCTGTACACATGATCCTTGAGTCTGCTGTCAGGAAATCCAGGAGGTTGTTCGACATAGACTTCCTCCTGAAGATATCCGTTAAGGAATGCAGTTTTAACATCCATTTGAAATAATTTCATTCCTTTATGTGCAGCAAATGCTATGAGCAAGCGAATTGCTTCAAGGCGAGCAACAGGAGCAAAAGTTTCGTCATAATCGATCCCTTCCTGTTGGTTGTATCCTTGAACGACCAATCTTGATTTATTACGAACGATGACTCCAGAGTCATCTGATTTATTTCTGAATACCCATCTTGTTCCGATTACTGATCTATCTTTTGGACGAGGAACAAGATGCCATACTTTATTCCTTTCGAATTGTTGTAGTTCTTCTTGCATGGCGACTATCCAGTCAGGTTCTGCAAGAGCTTCTTTTATATTTGTAGGTTCAATTGTGGAGAGAAAGGAGTAGAAGGAACAGAAGTTGTTTAAGCTTCTTCGAGTTTGAACTCCTTCTGTAAGGCTTCCTATGATATTATCCAGAGGGTGAGAGCCCTTATATCTCCAGTTTCTTGATTGATTGTTTTCATTGCTACTGCTTGACTCGGGATTTTGACTTGTTCCCCCTGAATCCAAACCAGGGTTTGTAGGAGAGTCAGGTATAACTATGCCCTCTTCCCTTTGGTTTTGATTCAAAGTTGTAGCTTCATTAGTTACAACTCTGGGTTCTAAGTCATTGGTTTGAGAGTTATTTACAGTATCATCAACTGTAGTTTCATCTCTCACACCATTTCCTTCCAAGTCAAGTTCATCATTGTTTCCTTGAATTTCACCTTCATAGTTATTTTCTATTTCAGGAGGATCTTCCCTTGACAACCTAAAGTCAGGTTCGTCTAGGTTTTCCTCTTCGTCCTGTAAAGGCTTGTCGAAGGCATTATTCTCATCAAAGATAACGTGTATGCTCTCTTCTATGCATAAAGTACGTTTGTTAAAAACTTTATAGGCTTTACTATGATCAGAATATCCTATGAAAATTGCCTCATCACTTCTAGGGTCAAATTTTCTTAAACGATTTTTACCATTGTTATGAACAAAGCATTTACTCCCAAAACATCTTAGATGAGATATATTAGGTTTACGACCACGTAAAAGTTCATAAGGTGTCTTTTTAAGGATAGGTCTAATCATAGCACGATTATGAATATAGCAAGCTGTACTAATAGCCTCAGCCCAAAAGTTTCTAGGTAGGCCACTACAAAGAAGCATTGTTCTAGCCATGTCTTCTAGGGCTCTGTTCATGCGTTCTACTACTCCGTTTTGTTGTGGTGTTCTAGGTGCAGAGAAGTTATGTCCAACACTGTTGGATTTACAGAATTCTATAAAAGCATGGTTGTCAAACTCAGTTCCATGGTCAGTTCGAATAGTTACTAGATTAGTTTTTAATTTGTTTTGAACAAGTTTCATAAGACTAACAAATTCATCAAATGTTTCGTCTTTAGAGTGAAGAAAGATAGGCCAAATAAATCTAGAATAATCATCAACTAGAACGAAAACATACCTGGAACCGCCTCTGCTTCTTACCTTCATAGGGCCACAGAGATCCATATGTACTAGATCAAGAGCTTGGTTAGTACTTACTATTCTTTTTGGTTTGAAGGATGATCTGACGTGTTTACATCGTGCACATGTGTCGCACATCTTTTCTTGGTCAAACTTAATCTTGGGAAGACCTTCGACCAAGTCCCATCTCTTCAATTTGCTAAGAATAGGAGAACTAATATGTCCAAATCTCTTATGCCAGAGACATGGATCATCTAACGTAACTTTCATACATGAGAGAGAGTCAGTAGGCACAATGTTTAAATCAATCATGTAAACATTTTTCTTTCTATGAACTTCAAGAATAACTTTACTTGTACCTTCCATAATTATACGACAAACATTTGTATGAAAAACAACTTTGTTTCCTTTGTCGCATAATTGGGATATACTAATTAAGTTATGTTTAAGACCACTTACCAGATATACATCGCTAATAGAGTGAGAAGATGAGATGCCTATCTTACCGACACCTATTACCTTTCCCTTTTTGTTGTCACCGAAGGTGACCTTTCCTCCGTCGAATGGTTCCAAGGTAGTGAATAGGTTGGCGTCACCTGTCATGTCTCGGGAGCATCCACTTTCGAGGTACCATAGGTTATTCTCTTTAGCGATTATCTGCACAACGTAATTTAAAGACGGGACTTAGGTATCCAAGCATACTTGGGTCCTTTTGAGTTAGTGACAATAAAAACATCTTCCTTTTTCACCCAGACTTGTCTTACTATAGGTCTTTTGTATCTGTGGTAGTTAGGTTTTGTTGGTCTAGTGTGAGTCTTTGGGTATTGTTTCTTGTAGGTTGTAGGTTTAGGAGTTTGAGTGGTTCTATTTTTCTTTTCTGCGTAATTAAAGGACATGTCATAGAACCATCTATGGTCATTATTTCTTTCCTCAACCTCTTTATTACCTTCCTCACTATCAGTGATAGATATGGAGTCATTTGGTATACCTAGAGATTTAACAAATTTGACTCCAGTTTTGAAGTCGAGTGCGTGTTTTACACAGTTTTCTCGCAGGTGTCCATTATAACCACAATAAGTACAAATTAAGTATTCAGGCAAATCTACATACTTTATTTTTCTAAAGTCACGTTCATCAGGTTTTTGTTGACATTTAGAATGGTCTCTCCTACCATAGCACTCATGACCTAGACCCATCTTCATGTTGTTATCAGTTTGTTCCGTTAAGAAGTTTAGTACGTTAGTACTTCCTTCCCATTTTTCGTGAACCTTTCGAGCATGAAGGAGAAGGTCTTTTAGAGAATTTATTTCTTTTAAGCAAGATGAGTGGTCAACATTGTTATGTTCTTTTAGGTCTTGAATATCTTTATTAAAATTGAACACGATTTTCGCATGTTCCTTTTTAATTTTGGTTATGTTGAATTCTAGATCCATGATCTTTTGTTCGAGGATTTCAACTTCTTCTTGATGAGTTTCATCTACAACAACTGGTGTAGGTATACTCTTTAGAAGTTCATTAGACCTTTTTAGATCTGAGATTATAGCTTCATTGGCTATAATCTTATATTCAAGCTCTTTAATGTCGAGTTTCAATTTTGAGATTACAGCTTCATTGCCTGTAACTTTAGACTCAAGAATTTTCTTCTCAGACATTACTGCTTCCAACTTAACATTTGTATCAATCTAACCTTGGATTTCAGTTTCTTAGCTTTGGCCTTTAAAAGTTGATTTTCCTCTGCAATGTCGAGGATCTGTTCCTTCAACTCGTCTAATACAAGACTTTGTTCGTGACATTGGTCTAAGGTTTGTTCGAAATAATTAATTAAAGCAGATTTAGATAAATTTTTAAATTGACTCTTAAGCTGTAAAAAATTTACCTCTTGGTCTTCATCTGCTGAATCAGATTCTCCATAGAGGCAGAATTGTGATGAGTCATGATCGTCGGAGATTAGATCCAAACTGATGTTGCTTAGGCACAGGTTAGCAACTTCCTCTTCTTCTGAGTCACTGTCATCGTCGGAATCCAATTCTCCCCAGCAAGATGCGAGCATAACCTTTTTGAATTCAGTCTTGGTTTTATCTCGTTTGGATTTATCTTTTATTTTGTCCCAGCTTGGACAATCCTTGATCATATGTCCTTGATCACCACATTTAAAGCATCCTCGTTTGAAGAAGGTTTGCTTAGAGTCATTCTTTTTCTTGTCACCTGTCTTATTGTTTGATTTGGTGTATCTGCCTTTGAAGACTGCCTTTTTAAAGCGTCTTGCGAATAGAACTGTTTCATCTTCCAGTTCAGGTTCGCATTCTTCACTTGTAGAGGCTTGTAAGGCAATATTTTTGTTTTTAGGATGATCATCATCATCTCTATTGAGCATGATCTCATGAGCCATTAGAGATCCAATAAGTTCTTGATAAGTCATGGTCGAGAGATCACGAGCTTCTTCAATTGCAGTGACTTTAGGTTGCCACTTTTTGGTAAGGCTTCTAAGGACCATTCTGACTATGTCCTCAGAATCATACTTCCTACCAAGGTTCCGTAGTTCATTAAGTATGCAGGAGAATCGTGCAAACATGCTATCAATCGATTCATTCTTTTCCATAGTGAAAAGTTCATATCGTTGAATAAGCAAGTCTATACGATGTTTCCTGACTGCGGAGGTACCTTCGTAGGCAAGTTCTAGGCCATCCCATATTTCTTTAGCTGAGTTACAAGAAGAGAAGCGATCAAATTCAGAAGTAATCATACCATTTTGGAGTAGACTCATGGCTTTTGAATTTTTCTCAGCAATCTTGTAATCAGCTTCCACATAGTCACTTTCTGGTTTCTCATATGTGGTTCCATTTGCAGAGGCAACCAATATCTTTTTTGGTCCAGTTTGGATTATTTTCCAGCATTCCCAGTCACATCCTTTGACGTAGTGGGTCATCATGTTCTTCCACAAGCTATAGTTCTTCCCATCGAAGATAGGACACTTAAGGTGTTTTGAATCCATTGGAAATCAATAGAAGGATCAATCTCGAGCTGTAAGGCTTTCAAGAGCACGAGGCTCTGATAACAATTGAAGAGTCTATTGACCTAGATATACTCAAGAAGGAGGGGGGGGGGGGGGGGGGTTGAATTGAGTATGCCAACTTTTTCGATTCTTTTTCGATGGTGGTTGTTGTGATAAAGTAATAGCAAGTAATAAGTAAGAACAATAGAGTAAAGGAAACACGATCTTTTGAAGTGGTTCAGTTTCACACTTTGAAACCTACGTCCACTATTCTCGATTAATAAAATTAGTACCTTCTCCGGATTACAATTTTATCAACCCACTCGTACAACTTTGATATTAGTTGTAACTCAATCTAGATACCGTAAAATATCTAGCTACGACAAGTATCGTGAAATACTTGCTTACAATGAGTACCGTTAAATACTCGAAACTATCTTAAGAAGTAAGATAAACTTTTAACAACTTCTTGTATTGATGATCTTGAATGTATGAAAATATTCTTCAATGCTTGTAGTCTTGTATACGAGATTTGACAATGATTGCACGAATATCGAGACGCGTGAAAGACTACGTCCGTTTGATTCTTGAATTGCGTGAGGCTTGTGTATGTTTTTTTTATGCGTGTGATTATTGTTGGTATATATACTAATTTAGATCTAGGTTAAATCCTAGATAGTTTAGAAATATTACTCAATCTAAAATACTAATTTTAGGTAATATTTAAAACTTAATCTTATTTAGTTTAGGAAGGATTCTAATAAGATAATATTATATTTAAGATATAAGATAATATTTCTATAATCCTTTTAGATTTAGAAAATATCTTATACCATTAACATATAGCATCCTACTTTGAATCAATTCCCAACTCTTGTCAATAATATAATAAATTATATTTAATCAAATCCTAGTCAATCTTGATAGTAAATTAAATAAACATGTTTATTTATTTAATTAACCATAGAGATAATATGAAACGTATTAGGATTCGTATAGGAAAACGAGAAGCATATCCCTACACGCACGATTCCCAATACACGTCTCATAGACATGTTCTTCGAGACATTTTTCTCGAAGCACGTTTTCCTAGGAACTTGAATTTGACAATAACGGTTAAAATAAAATCCTTAGTCTTTTAGAATAAACATTTACCTCATAAGATAAATATTTTAATTCCTGTCAACTAAAGAATATTTCTATTTTAAAACCGTTTATAAGATTACTAAATTAACATTAATAATATATTACTAGCACACATAAATCTTCACGCCTTGACTTATTTTACGCAAACCTCATTTCTTTAATAGTTATAGGAATGATCTATAACTTAATAACTCTTGATATTATAATGAAGCTTTTGCCTTGTAAATCTTCAAAAAGACTTGACACTTGATATGAGCTTGATCGTTTTTGCAATCTTCGATTGAATTATACTCTACTAAACTACGATCTTTGCTCTATAATTAACTGTACACTTAAACGCACGATTACACGCATATGCATATAAAACATAATTATTTTAGACTTGTCATTATTAAAACATAAAACAATATATTACTTATATAGAATATATTACTCAACAATAAGATAAACCAAAACTAGCAACAAAAGCAAATACCAAACAGCAGTAAGTAAATGTTAAATAAAGCATATGAAACGAATGATAAGATGAACCAGCAATAGCAACAAAAGCAAATGCTAGTATATCAGATGTTTCATTTCAGACTCAGTTTCAGGATATGGTTCTCTATTTTCAGCAACAAGTATATCAGATGAACCACCATCATCAACTAGCATTCTCTTAGCCTGTTTCTCCAAGAATCTAGCCAAATACTGATGGAACCTAACATCACTAAGTGATTCAGGCTCATATCTTGCACAACCAGAAACCCTAACTCGCTACAAAAAAATACTGCCCTTGCGACGGATTATTTGCGACGGATAGAAAATCCGTCGCAAATTTGGTTTTGGGACGGACTTTGCGACGGATTTTTTTTTGCGACGGAATTTGCGACGGACCTAAATTTCCCAGACCCGCGAAGTGAAAGTCAAATGGCGGGAAAATCACCAACATCTTCAACCCTACCAAAATTAAATCCACCCACATCACCACCTACAACGTTTAAATCACCACCGACATCAAGAATGACGTCTTTTTCATCACCAACAACATCGAACTCCCCTGTTCTTTCTGGCTTAATTTCAGCTCCTTTCAATTTTGCTTGGCTATATTCCGTTAGGTTTTATTTACGTTCAATCAATTATGTTCAATTAATCTTTTCACAAAATTAACTTTTAATTTAAAAAAATTCACTTCACCTCAATTCCACTCAATTTAGTTCAATTAAGCTCTACTCCAATTAATTCCATTCAGCTCGTTTCAGCCGAAATGAACAGGGCCTAAGATGGGGACACAATGACATATTTTGTAAATATGTGATTGTTATTAGGATAGTTTGGTCCTTTTAATTTCCAAATATAGAAGGTATTAAGTGGATTCGAATGGACTGAAATAGAATAGTTGTTATTTGGATAAAAATGGAGGGAGTATTATTGACGTGTTAATTGAATTGTGTTAGACTTTGTTTGTCAAAACTAGCTGAAACTTGAAAAATGTACCTGAAACGTGAAAAGTTAGATGAAAAAGAAGAACTAAAAAAGTAACTGATTTTTGTTGAAACTTATTGGAAACTAATTGAAAATGTAGCAGATATTTGACAAAATGATGTAAAAAGACATGGTTTATTATTGATATCATTTATATTTTTACTATTATTCTTGTGTTATTGTCGTCGTTAGTAATAAATTCATAATGAAGTTTTTTTAATATATTTGTACAAGTCTTTAACATGTTTCAAAGAGAATATATATCATGGTTAGGTAAAAAAAATCAAAAAATATATCCTTGAAAATATACTTTATGTATACAAAATTAATTCTCTATTAAACTCAATAGCTTTATACAAAAATGCACGGGTTTAATTGTTATTATTTGCTTTTTGGACATTATACATATGGTAGTGAAATTGTTGAAATAATTTCTAATACATCACCATAGATTATAGTCATGAGATATTTTGTTTGTTTTCTCTTAATAAGTACATTTAAAATTTTAAAATTTTAAAATTTTTACACTTATGTAAGTAAAAGTATTTACAAAATAAAATGAGTATCGACAAACATGTAAAACGTTGGAACATTGAGTTTGTGAATTGTTGGTTTATCCCACATAGAAGAATTAAGTGCAACTAATCGTGGAAATTAGTGATTGGGCCTAATCATTTAATTATCAAAGAGAAGGCACTTGGGCACTTGGGGTGTTAGGGCAGTTAACAAAACCACAAAATGATTTCAAGGAATCTGTTTGTGAAACAGAATGTTGTCACACCTCTTGATATATTATAAATATAAATATGCATTTCCCCCAATTCAATAAGAGCAATCACAAATCAATATTACTGATAATAAATTTATAGGCTTTATATTAATAGCAGTATTATATCCCGAAGGATATGCCCGTAATAGTGGGGGCATAAATTCCTTATGGAAAGTAAACAACAACATATTTTAATTGTTCTAACAATCATAAGGAATTTATGCCCTCACAAATGGAGTATATGTTACTATGACTCTTTCGAATAACGGCGACATATGTAAGTATGTAACCAAATATTGACAATGGTTATAGTAAAATCAAGTTTAAAGTCGATACATTATTAAATTTCTTGCCCACTTATTTGTGAACATATTAATTACTTTTTTCATCACTCGTGTTTTACCTTTTATCTTCATTGTGAGTGTAATTTAGTTAGAAATAAACAAATAATTGCTTAATTGGAACATAGACAATTTCCGAACTACATTTTATTGCTCATTACTGATTTACTTCTCGCTCTCTCTATTTTTACACCTGTACAAAAAAAATGTATGCAAAATACATTATAAATAAAGATGAATATATTTAATAATCGCAAATTCTTATTTAAAATGGACATTATCCGTTTAAACTTCAGAGTTCAAACGGGTCGAGTATATACTAAATAAATGTCATGTAGCCTAAGAAATGCTAAAAGTTTTATCTTTATCACCACCATGTGAGAGTGTCTAATCCGTTTTCAGATTTAAGACATATACTCCGTCTTTATTAAGCCTTACGGATAATAAATGAATTTAAAATTAAATATTACAGTTAAACAGATAGATAGTATAAAGTGATATCTCCTATAATTAATTTGAATGAGATGGAAATAGTACCACAATAACCTCTTGACATGTTTTTTTAGTTATTTATCAAAATTGGAATTATTTCGCGACATATTTAAAAATGTAAATGTCAAAATAATTCAAATAAGTCTTTATATTTTTGTGGTCCTCTGTCTCCCTTCTCCACACTCTGTGGCTGATTTGGGGAGGGAAATAGTGGGCAAGTGTCACCACACAACCCAAAATATTCAGTTGTATGTGTAAGTTAGTACCCTTTTTCGCAATGTAGTGATATTGTTGTAGTGATAACTGGAGGGGATTGATAACTCATAACTTGTAGACCCAATATTGATTCCTATTTTGTTAAACTGTATGTATTTTTTGTGATATTTAATCATGTTATTGTTATAGAATAAGAAATAGAGAAGAATAGTAGAGAGAACTTAGAAGAAAATAAACAAATAAACTGAGAGGGAGGGAAGAGAGATCCATATTATTCATCACATATGGGGTATATATAATACATAGATGGAGAGAGGATCATAACCTAATTACATGTTTAATGGGCATAGAGTATAAGCCCAATGTATATCCACATTAACTAATATTTCATAACACTCCATTGGATATACATGACTGAAAAATATGCCTCGTTAAAAACCTTCCTAGAAAATCGGTGGGGAACACACTAGTGAAGGAAAAGAGTACAATAATCTTCAAATATGCATAATGAGCTGCCTCATTAAAACATTCCCATGGAAAACCCAGTGGGACAAAACCATAGGATAAGGAAAAAGAGTACAGCGTTTGCACACTCCCCCTTATAGTTACAACACTTAAATTAATGTCAATGCAGCTCATGATGTAGCACAGTTTCTCAATCTTGGAAAAATTATCTTCGTATTAGATCAACTTTATAAGTGTCTTCGAGTAATAGGAGTCGTTGATTGCGTCAAATGGCATAATATGAATATGGTAATTCATAACGATTTTCGCATCTTCACTTTAAATAATCTTGTCACTTTTATATAACTGCACCTTTACTTTTAATGGTCATAACATCAATAATAATGTGCATGCATATGATATGTGACTAAGTTCTAAACTATATTATATGAAGTAATGCAATGACGTTATAGGAAAACAATATAAAAAAATGCTAAACTTAGTCTATTTATGCACATGATGACTCGATAATGAATATTGTACAGTTTTATTTTCAATATCTATGATTTGGTTGAGCTCTTAACCATAAATATGTCGACAGTCAAAATGGACTTATAAAATCCTTATTCAATTGATAATTGAATATTGCGCGCAAATGTATATCCGTTTTGAAGAGTCTATTGATATGATATACTCAAGAAGAGGGGGGGGGGGGGGGGTTGAATTGAGTATGCCTTCTTCTTCTAATCTTCTTCGATGTGTGCGTTTTGTATGATGAACGTGGAGTAGAGCAAGAATAAAATAGAGACACGATATTTTTGAAGTGGTTCAGTTTCACAATTTGAAACCTACGTCCACTATTCTCGATTAATAAAATTAGTACCGACTCCGGATTATAATTTTATCAACCCTACTCGTACAACTTTGATGTTAGTTGTAACTCTATCTAGATACCGTTAAATATCTAGCTATGACAAGTACCGTTAAATACTTGCTTACAATGAGTACCGTAAAATACTCGATCTATCTTACGCTAATAAGATAAGTCTTCAATGTTCTTCAATGTCACAATCTTGGATGAATAAGATCAATGCTGGAGCACTTGAATCTTGAAACGAATATGACAATTTAAGCTCGAATATTTGAGGAGTAATGACCGGCGGTTTGTCTCGATATGCGTGATTATTTGTATGTGTTTCATGTTCTTTAATGTGTCATAGGTAGTCTATTTATATGGAATTATGTCTAGGTTTATTAAACCCTAGAAGACTTAGGAACATTACCTAAACTAGAATTCTAGTCTTTGGTAATATTACCACAAATCTAATCTTAATTTATTTAGGAAAGATTTAAATAAGATATTTAAGTATTATATATGGAATCAATTTCCTAATTCATATTTAGGAAAGATCTCATATATTAAGTAAATAGCAGCCTTATTAAAACCAACTTCCTAAACCTTGTCAAAATATAATAAATTATATTATCATAATATAATCTAGTTTGTTTAGGATATTAAATAAATACATAATATTTATTTAACCAAACTTATACAAACACTAAAACGTGTAACGCTACACGATTTCCAAAACCGTTTAGCACGTTTCTAGCTTTATATTACTTTGACAAATAAGTTAAATATAAATCCTTTAGTTTATTAGATATAAATAATTAACTCATAAGAAAATTATTTATTCCTTTTTAACTAAAGATATTTTATATTAACTCATTAAGACTAATAATTCCATATTCTAAAAATAGAATACCAATTAAACATTAATTGTTCACGACAACTTTTAGAAACTAAAATATTTTCAACCACCGCACATATATTGATCATTTCTTGTATATAGAGTTATAGCTACGAGCTATACTTTGAACTAATCTCATACTAAAGTTATAGTTGATAAGTATAACTTTAGTTCATTACGTGCGCTTGTGACCTTCCTTCAAACTTTGATTTAGTCAATCATCTATTGACTAATATTCTTGAATCTTTTATACTTGATTGATGAGATCTTTTCAACTAATATATATTCTGTACACTTAGCACACGATTATACGCACGAGTATATAATATATATAGGTAGACTTGTCATTATCAAAACATAAATACTTAATATATATATATATATATATATATATATATATATATATATATATATATATATATATATATATATATATATATATATATATATATATATATTTGAATATTTGGTTCAATAAATTCCCCCTTTTTGATGATGACAAGTCTTTCTTAGATTTGTGTCTAAGTGTATGTTCCCCCTCAATATAATAATGGTTAATCATAGCAAAGATTAACTTAGGGTTTCTATCTTTTAACTAATCCAAATCCTTTAAGAACCCTAAGAGACAATGAATTACGACAAGGAGCAAGCTTAGGCAAATTCTAATCTAAGTCGCATTTTCCCCCTCTTGACATCATCGAAAAGATGAGAACAAAGACATGAAACGACTAGAATGATATACGACGAAACATGAATAAGCATGCAATACGAGGCAAAGTATAGGAACACACACAATATCATACAATCACATACGAGTGTTAAAATATACACAACAAATCCGAAAGTACTAATGCCAATGGGCCGAATATTGAACAATGTTTAGAAAATTGGGCCGGCTAGGGTAATGCATAGAATGGGCCAGGCAAAAAGGGATATTAAAGCAATTGGGCCATAAACCAAAATAGGCTAGGGAATCCGAGGAAGGCAAAATTAAACAGGGCCTCGGATTCATTGGGCCAGGGAAAGGAGTTGGGCCACAAGTAAAAGTTTTATAAGTCCAGTCCAGGACTTAACAACAACAACACCGAAACAACATTCGAAAACAAAAACCAAGAGTATCAAGAACTCGATCAGGAACGGGAGTTGGAGGCAGGCGTCTTAGCATAAGGGCTGACATATTCAGGTCGGGAGCGGAATTCAAGAGTGTCCAAACGATCCAAAAAACTACTCACTTACGACCTTGAGCATTAAGGGCGAGCTCGAAATTGAGAACCTTTAGCGAAAGTGCCTTTACGGCCTCAAGTGCTTGACTAGCATCCTTTCGCAATAACCCATGGTCTCTCACCGTTGATCCTCCTTGAGTAGTGAGGAAAGAAACACGGTCACTAATGACCAACAGTTCTGAGCACAACACCGAGACTTCCGAACCCATCTTGTCGAGTTGTTTATCAACCTTGGCAATCCACACCCTCAAATCTTCCTCAAATCCACGGCTTCTCTTAGCACCACTACCCCCAGTCTCGTCTTTTTCCTTCTTTATTTCGCATAAGCCAAGAACCTTATCCATCTTAGCTTCAAGGCCTTCGAAAGATGGCGAGGGGCAAGGCATTGGCTCCGTACCTACATTCTTACCAAACGTAAGATCAACCCCTTCAAAACAAATACCCATCAGTTTTAACAACTTGTCACACATCCTATCACGAGGAACGACACCAAAACTCGAATCATCCACAACCCCTTTCTTAAACAGAAGCTCGGACACCCACATCCCATACGGAATGTCGATTGTCGAGCAAAATTTCTCTTTGATGAGAACATTCGACACTTGACAAATCTTATGGCATATAAGGGATGACAAGTCAATTTTCTGACCCCCCAAGCAACTATAAAGAATGACAGCTTCAACACTAGCAAGCTTGTCCCGACCACCCCGTTTAGGCAACACAGTATTCCACAAAAAATTTACGAACAGCTTCAATTTTGGACTAAACGACACAGTCAACAGAGGAGTATTCTCTGTGGCATCCTTATCAAAATACTTCTTGATCAACATCTTCTGATCTTTTGACACAACACTCCACTCCTTCTTAGGATCAAGATTGAGACCGTCTTAATCGATTTTAAAGACTTCACAAATTTTAGATTTTGACACCAAAACGTCCGTGCCATTAACAACTGCCCGCACCCCTTCATCACAACTTTTAACTAGGGGTGAGTAAATTTAGGTCCGGACCGGACCGGACAATTAGGTCTGGACCAAACCCGGACCGAATTATCTTGGTCCGGGCGTCGGTCCTCATTTTTTCAAGTTTTGGTCTTCGGTCAGGTCCAAGACCGGTTAATTTAGTTCTGTACCGAATGGACCAAACTTCATGTTTTTTTACGACTAATCATTAAAATATTTTGAATGAAATTCACATTTTATCTTCAAAAGACATTATAAATTAGTATTGTCAATGATTTTCATAAAAAATGTCGTCTAACTATTTAAATATATTTTATTTAGCGGAATTAAAATGTAATTATCCTCTACGAAATAGTGAAAAAAATAGTTTAGGTCCATTTTGGTCCAAGACCGGACCGGACCAAATATTTCGGGTTTGGTCCGATCCAGGACCGGAAGTTTTAGGTCCGGTCTTTGGTCCACCAAATTTTTAAGTTTGGTCTTCGGTCCGGTCCGGTTCGGTCCGGTTTGGTCCGGTCTTGAACCGATTCTCACCCCTACTTTTAACAGTAGCAAAGAACTGAACAAGTTCTATCGGGAATATCAAACCCGAGAAATCACTAATATATTCCCATCCTTGATATTTTAAGAAATCTTTAAAGAAACCCAAAGATTTCGACCCGTTAACCCATGACTTAGGATAGTATCGACCCGAATGAATAGAATAGGGTAAAACTCGGTCAATTAACATACCTTATGTTTTTGTCATCCGAACCCGCTCTAGACCTTTACGAGTTGCTTCGACAGAGAAGTCGCGAAACAGAGTACGAGGGTTTTGTCCTGAAGTAAACTCGGGCATGTCATCAATGACGGAAGAGGACTCTCTGTTCAGTTTTCGTCGTTTCCCGGTGTCGCATGTCGGAACGGAGGCGGCGATGGGGGTAGGTGACGACGGAGGAGATGGTGTTTGGGAGGGAGAGGATGGTGGAGCTTGTTTCTTATGGTGGGAACGAGTTGCACGGGAAGGTGGCATGGTGTTTGACGGTGAATGGTGGTTTTTTGATCGGAGTTTATGGAGGTTTGGAGTATTAATTATGGAGGTTTGGAGTTTGGGTTTTTGTGAAATTTGAGGTGATAGAATTGAGGGACGGTAATAATGGAAGTGGGGTGAGGTAAGTAAAGTGTGGTAATGGTAAAAATGGGTTGGTTGGGTAATAGTCAAAGGCTAGTGGTTGGGTAGGGGACACGTGGAAGGCAAATGGAGGAGTAGTGGGGACGGTTAAGGTGGGTTTTTAATGAGGTAAGTTTTGTTGTTTTTGTTTTTAATTTTTATTTTATATTTAGATAATATGTATAATATGTATGTGTATTATTACGTCTATGGTATAATAGTATCATGTATGTAAGGTAAATTATAATATGTGACGTATTATTGTTTTGAGATTCGGTTGTGTACACACGCATATATGAATAGGATAACATAACTAGGTTCACATAATTTTTCATCGAATACACACATACTCATGCAGCGGAGTATACGAACACAGTCATATAATCTCATCTTAACAGTAGTCAGTCATTGGGTTATTTTTGCTTTTAAGATTTGATTAGGTGCCACCGATTAAACCAATTTCCAGTCGCAAAGTCTCAAAACGTTCTCTAGCCAATGGTTTAGTGAAGATATCTGCCCATTGTTTTTCCGTACTACAAAATTCCAATTTTGTATTTTTTTTTTCAACATGGTCTCTTAGAAAATGATGTCTAATTTCAATGTGTTTAGTTCTCGAGTGCTGGGCTGGGTTTTTAGATATAATAATAGCACTCGTATTATCACATATGATAGGCACACATCCAACATCAATACCATAATCATGTAACTGTTGCTTTAACCATAAAAGTTGAGAACATACCAGTGCGGCTGCAATATATTCTGCTTCGGCAGTTGAGAGAGCGACATAATTTTGTTTCTTGGATCCCCAAGATATAATACAAGGACCTACAAAGGTAGCAAGTCCCGAGATACTTTTTCTGTCTAAGGAGCATCCTGCATAATCCGCATCTGAATACCATACTAGGTTAAAGTTACAGTCCATAGGATACCATAGATATAACTTTGAGGTTCCGATTAGGTATCTTAGTATTCTCTTAACCGCAATCATGTGTGATTCTTTTGGTGCAGATTGAAATCTCGCACAAACACAGACACTGAACATTATATCTGGACGACTTGCAGTAAGATAAAGAAGTGAGCCAATCATACCTCGGTAAGTTGTTTCGTCTACAGACTTACCATCTTCGTCTTTGGTTAACTTCTTATCTGTGACCATTGGAGTAGGCATTACGTGAGAGGTTTCCATGCTGAATTTCTTTAGCAATTCCTTGACGTATTTTTGTTGATGAACTTTGATTCCTTCTTCAGTTTGTTGTATTTGAAGTCCAAGGAAGAACTTTAGTTCTCCCATCATACTCATCTCGAATTCAGAAGTCATCAACTCAGAGAAATACTTGCACAACGTTTTATTGGTTGAGCCAAAAATCATATCGTCAACATAGATCTGAACGACTAGTAGATCTGAGTTCTCGCTCTTTAGAAATAAGGTTTTATCCACATACCGTCTCTTGAATCAACTTTCCAATAGGAACTTTGATAGCCTGTCGTACCATGCTCTAGGTGCTTGTTTTAGGCCATAAAGAGCTTTGTCCAATTTGAATACATGATCCTTGAGTTTGCTGTCAGGAAATCCAGGAGGTTGTTCAACAAATACTTCCTCTTGGAGTTAGCCATTAAGAAAGGCAGTCTTAACGTCCATCTGAAAAAGTTTCATTCCCTTGTGTGCTGCAAATGCAATGAGTAGTCTTATTGCCTCAAGACGAGCAACAGGAGCAAAGGTTTCGTCATAATCGATCCCTTCCTGTTGGTTGTATCCTTGAACGACTAGTCTGGCCTTATTTCGCACAATGACACCAGTGTCATCCAATTTGTTTCTGAATACCCATCTAGTTCCAATGATAGATCTGTCCTTAGGTCGAGGAACAAGATGCCAAACTTTGTTTCTTTCAAATTGCTGGAGTTCTTCTTGCATAGCAACTATCCAGTCTGGTTCTGCGAGAGCTTCCTTGATATTTGAAGGTTCAATGGTGGAGAGAAATGAGTAGAATGAGCAAAAGTTATTTAAGCTCCTTCGAGTTTGAACTCCATCTGTTAGACTTCCTATGACATTGTCCAAAGGATGAGAGCCCTTGTATCTCCAGTTCCTTGATTGATTATTTGCATCACCTGTACTTGACTCGGGATTTTGGCTTGTTTCCCCTGAATCCAAACCTGGGGTTATAAAAGGATGAGGTATAACTCTGACCTCTTCCTTTTGGTTTTGATTCAAAGTTATAGCTTCATTAGCTGTAACTCTGGGTTCCAAGTTATTGGCCTGAGAGTTATCTACAGTATCATCAACTGTAGCTTCATCTCTCGCACCGTTTTCTCCCAAGTTAAGTTCATCATGAATTCCTTGAGGTTCACCTTCTTCAATTTCCATTTCAGGAGGATCTTCCCTTCACAACCTGAAATCAGGTTCGTCTAGGTTTTCCTCTACGTCCTGTAATGGCTTATCGAAGACATTATTTTCATCAAGGATAACATGAATACTCTCTTCTATGCGTAAGGTACATTTGTTAAAAACTTTGTAGGCTTTACTATGATCGGAATATCCTACAAAGATCGCTTCATCACTTTTAGGGTCGAATTTGCTTAATATGTTATTACCATTGTTATGAACAAAGCATTTACTCCCGAAACATCTTAAGTGAGATATATTAGGTTTACGACCTCGAAGAAGTTCATAAGGTGTCTTTTTAAGGATAGGTCTAATCATAGCACGGTTATGAATATAGCAAGCTGTACTAATAGCCTCAGCCCAAAAGTTTCTAGGTAGACCACTACAAAGAAGCATTGTTCTAGCCATGTCTTCTAAGGTTATGTTCATTCGTTCTACGACTCCATTTTGTTGTGGGGTTCTAGGGGCCGAGAAGTTATGTCCAACACCGTTGGTCTTACAGAACTTAATAAATGCATGATTGTCGAACTCACTTCCATGGTCAGTACGAATTGTTACTAGGATTGATTTATATTTGTTTTGGACAAGTTTCATGAGACTAACAAATTCATCGAATGTTTCGTCTTTAGAATGGAGAAAGATTGGCCAAACAAATCTAGAATAATCATCAACTAGAACGAAAACGTACCTGGAACCACCTCTGCTTCTTACCTTCATAGGGCCACATAGATCCATGTGTACTAGTTCAAGAGCTTGTTCTGTACTTACCACTCTTTTTGGCTTAAAAGATGTTCTGACGTGTTTACATCGTGCACATGTGTCACACAATTTTTCTTGATCAAACTTGATCTTTGGGAGACCTTCGACCAAGTCCCATCTTTTCAGCTTACTTAGAATAGGTGAGCTAATATGTCCAAATCTCTTGTGCCATAGACATGGATCGTCGAACGTAACTTTCATGCACGAGAGAGAGTTAGTAGGTACTGCATTTAAATCAATCATATAAACGTTTTTCTTTCTATGACCTTCAAGGATTACTTTGCTAGTTCCTTCCATAATTATACGACATATATTTGCATGAAAAACAACTTTGTTTCCTTTGTCGCATAATTGAGATATACTTATTAAATTGTGTTTGAGACCACTTACCAGATATACATCATTTATAGCATGAGATAATGAAATGCCAATCTTACCAATCCCTATAATTTTTCCTTTCTTATTATCACCGAAGGTAACTTTTCCTCCGTCAAAAGGTTCTAGGGATAAAAATAGGTTTACGTCGCCTGTCATATGTCTTGAGCATCCACTATCGAGATACCATAAGTTATTTTCCTTAGCGACAAACTGCACATATAAATTCAAAGATAGGATTTAGGTACCCAAGCACACTTGGGTCCTTTGTTGTTAGTAATCACAAATACATCTTCTTTTTTCACCCAGACTTGTCTTACATAAGTTTTTCTATAATGGTGGAAGTTGGGTTTTGATGTTTTTTTAGTTTGAACTTTTGGTGACCATTTTTTGTGTGTCGTAGGTTGAGGTGTTTGTTTGGTTCTATTTTTCTTTTCTTCGTAGTCAAATGACATGTCATAGAACCATCTGTGGTCGATATTTCTTTCCTCAACCTTGTCGTCATCACTATCAGAGACGGAGATAGTGTCGTTTGGTATACCTAAGGATTTAACAAACTTAACTCCGGTTTTAAAATCTTGTGCGTGCTTTACACAGTTTTCTCGGAGGTGACCAGTATGACCACAATAAGTGCATATTAAATACTCAGGTAGATCGACATATTTTCTTCATCTAAAGTCTCGGTCTGTTGGGCTTTGTTTACACTTTGAGTGATCCCTTCTTCCATAACACTCGTGACCTAAACCCATCTTCATGTTATTGTCGGATTGTTCAGTTAGGAAGTTTAGAACATTTGTGCTTCCTTCCCATTTATCATGAACTTTCCTAGCGTGAAGAAGAAGGTCTTTTAAGGAGTCTTTTTCCTTTTTACATTCACTATGGTCGGTGTTACTACACTCTTTTAGGTTTTGAATGTCTTTATGAAAGTCCGAAACTATTTTGGCATGTTCTTTCTTGACTTTAGATAAATTGAATTCTAGATCCATGATTTTGCTTTCGAGAATCTCAAATTCTTCTAAATGAGTCTCATCTTCAACCATTGTCGAAGATTTGGACTTTAGAAGTTCATTTGCCTTTTTTCAATTCTGAAGTTATAGCTTCATTAGCTATAACTTTGGATTGAAGCTCTTTAATGTTGAGTTTCAATTTTGAGGTTATAGCTTCATTGACTATAACTTTAGACTCAAGAACCTTTTTCTCAGACATAACTGTTTCCAACTTAACATTGGTTTCAATGTTCATTTTGGATTTCAGTTTCTTAGCTTTGGCTTTCGGAAGTTTATTTTACTCAGCAATATCGAGGATCTGCTCTTTCAAATCATCTAACTCAAGACTTTGTTCATGACATTGGTCTAGGGTTTTCTCAAAGTATTTAATCAACATAGCCTTAGATAGATTTTTAACTTGAGTTTTGAGTTGTAGAAAATTTACCTCTTCGTCGTCGTCGTCTGAGTCGGATTCTCCAAGGAGACACATATGAGATGCGTCATCTTCATCGTTGTCGTTTGAGATTAGATCTAGGCTGACGTTGCTTAAGCACAAGTTTGCTACCTCATCTTCTTTTGAGTCCTCGTCATCCTCAGATTCTAATTCTCCCAGCATGACGCAAGCATTACTTTCTTGAACTCTGTTTTGGTCTTTTCCCTCTTTGACTTGTCTTTGATTTTGTCCCAACTTGGACAATCTTTGATCATGTGATCTTGTTGACCACACTTGAAACATCCTCTTTTGAAGAATGTTTGTTTCGTATCAGTTTTCTTTTTTGTCGACAGTTTTGTTATTAGGGTTTTTGTATCTACCTTTAAAAACTGCTTTCTTAAATCGTCTTGCGAATAGAACTGTCTCGTGTTCAAGTTCTTCTTCGCATGCTTCGCTTGTGGAGGCTTGTAGTGCAACGCCC
This sequence comes from Silene conica, assembly GCA_029255685.2. Lineage (NCBI taxonomy): Eukaryota > Viridiplantae > Streptophyta > Magnoliopsida > Caryophyllales > Caryophyllaceae > Silene > Silene conica. The sequence goes on along the minus strand of CM055311.2, from coordinate 8,709,716 downwards.
TTTCCTTTAGAGTCATCGTCATCTTTATTTAGCATGATCTCATGAGCCATTAGAGATCCTATAAGCTCTTGGTAAGTCATTTGAGATAGATCACGTGCTTCTTCTATGGCCGTGACCTTTGGTTGCCACTTCCTGGTGAGACTCCTAAGAATCTTTCGAATGATATCCTCAGAATCGATCTTCCTACCAAGGTTTCGTAGTTCATTAATAATACAAGAAAATCGTGCAGACATGCTATCAACAGATTCATTCTTTTCCATAGTGAAAAGTTTATATCTTTGAATAAGCAAATCTATACGATGTTTCTTGACTACGGATGTTCCTTCGTAGGCAAGTTCAAAACCATCCCATATTTCCTTAGCGGAATTACAAGATGAGAATCTATCAAATTCTGAGGTTATCATACCGTTTTGTAGGAGGCTCATGGCCTTAGAATTTTTCTCTGCAATTTTGTAGTCGGCTTCTACATAATCACTTTCCATCTTTTCGTAGGTTGTTCTATTTGCGGCGGCGACTAGGATTTTCTTTGGTCCGGTTTGAATGATCTTCCAACATTCCCAATCACATCCCTTGATGTAGTGAGTCATCATATTCTTCCATAGACTGTAGTTCTTACCATCGAAGATAGGACACTTGAGATACTTGGAATCCATCGTTGATAGAGTATATAATTTAGAATCAATAGTCGGATCAACACTCACGCGGTTAGGCGATCAAGAGCACGAGGCTCTGATACCAATTGAAGAGTCTATTGATATGATATACTCAAGAAGGGGGGGGGGGGGGTTGAATTGAGTATGCCTTCTTCTTCTAATCTTCTTCGATGTGTGCGTTTTTTATGATGAACGTGGAGTAGAGCAAGAATAAAATAGAGACACGATATTTTTGAAGTGGTTCAGTTTCACAATTTGAAACCTACGTCCACTATTCTCGATTAATAAAATTAGTACCGACTCCGGATTATAATTTTATCAACCCTACTCGTACAACGTTGATGTTAGTTGTAACTCTATCTAGATACCGTTAAATATCTAGCTATGACAAGTACCGTTAAATACTTGCTTACAATGAGTACCGTAAAATACTCGATCTATCTTACGCTAATAAGATAAGTCTTCAATGTTCTTCAATGTCACAATCTTGGATGAATAAGATCAATGCTGGAGCACTTGAATCTTGAAACGGATATGACAATTTAAGCTCGAATATTTGAGGAGTAATGATCGTCGGTTTGTCTCGATATGCGTGATTATTTGTATGTGTTTCGTGTTCTTTAATGTGTCATAGGTAGTCTATTTATATGGAATTATGTCTAGGTTTATTAAACCCTAGAAGACTTAGGAATATTACCTAAACTAGAATTCTAATCTTTGGTAATATTACCACAAATCTAATCTTAATTTATTTAGAAAAGATTTAAATAAGATATTTAAGTGTTATATATGGAATCAATTTCATAATTCATATTTAGGAAAGATCTCATATATTAAATAAATAGCAACCTTATTAAAACCAACTTCCTAAACCTTGTCAAAATATAATAAATTATATTATCATAATATAATCTAGTTTGTTTAGGATATTAAATAAATACATAATATTTATTTAACCAAACCTATACAAACACTAAAACGTGTAACCCTACACGATTTCCAAAACCATTTAGCACGTTTCTAGCTTTATATTACTTTGACAAATAAGTTAAATATAAATCCTTTAGTTTATTAGGAATAAAAAATTAACTCATAAGAAAATTATTTATTCCTTTTTAACTAAAGATATTTTATATTAACCCATTAAGACTAATAATTCCATATTCTAAAAATAGAATACCAATTAAACATTAATTGTTCACGACAACTTTTAGAAACTAAAATATTTTCAACCACCGCACATATATTGATCATTTCTTCTATATAGAGTTATAGCTACGAGCTATACTTTGAACTAATCTCATACTAAAGTTATAGTTGATAAGTATAACTTTAGTTCATTACGCGCGCTTGTGACCTTCCTTCAATCTTTGATTTAGTCAATCATCTATTGACTAATATTCTTGAATCTTTTATACTTGATTGATGAGATCTTTTCAACTAATATTCTGTACACTTAGCACACGATTATACGCACGAGTATATAATATATATAGCTAGACTTGTCATTATCAAAACATAAATACTTAATATATATTTGAATATATGGTTCAACACGTTTCATATGGATATACTTTTATGATCATATACTAGAATTTCTAGAATCGATATCTTTCATATATTACACTGTAGGTGTAATTTAATCTGATAAAACTTCTTCTTTTGTTTTACCAATTTTTCACTTACTTTCTCCCCCTAAGGTGGTAAAAAAATTTATATTTAAGATAGATTGCAATCATTCACTTGACTGCCTTAGAATGTGATTTCTCATATTATATACAAATGAGATTCCGTTAGTAGGTATAATTGTAAGCTTGTATATATAAGATATTGGGGAGTAGTAGATAATGCAATTGATTATCAACTCGCTATATAAAAATGCCCCATTACGAAGATCAACTACGTCACATACTAATAATGAATATGTGAAATTAATATCACAAATTAAAGTATTTGTATTTGTGTTACGCGACTTTCAAGCCACTGAATACAATATCAATTTGTATAATTGAACTTATAAGGGCTTTTGAACCCTGAGTTTTGTGATATTTTATTATTTAGATCTCCAAATGTCAATCTTACTCAATATTTACATCTAAATTCTTATGGTAATGCACATGTTGATCATAAATGTTTAATAATTTCTTGTCAAATTTTGATAACACTAATAGTTCGCAATTAATTACAATACTCCATATATATAGAGTTGGATATTCCTTAATATATGGAATTGTGCATTTACTTGCTAAACTTGAAGTTGGATGCTAAATTATGGTTGACTATTATATATGTGATTAAAATAATTAATTTCATTTTGGTAAAGAAATGATAGGGGTTGTTTGGTTGCCCCATAAAAACACGGGATTTTCGAAATCCCATGAATTGATATTTGACGGTCTTGTTTGGTTATGTAACATCCCGTATTTTCGTAAATAATATTTTAATGATTTTAAAGTATTTTACGGAATATAATATTATTTTAGTAAAAAATCGCAAACTTGTTTTATGTCTTTCCGTTAAGATCCGTCTTAAGAATATTTTTAGTTCTTAAGATGTTCACTTGGCATATTTAATCCCGACTTGAATCTGTTTCACAAAACAAGTAACCTGACTCAAATAAAAAGAAAAGACAATATAAACCCCACCTAAAACCCTATTCATCGACATATCATTCTTCACAAAAACCATTTCACCGTTTCATCAAAAACGACCTCCATTGTTCTTCATTCTTAAAGCTTAAAATCATCATCTCAACCTCTTCCCGAACTCGAATCAAGGTAAGCCTTACATTTTCGGAATCCTCTCGAGATTTGCAAGCTTTCTATCTCTTTCAATTTCAGTTTTATCAAACTTAAAAAAGACGCTGTTTTCACCAAATTCCGTTTTAAGCTCATAAACTTCGTTTCTTTTGTTGTAGGAGTGGGTTTAGAGGACCCGGAGGTTGATAGCTACGTCATTGAGGAGGATTTTGAAGCATAATCGCTTATAAGGTGACAATTACGAGTAACTCGGCCTTTTTGTTAAAATAGCACTTTTGTTGATGATTCTTGCTTATGATTTCTGATTTTGGAGTTGTCGTTGGCTTATAAGTTTAGTAATATGTTAGGAATTCGCTTGATATGTTCATCACATGTTTTAATTAAGGTTTTGTGATGTTTTCATATGTTCATATGCTTATTTTCAGTTTTCACAAAATTAAGACGGATACAAGATGTGATCTTAATATGTGGTCGTTGTTGAAGTTTATGCTTGTTTGTGGTTCATATGTATGTATAAGATGCTGGGTAAACTTGTGTTGTTGCGATTTTTAAGAATTGAATCGATTTGGTTGAGAATTAGAATCACTGTAAGTTGAGCGAAAATGGTTCAAGAACTCTGAGCCGGTCGACCGACCGACAGCTGGTCGACCAGCTGGGAGGGATTTTAGGTGTTTCTCATATTCTTGGAACTTAAGCTGAGGGGGTGCTCAGCCGGTTGGCCGGCCGCTGATCGACCGGCTGAGACATCTTGTTGTGTGTTTCTTTAGCGTAAAGAGGAGCTAGGGAGAATTGGTATCCCAGCCGGGTGGCCGGCGGCCGGTCGACCGGTTGGGGACCCTTCCTCTTACATTTTCGTTTTCAAAAGGGCTGAAAGTGTAGGGGTTGCCAGACGGCTGGCCGGCAGCCTGCCTCTGACCGGCTGGGAGCCCTTTTCACTTTAAAATCGATTTAACTTTTGATCGGTTAGTCCGATTTGCTTGAGACTTGTTCCGTATGCTTAATATGTGTGATTGTGGTCCCCGGTGTACGGGCGACACTATATTGGGTTCGGGAATGGAGTGAGGATAGAGACCCCCCGGTCGGGTAACCGAAAGGGAAACCGGCTCTCCCTTAACTTAGTTCCCAGGGTCAATTAAATGTTGTTCTGAAGTCTAGAAAGACTAGGGCTAAGGATTTGGTTGTAGTACATATCGGAATATGTCTGAGCAGGGACCGCTAGAGTACGATATGTGCTGATGTTTGTATGCGTGTTAAGTTATGGTCTGAGCAGGGATCCTCTGACTTGACATGTGAGTGTTTGTGGCATGTCGGCTACGTCTGAGCAGGGACCTCTGGACCGACACGTGTATGTTTGATGCGGTAGGATATGTCTGAGCAGGGACCGCTATTCTACCGTGAGATTGTATGACCGCAGTGGGCTGGGTCTGAGCAGGGATCCCAATTTCATTACGAAGGGTAATGGTCACGACTGAGCAGGGTCAATGAACCATTATTAGCTGATTGGTCACCACTCGTGCCTGAGCAGGGGTCACAAGTGTATGCTTGCTGATTGTGTACCAAGTCTAACCTGAGCAGGGGTGTGACTTGGGCACTGCTGATTGTGTCTAGTTCTTGCCTGAGTAGGGGTAGGTCCTAGACATTGTTGATTTGCATCTGCTTGCCTGGGTAGGGGTACAGTGTCAGATGTTGCTGATTGTTTGATAGCGTCGTATAGTGAATGGGTTATCTTTAGTATTGTTCGTCCAAGGCATTGGACGACTCTTGGGCTAGTTTCGTAAATGATTTGGATTGAAAGACCCCCCGGGCGGGCAACCGGAAGTTGGTTGAGAGCCTTTGCATAGTCTTGCATGATGTTATGAGATTGAGATATTGATATATATATGCTTCACATGTTATAAATGTTGGAGTATGTTGGATGTTTATGTGTTACGTGTCGTTACAAAAGGTGGCTAGGAAAACTCTAGTCACTCCCCACTGATTGTGGCGTACATGTTTTCATGTATGTAGGTACATGATAGGTGGCGGATGGGTTACATGGAGGCTAGCAAGCGATGATCTGTTTCATCATTGACATACCTTTATATCGTGTAGCTAGACCTTGTAGTTCTGTTTTTTTTATACACTTGAGTGCCTGTAGGGATGTGTCATCCCAGGCTGTTTTGTATTTATGTTTTTCATACTTAGACTGTTATACTTATCTATGTTTTTGTTTATATCAGTTTGTTCAGTTTTGTTTTAATTCACCTCGTTTATCATGCATGTTAAAGTTTAAATTCCGCGTAAATTTTGGCATGTTTGTATGTTTTATTTTTCCGCTGCGACGAGGGGTTTTTACAGGTTACCCATTTTTTAGAAAAATGGAGGAATCTAGAGTTCCATAGGAACTTGAATTCCTCCATGATGTGGGAAGTCGCTTACCCAACCGCCCTACGTCATTCTAACTTCCTGTGATTTTTATAGTTGCTAATTACTATTCTATCCTTGATAAAAACACACTTTTTTATATTATTCTTCCTCCTTGCCGTCATCTTCAATACACAAATTTTGTATCCCTGCAATTTCCATCATCGGGTTCCAAGGTACTCTCCCCCTTTCCATCTTCCTCTTGTTTTCTCGTTAATTTATTTTTTACTTATATCTGAATTAGAAAAACAACTGGATTAGTCTGAATTACAGCCGGGTAGAAATAGAGAGACTCTGTTTAATTTGAATTACAGCCGAGTTAATCTGCTATTAGAGGAACTTTAGGGCTAAGTAGTTAAAGCACAATCTAATTGATAAGCTGCAAATAATTTATGCTATTATTCCTAATCTCTGCAAGCCCCCTTATAACAAAGGCAAAGAGATTCTCTGAGTTATTAAATAGCTTCTCGTTCTAGCTTCTCTTATTCCGATTGGTAAAGCATTTCCTTGTACGTACTAACTACTACAACTTCTATAAAATCACCTATGATCAGTGAGAGCTTCTCTTTTATCTAGTAAGAATATAAAGGAATACTATGAATCAAGAAGGAAGAACTCTTTTTTTTATTGCGCTGTATAACGTCTCTGTCATGGGTGGAAGAAAGGAAAAGTCAGGAAAGAAAGATGAATAAACTCTTATATATGTATATCCTAGGCTATGCCCTTACTTTATGGGTATAAGATTCAAAGCTGCTAGTACGCACCTTTTATGTTGATAATGTGTTTTTAGTGTAGTTTGTGCTGTTTTTGATACTCCGTATGATTTTATTACTAGCTGAAATTTTTTCTATGTGAGTTTTATTTGATCCGTCACAAACTTGTGACGGATATCGTTCATCATAAATCAGAATTTTTACTCTTATTTACAAGAGGTTGATTTATTGCTCTTTTTTGGTTTTCTTTTGCAAGTTAGAATACAATGACGCGCTCACCCTTGAATAACCGGAAAAAGATTATTGCTTCATGTATTGCTATATATCGACATATGCTTTTAATGGTAGTTGAGACTATTGTCGAGGTCTTATGCCATTTATCTAGTTTGAATATTACAATTCCTAAGTCGATAACATATACGTTTGACAACTTCATTGATGAAAGAATTCAAGCTAGACTTTTTAATATTAAACCAATGATTCAAGGGAGTGATATAGCATGCTTAGACAACCTTAGGATGGATAGAGCATGTTTTGGTAAGTTGTGTGAGATGCTAAGAGATGCTGGTAAGTTAGAAGGAAATAGAAATACAAGTTTGGAGGAAATGGTTGCATTATTTCTATTTATATTGTCTCATGATACAAAAAATAGAAGAACTCAATTATATTTTAGAAGAAGTGGCGAGACGGTATCTAGACACTTCAATTTAGTCCTTCGCGCTATCCTTAGATGTCACCATCTTCTCCTCAAGAAACCCGAACCAGTGACAGAAAATTGCCAAGACGAAAAGTGGAAATGGTTCAAGGTAAGATAAGAAATAATGGTTACACAGTGACTTAATATAACAAATTATTTTAGTTTTATTAACATTATATTATTTTTTGTAGAATTGTTTGGGTGCTTTGGATGGAACACATATTAAGGTCCGTGTTGGACATAAAGATAAAGTTAGATTTAGAACTAAGAAAGGAGACCTTACAACAAATGTTTTAGGTTATAGACTGTTAAATTTATTTATGAGAGGATATCTCCTTTTTAAGTTATAGACTGTTAAAATTTTATTTTGTCACTTTTAGGGCAATACTATCTTTGTGACGCTGGATATATGAATTATGACGGATTTTTGACACCATTCAGAGGCAACGATATCATTTGACTATTTGGAAGAATGGTGCTCAACCAACATGTGCAGAGGAGTACTTTAATATGAAACACTCTCAAGCAAGAAATGTCATCACAGAAAGAGCTTTTGGATTGTTGAAAATGAGATGGGGGTATTCTAAGAAATGCTACTTGGTATTCTAGAAAGACAGTTAGCAAAATCATTTTTGGGTGTGCATTAGTGCACAATTTTATTCGAACGTATATGAGCATAGATCCATTAGAATCACTTATTTAAGGCGGGGAAGAAGAAGATGATGACAATTGCATTGATATTATGGAGATAGACTAGTGCTGATTGGACTCAGTTTAGAAAGGATTTAGCAGATCAAATGTACAACTACTGACTACAAAATAGAAATTAGAGGATTAACCATTGTGTTTTTTTTGCCAAGCTATTGTTGTTTGACTCTTGCATAACTTAATATTTAATATTTATGGATTCTTTTTGTAAGCACGCGTAAATTTAAGTGTTATACATTTGATATATTGTCTTTCATATGTGTTGTAGGGATGGCTCAATCCAGTGTTGAATGTTCGGTAAGAGTTTGCTCAAGGTGGTCACATGAAGAAGATCGTGCACTTGTTAGTGCAATGCAAGATTTTCTTGATCTTGGGGGTTGGAAAACATACAATGGTCAGTTTAAAAAGGGAGCTTATGCTAAAATTGAATCTCTTATGGAACAAAAATTGCCCGGATGTGGAAAGAAAGCTAAACCGCACATTGAATCAAGAGTCAAGATTCTCCGAAAACATTATGATGCAATTACTGAAATATTAAGCCCACAAGCTAGTGGATTCGGTTGGAATGACGAAGGAAAGTTTGTGACCTGTGAACAATTTGTTTGGGATAATTGGCTGAAAGTAAGTTCAATTTGCTCACTTCATGTTATTTTATTTCATTGTAAAACCAAACTTTTGGTGATCGTGATTTTATTTTATTTATGGCAGAGTCATAAAAATGTTGCAGGTTTGAGAAATAGGCCATTTCCTCTGATTGAAGAGATAGGGAGAATTTTCGGAAAAGATAGAGCTACAGGAGTGGAGGGTGATAGTATACAAGATGCATTCGAAGAGATGGAGAATCACGAGAGGGATGGCCAAGAGTAAGAGCAAGTGCCTTTATCTAACACACAAGAGGTACCACACCATACTGAAGTTGAGCATTCACCATCAAGTGAGCCTTCAAATAGAAAGACCAAAAGGGCTAAAACTGAAACTATTGAAGCTTTGAGACAATTCTCTTCTACACTTGAAAAAATGAGTAATGTAATGGAAGCTGCTGGTGAACATACGGGAAGACTTTGCTAACTGTTTTAAGCATGAGTCTGAGTCAGCTGAGCGAAGAATGCAAGTAACTTCAGAGATAATGAAGATTCAAGGGTTAACTCCCGCTCAAGTTATATCAGCGTCACAACAAATCGCTACAAATCCCCTTGATGTTGATTTTTTTTTCAGCCTTCCAGACTATTTTAAATTTGCTTATGTGCAAGGCTTATTGATTCCCGATGATGCAAATAAGTGATAACTCACTTCTCGAGACACTAGACTAAAAACTTTCGGATTATTATGTTGTGTTACAATTAAGTCCTAATTCGGAACATGTTTTTTTTAAACGTTTCATTTTTGCGACTTGGTTTAAACTACTTTAATTTAAGTTATGAGATTTTATGATAATAATTTCGAAAATAGTCATGTTTTTATGATATATCTGTAACACCCCCATTTATTTAAGAGCCTTTAGCAAGACATTCTCAAATAAATAGAGTTGTTACCATCTCGGAATGTCCGAGGTAGTGAATAACAAAGTAAAACAACCAAAGTACTTTATATAAAACTGATAAAATTTAAAACGTGGTTATTACGGTTACTACATAACGGAAAAAAAAAATACAACTGATGACTTCTCTAGATGTGCAATAATTCTAAGTCGGTCCAAAGTATGCATCTCACATTCTGTCCCAGCTCCTAGCTCAGCTGTCTCTAACCTGTAGAATCTACTCCCCATTCCGGATCATCGTAGGTGTACACGAATACACTGTCAACCTCGCGGTTGAGTAGGGTAACACAATAATTATAATGCAACAATTATGATATGCAAATGCAATGTTATGCTCGAGTTCATTCTCAATCACAAATCTCAATCTCAAACCCGTAACACCCAGCCATACCGAACCTCCCGGCAGACTATAATCGGCCGTCGCCGAACACCAGCATAACAGCTGAGGTCACCAGGTCTAGTCCTGCAGAACTAGCCTGGGCCCAATAATATCTCATCATCTCAAATCCGTGTCCAATGCACATGCCATGCTCATGAATGCAACAATACTCTTAATCAATCATGCTATTAAATAATGCAATGCGCATACCAATAATAATAATAATCAATACTCAATCCATCTAATACCATTCTCATGTAAATCATGCTCAGCATCCATAACACACAATTCAACATCCGTTCATAACACCTCATGGAGTATAGTGTGTGTATCCTACCTAGAAAGCAATATAGTCCCATAGCAAGCCAGCAAGTAAACATAATATTGCCACTTCAAAATCGTCACCTAACAATATAATATACGTAATCACCAACTAATACAATTACATAAAGAAACATAATATATTAACTAATTAATTTAATTGACCAATTAATATATTCAAATATAACTAATTTAATTAACTTAATTAGTCGGTTAAAAAAATATTGTCACAAGATGAAATAAGCAACCAACTTGATTAATTATAATTATAAACTTCGTCTTACACACGAGTATACGAACATATATGACCTCTCGTTTAATCATTATAACAATTTATTAACAATATTAGCTAATTAACGTAACTAATATAATAAAATACCGTCACACAAAATAAATGAAACCAACTCAACTAATTAAACTAATTGATCACAACAAAATTAACATAAAGTAAACCAATTAAATTCTTAACAACATCAAAACAATTAATAATAATAATACTAAGAATACTAATAATAATATTTCTAATAATAATAATAATAATAATAATAATAGTATTACGTAGGTAGTGGCAACCCAACCAAAACTAATAGTAGTATCACGACTAAACAGCCCCTAAAACACCCGTATACCCATATTCACGACCACGCCATCATCATCCAGGCCACCCACGACCACCACCAAGGGTCCCATGTTCCCGCCTGCATCACCAACTACACACTCCACATCCTGGCCACCACCGACAGCCCTCACAACCACCAGAAATCCCTGCCCTAACCGCCTGCACCAAAAGCCGAAATCGCAGTCCGAATTCTAGCTCCGACAACCACCACGCAAAACACTACACCCACCACCTACTACGCCTACCCATAACCGTCAGTCCCCCACAAACATTCCTCATCAACCACCAGCACCCACCGTGGTTCCCACCACGAGAAACACTCTTCTCATCCAAACACGACCTCTCGTTAAACTCCCTGCCACCACCACCACTGGCCACCACTGGCCACCACGACACCATCATTGCACTCCACTCACTTTCACGATCACAACCCTATCTTTCAATCCCCCAAACTCCCTCGACAAACCTCACCCTCTCACTCCCTGCTATCACAATTTTCCGGTCACCGGTGCACCGACCACCATGTCCGGCCACCCCGCTAGTACCACTGGCTGCGCCTCATCTTCAGGAACGCAACCCTATCCTCCGTTGCTCGTAAGACTCAGCGAAAAGCGATCTGTATTTGTCTTAAGCATCGCCACAAATACACCAAAACCGACAACCACCAGCCCCTGGTCGCTCAAACGACGGTCAACACAAGGTCAAGGCACCCTAGGCTAGGTCACGGTCACAAGAGTTAGGGCCAAAGGTCAAGCAACAACGAGAAATTAACAGATTGAAACGATGTATAAAGCGATGAAATAGACGATTAATAAACGATTATTAAAACGATGTACTTACTTCTTAGGTTGTTTCTGCAGAATTGGTACTGAATTTTGGTAATGGGTGAGGAGGAGTACAGAGAAAAGAGAACGTAAAAGGCTGCTACATCGTGGTGGAGAAGGTTGCATATTAGGGTTTAGGAAATAAAATAGTTTTAGTAATTAAATTAATATTAGTATTACTAATTAAATTAATTACAAAATATAAAATTATTAGTACGGTAGTATCTCGATCCATATAATATAAATTATAGAAATATTAAAATATTAACAATTACATAAGAATATACAAAATCTGGGATTTAAATACCATTACGACTTAAATAAAAATAGAAGTTAAATATAGATGAGAAATAAATATAAAATAGGAAATATATTTAATTATAAATATATTATTAAAATTAAAGAAATACAAATGAAATACTATTTTATGAAATAATCATGAAATACAAATGGTGATTATGAAATACGAAATAATCGTTGAAATACGATTTATAAACAATAACAGTTTACGTAAAATACTTTATAAACATTCCTTTTGAAGTACGTGTATAAAACATGGTTTGACTGCCGTTGACCGAGGCTAGCATACGGGGTATTACAATATCTCTCGCTAATTTGGTGAGAGACGGTCTCTAAGAAGACCCGGTGCCGATTGCTTAGAACGTAAGCACGTAGCCATATCAATATACATTATCTATCATGGTGTAGTTAGCCGACCTTGTATATTGTATGCAAGGGTAAAATAGTATTTACAACAAAAAAACATGGGAATTGAGTTATCCAACCAAACAACATGCATGAATTTATTTCATGGGAAGTGTCAATTTTTTGTAAATCTCATGAATTACATGTGGGAACTTAATTCATGGGATTTACTACTTCCCACATGAACTTAATTCCCACATGAACCAAACAACCCATAGTACATGACACTTCTAGTGTCTAATGCGAATCACCAAAAATGATTAATATTTGGGAAATATTATTATGATATTCAATTCCAATAACGAATACCTTCTCATCTTAATTGTTAGTATTAATATTAACAATTACTCTCTATGACGAATAACTTAAGACTTGAGAAAATAAGAAATTTGACTTTTCATTAGGTAATGAAAATGATAACAGGCCGTTTCACATTGATTCCGTTTCACATTAAATTGATAGGAGACCGACTAAACTGATAAACGACTATTCTCACATTAAAATAATAAGAGATTATCTCACATAATATTGAATTATTGATAGAATATCATCTTGCATAATAACGACATAAATAAAAGATTGTCTTAAATTATAATGACAATATACTATTTTGCATTAAGTAGATAGAAAATCGTCTAACGTTTAATATATATGAGATTATCTCGAAATAGATAGATGAGAGATTGTCTCATCTTAGATGAATAGGATACCATATCAAATGAAAATGATGGGAGAAAATCCCACATGATATTAATAAGAGACTAATTTACATTAATTTAATTAAATCGTCTCATATTAAAATGATATATCAACTTTAAACTATAATGACATCGTCTTATGTCAAAGGAATATGGGAAAGTGTCAAAATAATTAGATAGAATTTCGTCTCAATTGAATAAATATGAGATCGTCTCAAATATAATAGATTTAAGAGCTCTTCTCAATTAAATAGATATGAGATCATCTAAAACTAATTAGACAATAGCTCGTCTCGATTGAATAAATATGAGATCGTCTCAAATTAAATAGATTTATGTGCACATCTCAATCAAATAGATATGAGATCATCTAAAATTAATTAGAGTTCGTCTCAATGAAATAAATATGAATCATCCACATATCACGTTTCATAAAATCATTATGATTTCGATAATCTTTATTCTTTACCATCATATCTTAGCTTCTTCACCAACCTTGTTATTTGGAGTTAAATAACTAAATTCGATTTCTTAACATATATTAACTAATCAATAAAACTTAAATGAATAATAAAAATTAATGTGATAGCTACAAAATCTCATAATGAAAAGAGGACGATCTTACATTATATTGATAAAACATCGTCTCACATTATATTGATAAAAGATCGTTTCACATGATATTGTTAGGAGACCGTCTCACATTATATTGATAGAAGATTGTCTCACATTATATTAATAGGAGATCGTCTCACACTATATTGATAGGAAATCGTCTCACACTATATTAATAGGAGACAAAGATGATTGTAGCAAAAGAAAAAATAAATAAATTGAAAAACAGATTAGATGAATTTTATGTTCTGATTGATCGGAGGTACGTGTTTGTATAATACACGCGGCGATCGAACACAAATAACAAAACAATTTAATCATGTATAGCTTATTCTTAATAATTGCTACGTTGTGGAAAAAAAAAACAATGAACAAAAAAAAAGATTGAAATAATTACCGCTCAATAGGTTGAGTTTCGTGCTGATAACGTGTTATAGAATAAGAAATAGAGAAGAATAGTAGAGAGAACTTAGAAGAAAATAAGCAAATAAACTGAGAGAGAGGCAAGAGAGATCCATATTATTCATCACATATGGGGTATATATATAATACATAGATGGTGAGAGGATCATAACCTAATTACTTGTTTAATGGGCATAATGGGTATAAGCCGAATGTATATCCACATTAACTAATATTTCATAACAGTTACATACTTTTCGTTTCTTATTAATTCTAGATTTATATTTATTTATAATATTCTATTCAATTATATGTATTCTTTTGTGATATTTAGTTATATAAGTACATACGTAAATAAACACAAATAATATCAGAATTATGGTTAAAATATTTTGTGCCCCCAAACCTAAATTCCTGCATCCGCTCTTGTCCACACTCGATATCTATCTCCTTTAATCCTAGACCCATATTCATCAAAATCCCAAATTAAATTCATTATATAAATATATATATATATATATATATATATATATATATATATATATATATATATATATATATATATATATATATATATATATATTCATGTTTTTTGTTGTAATTTTTTTGCTTATTCTCCGAAAACAAAAAAAGAAAGGATAAATTACTGTCTAATTACTTCAATATATCACCATAATTTTGTAGTTTGTTTTAATTTGATGATTTAGGATATTAAATACGGAGTATCATATATTATCACCATACAATATTATCATCATATCATATATTATTATCATATTGTAGACACCGAAATTTTATTATTTCGGTATCTTTTAATGATTTGGTATCTTTAGCATTTAAAGATAATTATCAAAAATATTGTGATAATATCTTATAATATTTCAGAATATTCTGTCTTCTTCTCCAAGCCAATTCATTATAAATACAGATGTTGTGTTTAGGGTTAAAAGGAGAGAGCATGGATCAAGTCTAAAAAATGACCCCATCTTCCTACTAACAAATTGTAGGTAAGATGCAATAAGTCGCACAAGAGACTCCATTATCTCCCTACGAGATTAAGTCGATAAGACTCTCGTAGCACTATCAAAACCCAAATCCCCTAGAGATGGAATCAAGAGAGTTACGGAAATTGTAACCTTCAATCTTTTGATAATAAAATAAAATCTTGTTTCCATATTATTTGTTCCTCTTTACTGTTTATTGCAGGTTTTCAAATTTCATGGAAATTTGTTAACACAAATTTGTGATTCTGTAAATAACAAACACAAAAATTGCAACAAAGATAATTTTTATTAAATTTGAATATTTTGGATACAATCTCTATTTATTCTGCTGATTCGATCTCCACGTGTTTTGGGTGTTTGATGTACGAAGGGTCTTCATGACTTTATCTTCGTTTGACTTTGAATGACAATCTTTTTTGTAAGAGGGTCGCTTGACTTAATCCCTTTTGATGAAATTGTGTAACACTGCGCGTTTTAGAACTTATGTATATGTACTTCTTGTGGTTGTTTTATGCTTGTGGGGTGTTTTGTTATTGTTACGGGGTGGCGAACTTCGGGACGAAGTTCAATTTAAGGAGGGAAGACTGTAATACCCCGTATTTTTAACCTCGGTCAACGAAAGTCAAACCATGTTATATACAAGTTTCTTTTTCGAATGGAATGTTATAGTTTATTTTACATAAACTGTTATTATTTTATAAATCGTATTTCTACGTTTATTTCGTATTTCATAATCATTTTATATTTGATTATTATTTCATAAAATGTCGTTAACATTCGTATTTCTTTAATTTTGATAATATATTTATAATTAAAGATATTTTCTATTTTATATTTATTTATCATTTATATTTGTTTTATTATGTAAGGTTGTAATTATATTTAAATTTAGTTTTTATATAATATTATGTAAGTACTAATAACTTCGTATCTTATAATCAATTTAATTGACATTTACCTAATTTAATTAATATAATTATTTATACGTCTCGTTAATTTTAAGTTACGGGATAAAGATCGGATGTAGTCGTATATGACCTTGAGTTGGTAATGGGCTTGGACTTGGGTTAGGGTACAACCCATCGACATAACCACTTAATACTAGTGTAATCCCTAATTCAACTCACCTCATGAACATCCAATACAACCATCGACATCCAATACAACCATCGACACAACATAATACAAACCCTAATACCTCACCTTCCTACACCTCGTCTGCCTCCCCATCAAACTCTACATCTAGGAACCCAATCTGGTCTACCCCGTGAGAAAGGAGAAGAACAGAAGAGAAGTAAATCGTGTAAGAGCAGCCACCACCATTCCATACCATCACCATCTTCGTCTTTCGCGCAGCAACATGTTTGTGAGTTGTTCACGCCTTTTATCCGACGTTTGACTTATGTGATGTTGTTTTGAGTAATCTTGGTAGTATATATAGCATGTTTATCGTCTTTAAATTGCCATAGGACCACCGTGACTGCTACTTTAATCATCATAATATCGAAAGTAAACAACGTTTTTCCTTACTCGTTTTTTTATGCGTGTTGTTTCAGTCGTGTTTGGTTGCTTATTTGTTCATGTTTCGATTTAATTCGTGTCGTGGGTCATGAGTCCTGGTAGGGTTGAGTTAGTAGGATGGCTTGGGTGGTGGTTAAATGGTGCGTGGTGGTTGGGAAGGTGTTAGTTGACACGGGTTTAAGAAGGGTGTTAATCAACGCAGAACAGGGGATCGGGCACAGCGGTTTAAGCGGCTGTTTTTGAGGGGTTTAAGGGAGTGTCGAAGGTGGGTGTTTGGCACCAGGGATAGTATGTGGTCTGAGGTGTCGTGGGTAGTGGTTGGTGGTGGTGATATCGGTGTTAGTGCGTGGTAAAGGGAGTGGTTACAGGGGGTTGACACACGGGGGTATCAGGAATTTTGGGGTTTCTGTTGTGGCCAGGGGGTTTTGGGGCTAGTTTTGAGGGCGGTTATGGGCCAGCTGAGGGTGGTTGTGGAGGTCAGTATGTACACCGTGGTACAGGGATGACAATCACGGTGGTGTGGTGGTGGCAGAGGCGGCAGGAAGGTTGTTGAAGGGGCTGTGAAAGAGGCTGGTTGAATGAGTTGTTATACGTGTTTAATGAGCTGTTATTCGTGGTCGTTTATGTTGTACACGTTATTGTATGCTAATTGTTAGTGGTTGTTGTTGATTTTGTCTTATCCGTGTACTACTAACATTATTATTAGTATTATTATTATTATTATTGTATTATTATCAATATTATTAGTATTCTTATTATTATTACTACTACTACTACTAATGTTGTTATTGTTCATAATGATATTATTAGTATAAGTTATTAATATTTATAAATGTAATTATGTGATGGTTATCATTAGTATATTATTGTCATAATGTTGTTAGTGTAAGCATTGATATTATTAGTAATTTTGTTCATGGTGTTTATTTATTAAAAGGTTAAGTAAATTTTATTATACAAGAATGTGACGGTTATCAATAGTCGATTATATTTTCAATGTTCGTTTTAATTGAAGTTAGTTATAAAAGTAATAATGGACGAGTTGTTTAAGTTAATTGAAGTAGTCATGTTTAATACGGTCTCGTGATGCGTAATATATGGGTTAAATAATTAATTTGAATAATTGATACGTTATATTAGTTTGCATATTGTATTAGTTAGTGATTAAGTATATTATAATTGTTAGGTGACGATGTTGACGTGGCATAATTCGGTTACTTGCTGGCTTACTATTGGATTATATTGCTATCCAGGTAGGTTACACTGTCACTACACTACTGCTATGTGTATGAATGGGTGTTAAATTGTGTGTTATGGATGTTGAGCACGATTGATATGATAATGATATTGGTTGGATTGAGTGTTGATTATTATTATTATTGGATGGGCATTGCATTATTTATTGGCATGATTGATTAAGAGTATTGTTGCATTCATGAGCATGGCATATGCATTGGTTACTGAGAAAGATGTGAATCAGATGTTGTTCTGATATAAAGCCCAGGGTGGTTCTGCAGACCAGGCCTGGTGACTTATCAGCTATTGAGCTGGTGTTCGGCGACGACCGATTATAGTCTGCCGGGAGGTTCGGTATGGCTGGGTGTTACGGGTTTGAGATTGTGATTGAGATTGAGAATGAGCTCGAGCATATCATTGCATTTGCATATCATAATTGTTGCATTATCTATTTTTGTGTTATCCTACTCAACCGCGAGGTTGACAGTGTATTCGTGTACACCTACGATGATCCGGAATGGGGAGTAGATTCTACAGGTCAGAGATAGATGGATTAAGAGCTTGGGCATGGAGAGAGACATGGCTTGGACCTACTTAGAATTAGATCACGTACTTAGATGTTATCAGTTGTACTTTATTCTTTGCATAGTAGTTGTAATACCAAAAGTTCAAATTTTATCAGTTTTATATAAAGTACTTTGGTTGTTTTTACTTTGTTATTCACTACCTCGGACATTCCGAGATGGTAACAACTCTATTTATTTGAGAATGTCTTGCTAAAGGCTCTTAAATAATTGGGGGTGTTACAAAGTGGTATCAGAGCGAACGATCCTCAGGCCTAATAACAAATGAATAAAATTAATGAACATAGGAAGAGTCAAATAAAATGAACCCCAGGCTAGTAACTGTTAGGAGCCCCAGGATTGGGATGAGTTAGGGGCCCCCTCAAACCAAGCCACTGGCCCTTTCAGTCTAACCTGGTCACCCTTGAGAGATGTAGAGAGTGGGTAGTGTAGAATAAAGGAAAATACCAAATTTATTTTATACTAACGTTTCCGCAGGAAAGGAACGAGGTAAGTTATAATATGAAATATGTTGGTAATGTGTATTGTGAACCATAAGGTTGATATGGAATGTTAATTGAGATATATGATTGCAAGTATTGAGAACATGGAATTTGGAATATGAGTTTGAAATATAAGTTTGACTTGTATGATGATGTGCATTAGAAGAAAACGACCGATATTAAAATGTTGATTGATCTGAATGATTGAATCGAAATTTTCAGAGAATGAATGTATATTTATTGAACAATAATTTGGGGTGATATGATCATATGATTTTGGTGTTTCGAAATGTCTATTTGATATCTGGTTATTAAATGACTATAGTAACTCTGTAATATATTGTTTGGTATTTGAATAAGAATGACCAGATTTAAATGTTATAGTAATCCATGTCTAGTGATATGCGGAATGTGTTGCCCGAGCCATGAATGTCATATAGCTATGTGTTACATTTGTATATACAAGTATAAATATTGATTTATTTAGTTGATCCTACTTTTCAGTTTCGCAATCTTTACCGCTTTCTTGATGGCAACTACAAATTGAAATAATGAATGAATTTTAATATGGTGCAATGTCATATCTATGTTTCAAAATATACGTCAACATGTTTTGAGAATGGCTGTGTTTTAATATGACGATGTAAAGTAATAATGTGAAATATTGAAGTAACCAACATTGTAATAAGTTCCAGAATTTTACCTTATTTGTACGGGCTGCCGTTTAAAATGTGTTCTCTATATGAATGTGTAGATTTTATGTATGATAACCATATGAGTTAGCTTTCTAATGATTTTGATTTCATGTTAAAACGACTTATATGTTGAGAGAAATAAATATTTTGGTTAACAGTGGTCTGATTGTTTCTGCACAGTTATGTTTGAGTCATGGTTTTGAAAAAGAAATGTTTTACAACGTGTTTACTGTTTATGCATAATTTCAACTCCATGGTTTAGAATATTTATTCACGTTTTCAAAGTGTTAAGCCATGAAATATCTTAATGAGTCGTTATTTAATAGTGATTTTTGCAAGTTGGCCAAATTTCGGTCTAAGTGTTGTTAAGTTTTGTTCAGACCAACTGAGTTGGAAAATTTTTTATAAATAATTTCCTTAAGCTTTACAAATGATTCTTTTTACTATGATTAGTTAATTCCTTATATTTTCTAAAAACTATTATAACTCGCAAATAGCTAAGCGGTTATTTAATTATGATTTTTGGAAATTGCAATATGATGTTTGTTGTTGAAATTGTAAGTTATATGAGTTTTCAGTATAAAAGTTTAGTCAAATATGATTTATATTATGTAACCACGTAATATTCTGATATGACATTAGTAGCATGAATAGTAGACATATTATATGGATATGAACTTTATTATATGAGAATAAACCTGCCATTTTGCAAGTTATATTTATTACCGGTTTCATGATAAATGATGTAATGTGAGTAGACGAGAAATGTACCTACGTAATTTTAACTTATTTGTACCTAGAAATGCTATGCTGACGTGCTAGTCTATGATTGGTGTATATCTCGTGAAATATGTTATTGCTCCGTGTTTAATAACATTAATTAAATAATTACCTAATGTCTTTCTAAACCTTGTGTGCATAAACATGATTTTGCTTCTATAATATGAGTATGAGCATGAAATGGTTTAATTTGTAAAGTATGAACTATGAGTTAGTTGCTTGTCTACGTTGGTGTAAATGTGTTTTGTTGTGTTAATATTCCAATTGTATATAAGTGTTAGTTACCTTGAATTTGTTTTGACTGCGTAACATGAAATAGACAAGTATGTTTTGTTGCTTTAAAAGTCGCATGCTAGTTGCCCATTATAGGGTAATTAACTTATCTGATGAATGTTGACTATTGTTTCGGTGATCTTCTTGAGCATTGGATGTGGAACTTTGTAATGGGGTTAATACGGGGACGTAACCATGTTTTAAGGAGGATAGGATTGTAAAATCTTGATGAATTGTGATCTGGCTAATTGATATATTATGATTGATTTGACAGAGACTTACCATACATGGTGTATCCTGGTTAATTTGTTATGTTCTGGTCAATGTTGTGGCCCTTTAAGTGTCATGAATTTTTGTTGTGTGTTAAACTTTGGGGACAAAGTTTCTCAAGGGGGATAGAATGTAACACTGCGCGTTTTAGAACTTATGTATATGTACTTCTTGTGGTTGTTTTATGCTTGTGGGGTGTTTTGTTATTGTTACGGGGTGGCGAACTTCGGGACGAAGTTCAATTGAAGGAGGGAAGACTGTAATACCCCGTATTTTTAACCTCGGTCAACGAAAGTCAAACCATGTTATATACAAGTTTCTTTTTCGAATGGAATGTTATAGTTTATTTTACATAAACTGTTATTATTTTATAAATCGTATTTCTACGTTTATTTCGTATTTCATAATCATTTTATATTTGATTATTATTTCATAAAATGTCGTTGACATTCGTATTTCTTTACTTTTGATAATATATTTATAATTAAAGATATTTTCTATTTTATATTTATTTCTCATTTATATTTGTTTTATTATGTAAGGTCGTAATTATATTTAAATTTAGTTTTTATATAATATTATGTAAGTACTAATAACTTCATATCTTATAATCAATTTAATTGACATTTACCTAATTTAATTAATATAATTATTTATACGTCTCGTTAATTTTAAGTTACGGGATAAAGATCGGATGTAGTCGTATATGACCTTGAGTTGGTAATGGGCTTGGACTTGGGTTAGGGTACAACCCATCGACATAACCACTTAATACTAGTGTAATCCCTAATTCAACTCACCTCATGAACATCCAATACAACCATCGACATCCAATACAACCATCGACACAACATAATACAAACCCTAGTACCTCACCTTCCTACACCTCGTCTGCCTCCCCATCAAACTCTACATCTAGGAACCTAATCTGGTCTACCCCGTGAGAAAGGAGAAGAACAGAAGAGAAGTAAATCGTGTAAGAGCACCGCCACCACCATTCCATACCATCACCATCTTCGTCTTTCGCGCAGCAACATGTTTGTGAGTTGTTCACGCCTTTTATCCGACGTTTGACTTATGTGATGTTGTTTTGAGTAATCTTGGTAGTATATATAGCATGTTTATCGTCTTTAAATTGCCATAGGACCACCGTGACTGCTACTTTAATCATCATAATATCGAAAGTAAACAACGTTTTTCCTTACTCGTTTTTTTTATGCGTGTTGTTTCAGTCGTGTTTGGTTGCTTATTTGTTCATGTTTCGATTTAATTCGTGTCGTGGGTCATGAGTCCTGGTAGGGTTGAGTTAGTAGGATGGCTTGGGTGGTGGTTAAATGGTGCGTGGTGGTTGGGAAGGTGTTAGTTGACACGGGTTTAAGAAGGGTGTTAATCAACGCAGAACAGGGGATCGGGCACAGCGGTTTAAGCGGCTGTTTTTGAGGAGTTTAAGGGAGTGTCGAAGGTGGGTGTTTGGCACCAGGGATAGTATGTGGTCTGAGGTGTCGTGGGTAGTGGTTGGTGGTGGTGATATCGGTGTTTGTGCGTGGTAAAGGGAGTGGTTACAGGGGGTTGACACATGGGGGTATCAGGAATTTTGGGGTTTCTGTTGTGGCCAGGGGGTTTTGGGGATAGTTTTGAGGGCGGTTATGGGCCAGCTGAGGGTGGTTGTGGAGGTCAGTATGTACACCGTGGTACAGGGATGACAATCACGGTGGTGTGGTGGTGGCAGAGGCGGCAGGAAGGTTGTTGAAGGGGCTGTGAAAGAGGCTGGTTGAATGAGTTGTTATACGTGTTTAATGAGCTGTTATTCGTGGTCGTTTATGTTGTACACGTTATTGTATGCTAATTGTTAGTGGTTGTTGTTGATTTTGTCTTATCCGTGTACTACTAACATTATTATTAGTATTATTATTATTATTATTGTATTATTATCAATATTATTAGTATTCTTATTATTATTACTACTACTACTAATGTTGTTATTGTTCATAATGATATTATTAGTATAAGTTATTAATATTTATAAATGTAATTATGTGATGGTTATCATTAGTATATTATTGTCATAATGTTGTTAGTGTAAGCATTGATATTATTAGTAATTTTGTTCATGGTGTTTATTTATTAAATGGTTAAGTAAATTTTATTATACAAGAATGTGACGGTTATCAATAGTCGATTATATTTTCAATGTTCGTTTTAATTGAAGTTAGTTATAAAAGTAATAATGGACGAGTTGTTTAAGTTAATTGAAGTAGTCATGTTTAATACGGTCTCGTGATGCGTAATATATGAGTTAAATAATTAATTTGAATAATTGATACGTTATATTAGTTTGCATATTGTATTAGTTAGTGATTTAGTATATTATAATTGTTAGGTGACGATGTTGACGTGGCATAATTCGGTTACTTGCTGGCTTACTATTGGATTATATTGCTATCCAGGTAGGTTACACTGTCACTACACTACTGCTATGTGTATGAATGGGTGTTAAATTGTGTGTTATGGATGTTGAGCACGATTGATATGATAATGATATTGGTTGGATTGAGTGTTGATTATTATTATTATTGGATGGGCATTGCATTATTTATTGGCATGATTGATTAAGAGTATTGTTGCATTCATGAGCATGGCATATGCATTGGTTACTGAGAAAGATGTGAATCAGATGTTGTTCTGATATAAAGCCCAGGGTGATTCTGCAGACCAGGCCTGGTGTCTTATCAGCTATTGAGCTGGTGTTCGGCAACGGCCGATTATAGTCTGCCGGGAGGTTCGGTATGGCTGGGTGTTACGGGTTTGAGATTGTGATTGATATTGAGATTGAGCTCGAGCATATCATTGCATTTGCATATCATAATTGTTGCATTATCTATTTTTGTGTTATCCTACTCAACCGCGAGGTTGACAGTGTATTCGTGTACACCTACGATGATCCGGAATGGGGAGTAGATTCTACAGGTCAGAGACAGATGGATTAATAGCTTAGGCATGGAGAGAGACATGGCTTGGACCTACTTAGAATTAGATCACGTACTTAGATGTTATCAGTTGTACTTTATTCTTTGCATAGTAGTTGTAATATCAAAAGTTCAAATTTTATCAGTTTTATATAAAGTACTTTGGTTGTTTTTACTTTGTTATTCACTACCTCGGACATTCCGAGATGGTAACAGCTCTATTTATTTGAGAATGTCTTGCTAAAGGCTCTTAAATAATTGGGGGTGTTACAAATTGACTTTGTGAAAGAAGGCCTTTGAGCTTGATTTCCTTCACGATTTGACTCCTTAGTGACGACACGAGATTTGAAGTGCTTTGTTGTCTTGAATTCTTGGAGACGATGATTGGTCTTCTGATTTGATCGACTTGGAAGTCTTTGTGTTTCTAGAGAGAATTTGAGAGTTCTCTAGCCTTGTGACTCTTGTCTTTTCTTCTCTTCTTATTTTGTGGTTTTTCCTCCTTTGTTGAATCGATTTTCCACTTGGACTCAATGGCTCAATTTTGATGCTTAATATTGAGTCTTCAGTAAATGATGTATCTTTTGTGAAGGTTTAGAGAGAATAAGATTAATCTTCTTATGCTCTCCTTCTTCTGTCCTGTTTTCTGAATCTTCAAATGATGGATGAGCTCTATTTATAAGGAATGAAACATATAAGTCTTCATTTAAATGGGCTCAACCCTAATTCAGCAACTCTTGTGGATTTAACAGTCATCCGGCCCATTTGCGTATGTTTGACTCATTCAGGTGAGATTGACCTAATGCTAATAAATCGACTATTTTATTGGATTGTGTCCGCTTACAGAGACGGGTTCGGATTAAAATAATAAAATGAACTAATTAATTTAAATTTCGTCCAAATTAATTATATTATACCGTATTTCCTTTGACGAGTCAACATTTCGACTTTGACTTCTGACGTGTCTGCAACTCCTTCAGTTTTGGTCAACATTTTGACTTTGACTTTCGACGTGGCACAATTATACAAAATTTACGTGCCAACAAATTGCCCCCTCGAGACTTGGTCATGTACACGATTTGAGTGTTTTATCACATGAACGGGTCTCGACTTATCGAATTCACAAGTTTGTATGTGAAATTAAATCTCGTAATGGATCATTGTTTGTGCATGGGACCATCAATTTCAGCCCACGTCGTCTTTGTATGTTGAAACCACCCAAAAATAATACTATATTCAAAGATCATAGTATTATTTTATTTGAGGAAATCATCTCCCTCTCTGTTAGCAACTTCCAAAATTGAGTTCTGTATCTTTTCCAAAATATGTTTGCTTGTCGAAAATCCAAACCGCTAATATTTTGTTCCTTTTATTTTTTAAAGAAAATTCCAATATTATTGATTTGATGATATCTCTTTTCCATATTTCTATCCCTTTTCACAAGTATTAAAGGAGCAAGAAACTCAATGTCAATCATCATCGTGAGCTGTCTTCGATCTTCTTATGAGCCGCAATTGTAAGTTCTACTTGCTCCTCTGTTTTCCCGAAGCTAGTATTACTTTTAATTTTTACTAGCGTCGAACTCCGAAACTGTGTGAAGCGCATACGCGGTCTCCGTTACCGATTTTGCCGTCCAAAAAACTTTCTAAAAGAATGGGGAGAAAACTTTTACAAGCAAGCTTTGAAAGCAGCGTTACACCCCTCCGTTCAACTAATAGAGTATAGTGTGTTTTCCTTAGTGAACACTTTGCCTTCAGACAGAATAACAGGAGGGATCTCGTCTTCTAACTCAAGCAAGAAAAAAGATAAGTCTTTAGTCCCGCTATCTTTTGAACAGATGAGGAGGAGGTTTACTCAACATTCTCACAGCGCTTGTTTTTTTTTCAATGGTACTACGCTCTCCCCTGTACCGACCTGTTCTATAATCTTTTCTTTCTGGATTAAATTCAAACTAGGTCGGGGTAGTGGCTGTTGCGAACGGACCAAGTGGTTGGCCGCTCCTTCGCCCGTTGCGTTGTTCACTACCTCCACTGGGCAATTTTTCGCTGTTGGATTTGTCTTAACCGGCTTGTTCGATCGGGTTGGGGTGACGATTGGCTTTGGGAATTGACTGAGTATTATAATTACTCCTTTATTACCCGTGATTTTTGCTTTTTTTTTCGGATTAGACACGGCGAGGCCGAGGTAGTGACTGTTGAGAACTAACCAAGTGGCACGTTGCTCCTCCGTCAGTTGCACTGTTCACTACTTCCGTCTTACTTTTTTTTTAGTTGTTTTGGTCTCTGAGTGTTTACGATGGCTCACCCACAATTCTTATGTTCAAGACGTTGAGTTTGCTAGAAATAGAAATCGGATTTCAGAACGTTGTTTGTGTTCAAACGAATTGAGTGCATTCTTGCTTGATGGTGAAGCAGAATTTGTTAAACAATGACATTTGTGCTAGCTTGGATTGCCAACTTTTCAACCTCCTTTTTGGTTTGAACTTGTCGGTGTTACTATCTGAACTTGCCACACATTTTTCTTTTTCTTTTCGTGTGTCCTTTTTAGAGAAATAAGACAGCGTGGCGGTGTTCAGATATTTGAAGGCTGAGAAAAAAAAAATACTTGGTGACCCTTAGTAATTGTCAATGTTTATTATTCGATTTTACGGTGAAGACCTCGGGCTTGAGAGCTTTTTCGAGATTTTAAATAAACATTTCGACAAAAAATGAATGCTTGTGAGCTATGTCCAATTCATCGTCAGATTGTATAGCAAATTCCTGGCGCTTTGAGAGCTTTCTCCGGATGGAGATCAAATTTTACTGTTTAGTTTCAACGAAGTCTTGGTGCTTGTGAGCTTTCTCCAACCTTCCGTATATGACTTTACAATAGTGTTTTGGTGCTTGGAAGCTTTCTCCGGATAGGGATCAAATTTTCCTGTTTAGTTTCAACGAAGTCCTTGGTGCTTGTGAGCTTTCTCCAATCGTCATCTTTATGACAATTTTCGGTGCTTAGAAGCTTTCTCCGAATCTGTATCATTTGATTTTACGGCAAAGTCATGTTGCTATACTTGATGACTTTTCGTGTTTACAAGCTTGTTCGAGCTTTCACTTTTTCATCAAAATAAAATATGTTGAAGGAAGCAAGATACAATTGTGTACTTGCAATGCCCCCAAGATATGGGTTTTTTTTTTTTTTGGTCGTGGCTGGACTCGCATATGACTCGAGCTGCCTACGTACTTGTAAAACGAAAATTCATTTCACAAGATTAAGCCGGCGTAGTTCATTTTTTTTTTTGGCTTTTATTGACGGAAGAGATGCCCCCCGTGACTTGCAATTGTGACTTCCATGTCATGAGCTCGAGTCGTGATGAGTCATATTTATATATACTTTAATGCCTCCTCTTAGCATCTTTTGTTACGGTTCTGTGATTAGAATTGATATTTATATGTCACTTTTAGTAGAATATCGATACTTCTGTATTTTTGTTTTTAAATGCAAAATGGATGCATTTTTGAAACACAAGAGTGATATATAGCACCATGGAATCAACAAGACAAAGCACAAAAAGATATCCAAGAACTAAGGAAGAATAAAGGATAAGAATTGAAGCTTACCGAGCGAAAGAACAACTTCATATAACTAATACCTAGTTATAAGGGCCATATCTCAGGCTATAAAAATGATAATCAATTGATTCCAATTGGAGGTGAAAGCTTATCCTTTTAGCTTTCCAACGCCATGAAAATCGCTTGATTCTGACAAGTAACGAAGAAATGGCGGACGTTTGAAGTTCAGTGCGCGAAGCAGGAATTACTCGCTGAGGTCCCTCGATCGAGGACAACTCATCCTCAATCGAGGAACTTTTTCTCAGGAACGCGCAGCTACGGCAATAGGTCCCACGATCGAGTACATATTGTCCTCGATCGAGGAACCCTTCAGCGACAGGTTTCTTTCCGGAAAGCTTCCAAAGTCGCTCCTTATGTTTTATTATATAAGGAGTCGTGCCCTTTGAGTCTTTTATGCTTTTTTCTACCCTAATTTCAGTCCTCTTTCTTTCTTTTAGTCTAGTTTTACAAACCCTCAAATTAAATTAGTTTTTAGTTTTATGCATTGGATCTTGCCTTCAATTACGGTATTATTGTTAATCTTTCTTTATTTCTTTTTTCAATTAAGTTCTTGTTATTCCTTAATACCTTTAATTATGTTATCAATCGTTTTCCCTCTTTTCTTTGTTGTTGTCGTTGTTGTTATCATGCTTAGCTAATTTATTTGTCTAGGGTGAAAAGGGATCTAGGTGATTAGAAAGGAGAATTAAACTTTAATGATCTTTAATTGTTAAACTGCTTATTATTATTGTTCTATTGTTGTTTTAAATCTGATTACTTAATTACTGGCCAGGATTAGTTAATTAGTCTCATAAATTAGTCTTAAATCCGACCGTAGATTAAGACTAAGATAGGCCACAACAATTGAATAGACTAACCTAATTATAGCGACCGCATGTTAGGTTTAGATCTAAAGATTATATGAATACCGATCGGACATATGATCTTAAATAATAATTTTGCCCAATTGAATTAGTTAAAATCCTATTCCCCTCGATAATTGCCTATGTGAACTTGATCCCTAGATCTTTCCTAATACTTGTTTACATCCTTATTTATTTATCTTGCAATTAGTTGATTAGAATCCAAAAACAATCAAAACAACCCAATTGTTACCTTAAGACGGATATAAATATTAACAAACTGAAATTTACCACCGCCTCCCTGTGGATACGATACCCTACTTACCTCTAGCTATTTGTTAGTAGTAATCTAGGATTACTTTGATTTAGGGTGACGACTTTACCTGGCCTTATACTCGATCGTGGGACCTATTGCCGTAGCTGCGCGTTCCTGAGAAAAAGTTCCTCGATCGAGGATGAGTTGTCCTCGATCGAGGGACCTCAGCGAGTAATTCCTGCTTCGCACACTGAACTTCAGACGTCCGCCATTTCTTCGTTACTTGTCAGAATCAAGCGATTTTCATGGCGTTGGAAAGCTAAAAGGATAAGCTTTCACCTCCAATTGGAATCAATTGATTATCATTTTTGTAGCCTGAGATATGGCCCTTATAACTAGGTATTAGTTATATGAAGTTGTTCTTTCGCTCGGTAAGCTTCAATTCTTATCCTTTATTCTTCCTTAGTTCTTGGATATCTTCTTGTGCTTTGTCTTGTTGATTTCATGGTGCTATATATCACTCTTGTGTTTCACAAATGCATCCATTCTGTTGGGGCTGGTGTCCTTGACAGTTAGTACAATGACTTACTAAATCTCTTAAAGGATCACAAGGGCATACTTTTGTATTATTATCAGTTGATCCACGTTTATCAATAACGGTTGGCTTGCTAGATAAGTTTGACGTTATTGTCATACGGATGGCGGTGATCAACTGGTCCCTATACGTCACACCTATAGGACACGTTTGAGAGATGTGAAGGTATGAAAATACAGTCACATTTATGCCGGATATGACTAAACAGTTAGTCAGAGGTATTGACTATTAAATTAGTCAATGAGATGTTGAGATTATTATTTAATACGGATTAAATAATTTTAGCTAATGCGGATTACATGATTAATTCGTAAAATTAAATACAAGCAGTTATATTTAATTAAATATTGAATTTGCGTATTAATATAAACAGTTATATTAATTTGGCCAATTATACAATATCGTATTTTATCAGACCATTATTAATATATCGACTATATTAATATCTGATAACATGTGTGCGATTTATAATAAATACCCGCAAATTATATTTTAGCAAAATGGGTCGAATCATGCATTGGAATAAGGTAAGAGTGGAAAGCCCACTCCTACCCAAGACCAATCTCGGCCGGCCAAGTATTACAAAAGGAGAGAACTTCTCCTTTTGTGGGACTACTGATTGTTTTACTGATTAAAAACAGATCTCAAGAATAATTAGGGTTTTGAGAACATCTTTTTCCCAAAACTCAGATCTCACATCTAAAACCTCAAAAGGCTCTCCCCATATTGCAAGGCAATTGGAGAGTATTTTCTAGCACACGCGGCATCATCTCAATCAAGTCTTGGGTGCAAGTTATAGGAGGGAATTTACTTTAATTCCTGTTCTTAGGCCATAAGCACAAAGGACCAAAGGTTGATTTCTTTTTCATGCTTTTAATTAACTTATGACTATAATCACAATTGTATGTTTCATTATAATCCTGCAAGTTTGGGGCGAATACATGCTTTATTCCCCACAAGTGGTATCAGAGCCAGGCCATGAAAATTTTACCTTTGTGTTTTTCGTAAGTTTTAAAACCTGAAAAATCGTCTTCTGCCGCTAAGTCGGTCGATCGACCCCCCGTTGCGGTCGGTCGACCGCCTCCTGCGTGTTTTTCTGTTTCGACAGTTTATCTTTTGTGAGAAATCGTGTTCAGAAACTCGGTTTCGTGTTTTGTGGTCGGTCGACCTGTTTTTCGGGTCGGTCGACCATTCTGCTTTAAAAAAAAAAAAAAAAAAAATTTTTTTTTTTCGTCAGGTGGTCGGTCGACCTGTTTTTTGGGTCGGTAGACCACCCCTGTAACAGACTCGTTTTTTTTATATTTTCCGAAAATAACATGTTTTATTTTCACATGGCCTTTAGTAATATACTATATACGGAAATAGTATATTATTAATTTTGTGAAACGGTTCACCCTCGTTTGATACATATTATTTTAAAACGGTTTAAGATAATGGATTATATATTTATTAAAATTGGGTGATTAAAACGGTATAATCACATAATTTTAATCCCGTAAGGTGGTTTGGTAAAAATTTGTTAATCATAATAACAGTATTATGTCATGTATGAATTTTATTTAGTTGATGCATTTTATTTATCGTCTTGTTGAATGCCTTGTGAATGCTTTCAATAACGTATTTATTTTTGCAAACGGTTGTAACTTAGTGTGGCCTTAGAAGATTGTGTCACCGTAATGATGGGACACAGTCTTGCTTGTAATTTTGAGATCTTGTATCTCCGTTTTGGGTTTTTGCCATGTAATTATTTTTGTATTTAAATTAGAATGTAAATAGGGTTATATTTGTAATTTAAATTAGTAATTTTGTGAAGACCAAAGACGGAGACCGGATGCTCACTCCCGTTGCAAGGACCAAGATGGAACATGAAGACAAGCTTCTAGGGTCCAACGGTGGATTCCAAGTTGTTTTATGTTTATTTTGGTAGGATAGGCCACACTAGGACTTTTATTTACGTTTATCGCATTTATCTTATGCTTTCATCGATAATAGCTTGCATCATATTCCGCCTAAAACCAAACCACCTATAACATGCCTGAAAACTGACTCATGTAGAGGTTACGCGTTAGTTTTCTGTGACAATACAGATGTCACATGTCAATTGCAAAGCCATCACTTTATTTCATTCATTCACGAATATGCTAGATTTTAGTTCACTTAATATGAATAAATATAAGTCGATGGGGTCTTCCTTGTATAACCAAAAATTGAGAATAGTCTTTATAAATCAGCCTCCCATGAATCTCTTCTTCGTCGGTAGGCATAATATGACCCCTTCTACGTCGGGTAAGTGGGAACAGATGATTTATTTTATCTCAACATCATGGTCACTCGATAATATCCAGTGACTGAGATGGACTAATAGATAGGATTTACGGAAATCTATCGACCAAGAGTTCCAACGGTGGAATTAGCCAAACTGTGGGCTTATCAATATACGGAAATTGAGTCTTGGGATCATTTATATAATTCTTGAGGGAGATCAATTATATAAATGCATGAGTCTACGAGTTTAAATTCAATTTAATATAGACTTAAATCACAACAATGAGTTGCTTATATGGTTTTGTTTTATCTTCCTTTCAGTCTAGAACACGTTTAATTAAACTGCTGTATAACTAAATGGCTGGTGAAGACCCAATGCCAAGTGCCAAGCTAGCACGTGAATCCTGGCTAAAAGCCTTCATGGACTCCATGAATCAGTCCACAAGACTGAGGAATGATGGGTCAAACTTCTCTGACTGGGAGGCAGCACTACGGAATGCTGCCATTGCTGACGGAAAGCTCAAGTACTTAACTGAGCCCATTCCGCCACACCCAGGAACTGGAGCTAGAGCTAACGAAGTTCGCGCTCATAGCGACTTCGTCATGGAAGCGGGTGCGATAAAGAACGTACTCATCTATGCAATGGAATCCAATTTACAAAGACGCTTCATAACCCATGGTGCAAACAAGATTTTCACCACGCTCACTAACGAATTCTCAAAGGCTCCGAGAATCGTTTCTTATGAGCATACCTGTCGCTTCTTAGAGGCGAAACTCCAGAAGGGCCAAGCTGTTAGCCCACATATTCTTCACATGATTGAGAATATCGAGAAACTGGAGGCCATAAACTGCAAGATCAGTGAGAACATAATCGTTGATCGAATGCTTCATTCGCTTCATGATGGGTTCGCCCTCTTTAGGGTCAACTATTGCATGAACGACATGAAGAAGACTCCTCATGAGCTTCACTCCCTTCTCGTACAGACCGAGAAGGATCTGAAATTAAGTGGGAGCGTGAAGCAAGATGTTCTGATGATCTCCAGTAAGGGAAAGGGTAAGGGGAAAGCTAAAGCTCAGGGCGACCTAACAGTAGGCAAGCCCAAGTTTAAGAAGTCAGGATTTACTAAGAGTGGGCCAGGTGAGTCAAGCAACTCACAGGGCAAAACAAAGAGCAAGGATACTAGCATGGAATGTCACCATTGCCACAAGACTGGGCATTGGAGGCGCTCATGCCCCGTGTATCGTGAGGACATTAAGGCAGACCGTGTTACTCTTGTTGGTATGTCTTCTTCTTCTTTTATTCACATGATTGAGATTAACCATGCAAGTTACAAAACTTGGGTACTAGATACTGGCTGTGGTTCTCATCTATGTAATCATGTGCAGGGCCTCCGAAACCAAGAACCCCTAATCAAGGGTGAGGTTGACCTGCGTGTCGGGAATGGAGCACGTGTTGCTGCAATCTCGAGGGAAACATACGTGATCCAGCTTCCAAGTGGATTCGAGTTATCTTTATATAACTGTTATTATGTTCCTTGTTTGTCCAAAAACATTATTTCAGTTTCTGCGCTTGACAAACTCGGTTTTTCATTTGTAATAGAGAATAATAGCTGTATTTTCTCCTTACACAATATGATTTATGGCAAGGCAGTTTCCATGAATGGAATTTATGTTTTAGATCAAACCACCGAGATATTACATGTGAATAACAAGAGATTAAAGGTAGGTGACAAAGATCAAACTTACCTATGGCATTGTCGTATGGGACACATAAATGAGAAACGCGTGAAACAGCTCATACAGAATGGAGCTATCTCGCCCTTTGATTTCGAATCATATGGCACGTGTGAATCATGTCTCATCGGTAAGATGACTCGTATTTCCTTCAAAGGTGTTGGAATGCTGCGCGCTGCCGACCTATTAGGACTCATACATACGGACGTATGTGGCCCTATGTCGATCAACGCACGAGAAGGCTATAGGTATTTCATCACTTTCACGGACTATTTAAGTAGATATGGCTATGTCTATTTAATGAAGCATAAAAGTGAATCCTTTGACAAGTTCAAAGAATACCAGAATCGGGTATAGAACCAGCTGGGCAGAAAGATTAAAGCACTACGTTCTGATCGTGGTGGTGAGTATCTTTCACACGAGTTTGATCAACACCTTAAAGACTGTGGCATCGTGCTACAGTTGACTCCACCTGGAACATCACAATTAAATGGTGTGTCCGAACGGAGAAATCGGACTTTACTTGATATGGTTCGATCCATGATGAGTCACACCGTTGTGCCTGATTCATTGTGGGGCTATGCTCTTTTGTCGGCCGCTCTAATTCTTAACCGAAGTCCGTCTAAAGCTGTTGACAAGTCTCCATACGAATTATGGAAGGGAACGGTCCCCAACTTGTCCTTTATTCGGGTTTGGGGCTGCGAGGCTTATGTCAAGTGGAGACACGAGGATAAGCTCGGCCCGCGATCGGTCAAGACATACTTTATAGGCTATCCAAAGGGAACTTTTGGTCATTACTTCTACTCGCCAACCGAACAACGTGTTTTTGTTGCGGCTAGTGCGACGTTCTTAGAGAAAGAATTTCTCGAGAACAAGTCGAGTAATAGAACCTTCGATCTATCGGAGATTCAAGAACCAACTACCGAGCAACCATTGGAGGAAACAGTTCCTTCAACCGAGGCTGCGGTAGTTATTCCTGAGGAACCTAGGAGGTCGGGAAGAGTCTCTATTCCTCCGGACAGATACATTGGTATGGTCGAGGAACATGAAACAGATGACGTCTTACTCCTAGAGGGTAATGAACCCACAACCTATAAAGGTGCCATGACTAGTTCTGACTCAAAGCTATGGCTAGAAGCCATGCAATTCGAGATGGACTCCATGTATGAGAACAACGTGTGAGATCTTGTGGACCTACCTGCAAAGGTACGTCCCCTTCAATGCAAATGGTTTTACAAAATAAAGCATGTCGTGGAAGGTAAACAAGATATCCATAAGGCAAGACTAGTTGCTAAAGGTTTCACCCAAGTGCCAGGCTTGCACTACGATGAGATCTTTGCACCCGTAGTCATGCTACGTTCCATTCGGATTATCTTAGCGATCGCCGCATTTCACGATTACGAAATATGGCAAATGGACGTTAAAACCGCCTTCTTAAACGGTTATTTGGAGGAAGAGTTGTACATGGTACAACCCGAGGGTTTTATTGATCCAGAACATCCTAAGAAGGTTTGCAAGCTTAAGCGTTCCATCTATGGACTTAAGCAAGCATCGCGGAGTTGGAATCATCGCTTCGACCAAGTGATAAAAGAGAATGGATTCGTTCGATCAGTCGAGGAACCATGTCTCTATATCAAGTCGAGTGGGAGCAAGATTGTCTTCCTAGTACTGTATGTCGACGGCATACTCTTGATTGGGAATGACATACCTCTCTTATCTTCGGTTAAAGCATGGTTGAAAAACCATTTCCAGATGAAAGATCTGGGAGAGGCACAAAGAATTTTGGGCATCTGTATCTACAGGAATAGATCACGACGGATGTTGTCTCTCAATCAGGAGTCTTATATAGATAAGATTCTAGAGAGATTCAGCATGACAAACTCCAATAAAGGGTTCCTTCCTATGACTACTGGGCTTCACTTGAGCAAGACTCAAGAAGCTAAGACATTGGAAGAGAAAGAGCGCATGAGTCGGATTCCTTATGCTTCGGCTATAGGATCGATCATGTATGCCATGATATGCACACGTCCAGACGTTGCATATGCATTGAGTATGACAAGTCGATTTCAAGCTCATCTAGGTGAACAACACTGGATGGCCGTGAAAAACATTCTTAAGTACCTACGGAGGACTAAATATTGGGGATTGACTTACGGAGGCGACTCGACGCTCTGCGCCACGGGTTACGCAGATGCTAGCTTCCAAACGGATCGAGATGACTCGAAATCTCAGTCTGGATTCGTTTTTACTCTTAATGGCGCTGCTGTCAGCTGGAAAAGTTCTAAACAGAGTGTTACAGCAGATTCTACGACTGAGTCCGAGTACTATGCCGCCTCAGAAGCAGCTAAGGAAGCAATATGGATGCGTCAATTCTTACAAGGACTATCAGTAGTGCCTAGTTCGAATGACCCAATCACCGTTTATTGTGATAATAAAGGTGCCATCTTCCAAGCTAAGGAGCATAAGTCTAGCAACAAGGCTAGGCATGTACAACGGAAAGCTCATCTAATCAGAGATTACGTGGAGCAAAAGGAGATTTTCATTGATAAGATCGCTACGGATGACAACATAGCTGATCCTCTCACTAAAGCATTACCACGTGATAAGCATGAAGGGCACATTCATTCCATGGGAATTAGATGTGTTCCGAAGTTGTAGTACTCTTTTATGAATTCATGTAATAATTCATTTTCTCGTGTACTCTATTCAACCTCATTGTTATGATATATAATGTTTTGTTTTCATGTGGAATTGTACGCCAATTTTGAACACCACAAAGTGAACTGAATAACATTACATCGTTTTAGTCCTTGATTACCCACTTGAGCTGATAACTCAGGTATTCATTTTGTGACGTTGGTTGATGGTGGGTTCAAAGAGCCATAAGTCACGTGGATGACTGACCAATCACAAAGGCGAGTTATACGGATATCTCGTAGGACACCCCGTGAGAACGTTATGGAGTCCTAAATGTTTTATAACATTGGGTGCCGGGTCGTGGATAGGACCTCCATAGTGTTCCTTAGAGTCGAGTCTTTTGACTTTCAACTGTCTTTTGAGATTAAGGCAGATTTTGGGTAACTTTGGTTTCTTTCCCACGGTCACCGTAACAGGGGCCAAGAGGATTTTTTCTGGGTTATTTCATGCTGCGCGATATCGGCAGGATTCGAGTTGAGGGAAATATCCAAACCCTTATCAGGATTTTATCATTTCTCAGGGCCACTCGAGGAGTAGTAACTGAAATGCATGGCCATGCTCGAATACAGATTCGTTTTATCAGTTAAGTTACTCTCTAGTCGGGGAAACCACTCTTGATACAGATCGCTTGTGAGATACGACCTTTGCGAATGCGTATTTGCAAATTGTCTTACATTGAGTGGGAGAAATTTTAAAAGGATATGAGATTCGGTTATCGCACCTACACTTGTACGGACAAGTGGGAGTTTGTTGGAGACTTGTGTCCTCCACATGTAGTGTGATAACGTCATTGCACATACCCTTGTACGGACAAGTGGGAGATTGTTGGGGCTGGTGTCCTTGACAGTTAGTACAATAACTTACTAAATCCCACTCCTACCCAAGACCAATCTCGGCCGGCCAAGTATTACAAAAGGAGAGAACTTCTCCTTTTGTGGGACTACTGATTGTTTTACTGATTAAAAACAGATCTCAAGAATAATTAGGGTTTTGAGAACATCTTTTTCCCAAAACTCAGATCTCACATCTAAAACCTCAAAAGGCTCTCCCCATATTGCAAGGCAATTGGAGAGTATTTTCTAGCACACGCGGCATCATCTCAATCAAGTCTTGGGTGCAAGTTATAGGAGGGAATTTACTTTAATTCCTGTTCTTAGGCCATAAGCACAAAGGACCAAAGGTTGATTTCTTTTTCATGCTTTTAATTAACTTATGACTATAATCACAATTGTATGTTTCATTATAATCCTGCAAGTTTGGGGCGAATACATACTTTATTCCCCACACATTCTGCATTTAAACACAAAAATACAGAAGTATCGATATTCTACTAAAAGTGACATATAAATATCAATTCTAATCACAGAACCGTAACAAAAGATGCTAAGAGGAGGCATTAATGTATATATAAATATGACTCATCAAGTCGCCAACTCTTGAAATGTCCTGGGTTTAATTCCCAGTAGAATATAAACCAAGTCCAAGTTCATGCCTTGGATGCACATCTCCACTGATGAAATTTCTGAGAGACGATCCTTGCATTCTAAGCTTAGCGCTCGCCAACGGTTTATGAAGTCAATGACAGGCTCTTCTTCCTCTTGTTTGGTGTTTGTTAGTTCGACCATGCTAACAACTCTGCGTGTGCAGTAGAAGCGGTTTAAGAATTCTTCTTCCATTTGCTCCCAACTGTCGATGGATTGATGAGCCAAATCGGTGTACCAATCGAACGCCATTCCTTTGAGGCTAAGGACGAATTGCTTCACCAGAAGATCACCATTGGTGCCTGCATTGTTACATGTTTCGACAAAGTGGGCAATATGTTGTTTTGGGTTGCCTTTTCTGTCAAATTGCTGAAACTTTGGCGGCTTGTATCCGAGAGGCATTTTCAAGCTATCAACCCTTGTAGTGTACGGTTTCATGTAGAGTTGATTATCTTTAAGATTTTCGCCGAACTTTTCTTTGGCGAGTCGGTCGATCAGCTCTTGGATTTGTTGGACGGACAAAGATTTAATTGTTGAATTGGCATCATCATCACCATGCACAGAGTCATCATCATACTTTGACTTTTCACTCTCATCGTTGGCCTTTGAGTCGTCAAAGTTTTTATCAATTGGTCGTTTCTCTAACTTTCTTTTGAGAGCGGCAATTTGAGCATCTTTCTCTTGGCTTTGTTTTTGGAGTTGTTCGACAATGATTTTCATTTTCGTCAGTTCTTCCTCAAATGATAATGCTCCAATCACCATCACAGGAGCAATACTGTCAGTTTACGTTGCCGAGTTCGTATCAGTGAGTAGATCGTCGTCGACATCAGATTCATATGGCGTGTCTATCGTCTTTTTAGCGGAATTATTCACTAAAGCCATTGAGATGCGATTGGCGATTTTGATATGGAGAAAGAGATGAGCGGAAAAGATGCCCCCTACCTAACGCGCCAAAATTTGTTAACACAAATTTGTGATTCTGTAAATAACAAACACAAAAATTGCAACAAAGATAATTTTTATTAAATTTGAATATTTTGGATACAATCTCTATTTATTCCGCTGATTCGATCTCCACGTGTTTTGGGTGTTTGATGTACGAAGGGTCTTGATGACTTTATCTTCGTTTGACTTTGAATGACAATCTTTTTTTGTAAGAGGGTCGCTTGACTTAATCCCTTTTGATGAATTTGACTTTGTGAAAGAAGGCCTTTGAGCTTGATTTCCTTCACGATTTGACTCCTTAGTGACGACACGAGATTTGAAGTGCTTTG
Source organism: Silene conica (assembly GCA_029255685.2). Lineage (NCBI taxonomy): Eukaryota > Viridiplantae > Streptophyta > Magnoliopsida > Caryophyllales > Caryophyllaceae > Silene > Silene conica. Next base: position 8,671,123 of record CM055311.2, on the reverse strand, counting down.
TTTTCTTGAATTCTTGGAGACAATGATTGGTCTTCTGATTTGATCGACTTGGAAGTCTTTATGTTTCTAGAGAGAATTTGAGAGTTCTCTAGCCTTGTGACTCTTGTGTTCTCTTCTTATTTTGTGGTTTTTTCCTCCTTTGTTGAATCGATTTTCCACTTGGACTCAATGGCTCAATTTAGATGCTTAATATTGAGTTTTCAGTAAATGATTTATCTTTTGTGAAGGTTTAGAGAGAATAAGATTAATCTTCTTATGCTATCCTTCTTCTGTCCTGTTTTCTGAATCTTCAAATGATGGATGAGCTCTATTTATAAGGAATGAAACATGTAAGTCTTCATTTAAATGGGCTCAACCCTAATTCAGCAACTCTTGTGGACTTGACAGTCATCCGGCCCATTTGCGTATGTTTGACTCATTCAGGTGAGATTGACCTAATGCTAATAAATCGACTATTTTATTGGATTGTGTCCGCTTACAGAGACGGGTTCGGATTAAAATAATAAAATGTACTAATTAATTTAAATTTCGTCCAAATTAATTATATTATACAGTATTTCCTTTGACGAGTCAACATTTCGACTTTGACTTCTGACGTGTCTGCAACTCCTTCAGTTTTGGTCAACATTTTGACTTTGACTTTCGACGTGGCACAATTATACAAAATTTACGTGCCAACACATATCATATAAAATTATCCTATCATCATATATAAATTTTTCTTATTGGAACTTATATTTGATAAGTTATCAGAAATTCCATATTTTTGCTAAATGATTTAGAAAATATATTTTTTCTAAAAAAATAATTTCCTCGGGTTATCCTAATTTATATTTAGAAGAAATTTTTGTACGCATGCTCTCAAATTTATACCGGGTTCTTTTAATATACACTTGCATTTATTTTAAAGTTTATATTTTCCTTTAGTTTTATAAATTTTATCAGTAATTTTTTCTCCAGTATCATTTTTTTCCGGACTATTGGACTGTTAGTTTTACTGTAAAATACGGTTTTTAGGATATTTACCAATTTCGATTTTCATTATATTTTTTCAAATTTATTTTTGTCCATAATTATTTTATATTTTGTAAATTTGTTTATACTGTAATGTACTTTACTTTATTTTTCACTGATATTTTTTTACACTTTATAATTCATTTCGTGGGTCTAATTTTTTGGCATTCATAATTATATTTTAGGGGTCATTTGGTTGATACGGGAATTACAACATCCCATGAAATACAAATTCATGGGAAATAAGCTCCCTCGTCTATTTCATGGGAATTTGCTAAAATTGTTTGGTTGCCAATGTGAGAATTTACTTCCATAGGAACTTCAACACACGAAGGGGGGAGTAGGTAAGCAACTTCCCCCATTCATGCAGGAAGTTACTTCCATGGGAAGTGACACTTCCCCCATTTTTACAAAAAAAGGGCAACAATATACCACTCTCTTATTTGCACTTCATGGAAATTTCCACTTCCCATGTTTTTCCAAGGTAACCAAACAACCCCTTAATATATGTTTTGTATTAATATGTGTTGTATTGTTTGGTGTATGTATTAGTTGGAGATAGGAAACAAATTAAATCACCTAAAAATTAGGAGAACCCACGTTTCATTATGAAATGAAATTGAATTTTTTTTCCTAAAATGAAGGAGCCAATAGGATCACTTAAAAAGTTTTTCCTTTTATAAATAGATGATACACAAGAAAAATATAATTAAGTTTCAACCCAAATCAATACTATTGCGGATGCTTTTCATTTCCATCGACGGCTCATCATATTTTCATTACTTGTGACATTATTATCAGTGTCCGGTGTTGTTCTTCATCTGGTATGTAATTTGGATACTCCTCAAAAGCCCTAAATAATAAGTCATCAGGTGAGTTTTTCCAAATGTAGTTATTTAAGGCAAAAGCTGCCGTTATAACATTAATATGAGTTTCTACTCTAAATTGTGGCATAAATCTTACTAGTAGTATTTTCCATCTTTTCTCAAGCACCCCAAATGACCTCTCGATACAACTTCAAAGTGATGAGTGCATTTTATTAAAGGCTTCTTTAGAGTTACCCGATGATTCATTTTAAACTGAGACTTGTGATACCATGTCTTCGGATATGGTACCATATATCCTTTTTTTATTAGGGTATCCTTTATTCACCAAATAAAACCTACCATATGGTGGCTTTGAAAAGTTCAATTCCGGTTTATTATTTGCATGAGTAAAAACACGAGTATCATCTTTACACCGGGACCCAACATAAAAAGGGACTCATTTTTTAAGACTTTATTTAAATCTGCAAGTAGTATTATATAAGTATCAGATGTTTCAGTGGTAGACTTCTTATCCCCAATTATGAGGGTCGTGTGCTCGACTCTTAGTAAAGACGTTTTTGTTCCAATTTGTTTGTTTATGAGCCTCGCCTACTTCTTGTTTAAGTGAGTCGTTTTTACCCTGCTCTTTTATCATCTGTAATTCTTTTGCCATTTTAAATGTTATCCATTTTTCACATTATATTAAGTGAAAATGGTTATTTTTTCTCAATCCATATAAATAAACAATTTTTTATCTCATTTTTTGTCCTCTTTTTTCTCAAACGCAAATTCTATATACAACTGTTTCACGTGTGACCATAAAAATATGACCACTTTTTGATAAATAGTGACCATCATTTTGGGTAAATAGTGACCATTTTTTATGAATAAAAAGTGAACATTTTTTTCAAGGTGGTAACTATTTATAAAACTGTGGCCATATTTTACCAAAAAATACGGGAAAACGGTCGCACAAGAGATTTGTTGTTTCTCCAAATATACTCCTCCATAAGAATTAAATTATTACCTAATCTCTTTAAGTCAAAAGAAAATTGTTATTTATGCTTTCCGAAAATTATCCATGAAAAAAAGACAATAAAATGAAATGAATGAAGTACAAAAAATACTCAAAACAATTTATTGGGACAAAGGGAGTATTGAATAATGAATATGGCTAAAATACAGTGCAAATTATTTTTTTTAAGAAAAATCACAAATATGATACTTGGGCCTCAAAATAAAATTTGGAACATGGCCTCCAATTTTTATCGGTTGCCTCTGATAATAGTTGTTCATCCAAGAAATGAAAAATTAAATACGATATAATAAATTTAACTAATAATAGTTCTAAAACACATCTAAACACGTGTGCTTTCTAAAAAAACAATGAATAATGGAGGAATATATTTGATCTACGTTGCATGAAGTCTAACCAAGCCATTCTACTGATATCATCCTCCATCATAAAAAATAGCTCTCTCCTCGCTCTATCCTCAAGTAAATGGATAAAAAAACATCACTATTCACTACCCTTCGCTAACTACCCTTCACTTACCAACCAATTAACATCCAGTCATACCAACAATAAAATTCGTGGACCTAACTTGAGTATTGTTAGAACTATCCTCAGCACTAGCACTAGTAGGTGGAGTGATATTAAATTCCAAAATTTCTAATGCACGATTGCACGTGTTCACGATATAGCCAATTTGACTGGATAACATTGTTGATCCACCTGATTGTCTTCTTCAACACTTCATTTGAGTAGTTTTTATAGATTTTATAATACTACCTTGAGGGAGTTTAGAACTACATGAATTTTTTTTTCTCTCCCCCATGGTGGCTTGTGTGACACTCGAATTTTGACTTTGCTCAAAGTTGTTATCTAAACCTTGGTTTGAGGTTGGTGCTTAGGTATCTGATGAGATCTCCTTTAAAAAAATGGTTGTAAAAAGAATGTTTTTGACCGTCTAAACTTTCTAAGACGGATGAATGTTGAATGTACTCATAGTAAGCATCATCTCACCATCCCCTTCATTTAGATCACCTCCTACATTTACTACATTCACACTTATCTTGAAGGATCCATACTTGGAACCACAACACCTTCTTTTGTAACACGTTTACTATCAAAAATTTGGAAAAATAGATTTTCAATGATAGGATGTAATGTTTTGTTTTTGATCTTTTTTCCATCTGTTTTAGCCTAAAAAAAATTATATGTACTATTACAACTATGATATCATGATAATAACTTTAAGAGCAGTTAGATAATATTCAATACAAATTGACCGCAATTTTGTGCTTCTACCAATCATCTGAAGCATTTATTCCTTCGGAAGTGAGATCTCACCCAAGCCTCGTCTCCCCGTTCTTTAAAAATTCCAAAGGTACCATTCAACTCTCATTGAATCAAATTTATTTTTCAAACTTTTAAATTGATACTTTCGACCAATTTTCTCTTAAACCTTCTTATGGAACTCATTCCACCTGAAGGCTTGTCCATGCCCATTTATTTGAATTTAATTAATACTCCCTCCTACCCAACTTAAATGTCCCATTGTACATTTCCGTCTATTCAGGATATTGTCCCATTGTCCATTTTTGGTAAGTTTTTTACCAATGTTTTACCATTCTACCCTTATTATTTTTCATTTATTACTCACACACCCACCCATTTCCCTACTTACTTTATACAAATCATAACACCCTCTCTCCAATCTACATACCCCTACTTAACCAAAATATTAAACAACTATTATCTCATAAATTTTGTCCTTTCACAACAATGAGACATTTATGTTGGGTAAGAGGGAGTACAAACTTTACATAAGACCGTCACATCATTATCTGTCACATCATTTTTCGTCCATCTAAAGTTTCCATCCTTTTTCTCATTACCTGATTCCATCTTGACCATTGAACATGAAATCAGATTATTAGTATAACTAGTTTTTGAAGTCGTGCACTGCACGGGTGATAACGAAAAGTGTTATTAAAAATCAAAATTCATGTAATTTATTTAATTTAGCAAATTATTAAATTTTAGAAAATTTCATGGTTATTTACTGATATACTTTTGATAAGTTTATGTTGCTTAATTTTATTTGAAGTTTTCATTTTTTCTTTTCTTGACTTTTTAACTTATTAGAGGTGAAATCTAAGAAGTACATATAAAATTATTGTAGACTTCATAAACTATTTATTTGTCTATTATACATTTAATTTTAGTCATTGTTCTACACTTTTTCTGAATTCACTATCTTCTCTCTGATTTTTTTTTTCGCTCCCACCATCGTTTGGACGCTTGCAAGCAGTGTTTGCCATCACTCAAAGACTACCTCGAGACCCACCAATATACCCTCCATCGCAGTGGTGACTGCACCCAACAGCTCATATCATATCTTTCTCAATCCCTATCTCAAAGGGGTCGCAACTGATTACCACCTTGGAATCCATATCCCATGTCCTCCAACTACCTTCCCCCTCTTGCCTCCACAATTCCCTACACCCCCTACCGTACCTCCAGCATGATCATCATCCTAGACCCACCCGTGCGTGACTCCTGACACTTCTGCTAATCAAACACGATCCAATCAAATAATTTTACGATTATTGAAAGTCTATTAAAACATTCATAATAGTTGACTCTTTTATTTTTGCCATGTTTTTATAATAAACGATTAAACGTAAACCTTTTATTGTGACCATGTTTATTAAATTAGTATGCCCTTCTCTATTATAAATACCTATTTTAATTATTTTGGTACAATGTCATGAGTTCGTGAGGGACCTGTCGATGGTAGGGGTAATAACGGGAGGAAGTAATTAATACTAACTACTCCTTTTGTCACGGCATTTATTTATCTTTGATTTATGTGTGATGAAATTATTGATTCAAAACTTAAATGTGTCTTATGAGCCGGCCAAAATTAAAAATTGGTGAACATATGACATAGAATGACAGAATATCTCCTATATTTGATTCCATCTTGACCATTGAACATGAAACTAAAATATTAGTATAATGAAATAAACAACCGCCCTTATGAAAATAAGCTATATAAATACAATTTCTAACTAAAGGTGGAATGGATAGATATATTGTTAATCCCCTCCATCCCAAGTCTGATAAGTGCTTATCTTCTCCTTCTTTATCACGAGTTTTGACGCATTTTGAGATGATTTTGATCGATGTTGCTTGCATTTTACACCTCTTTTACACTTCTATGCATTTTTATCTCATATTCTATGTACTTGAACAACAATAGAGGAATTTGGGCCAAAACAACTAAATCAAGTAGCTGAATAATGAAGAAGAAGGAAGAAATGTTGAGAAGGGTCCTCAGCCGTTAAGGCCGCCAATCGTCCAGTCGGTTGGGAACCCTCCCAAACACTTGGAGGAGTTTTAGAGAAGAAAAACAAGAAAAACAAGAAAACGTTTGGTGTCGGTTGCCCGACAGAGAGCTCAAGAAGAGTAAAGAAATTGAAGAAAAGAAGGAGAAAAAGGTGTCCCCGACGGTAGGCCTACAAACGACCAACCGATAGGGAACACAACACCTTTAACCTAAAGACAAGAGAAGAAAAAGCTCATTATTGGTCGCTAGACCGAGAGCCAATCAACCGACAAGGAGCCTCTACACGCATACATCTTCTCTTCCTCTCTTAAGACCTAATTAGATAGGAGACTATAAATAACTGTAACAACCCGACCCACCACCGTCGTAACACAAACCCAATAAGATGGGTGCACACTTTTGGGCCCATTATTCGTCCTCACTTAAGCCCAAAAGCACAAGGCCTTGTTACTAAGTGGTGGGTGGGAGCTATTATAAACATATCACAAGCCTCTCAATCTACCGATGTGGGACAAATTTCCACACAAACTCATATCATACTCTTGGGGTGTTACAAACTCCCCCACTTAAAGAACACAACGTCCTCGTTGTGCCTCAAACTTGACCACAACCAGGGCCAGAATCCCCCCCCGCTAGGCTGGTGACCCGGGTACTCCTGACCACAGGCTCACCACACGGTCGCAGGGTCGCTCTGATACCATTTGTAACAACCCGACCCACCACCGTCGTAACACAAACCCAATAAGATGGGTGCACACTTTTGGGCCCATTATTCGTCCTCACTTAAGCCCAAAAGCACAAGGCCTTGTTACTAAGTGGTGGGTGGGAGCTATTATAAACATATCACAAGCCTCTCAATCTACCGATGTGGGACAAATTTCCACACAAACTCATATCATACTCTTGGGGTGTTACAATAACCCTCCTAAAGATATTTTAGACACACTACCCTAGATCTAGAAAATTCCATTTTAATGTTCAAACTTTCTTTAATAAAGACTTAATCTTTTCTTAATTAAAATTTAATTACTCTACAATTTAGTTCATTTCAGTTTTAGTTGGGTTATTTACACTTGTTATTTGGATTGTGATTAAAGACAGGAAGAAATTCCCTTCTTTAATAATCCAAAGTTGAAAGCTTTTGGTTTAATTCTCTTCTTTGTTTTATCTTGTTTTCATTTGTTTACATTTAAAGTTCATATTATTCATTGTTTGAATTAGTAGGATGTTTATTGTTATGTTGATGTTGCTATTTTCATTTTTTTTTTTTTGGTAAAATGTAAGCTTTTTCATATACTCTCAAAACTTATATATCAATACAATTCATGAGTTTTGCATATTTGCATATATTCAGTTATCTACCCAATTACATCTATTTTAAGTAGCCATTCTCTGTCTTTGGCATTTAACACTCCTTTCATCAGTCCTTGAATCCTCCCACGCACCTGCATTTGAATCCCCTTAACCACATATTCTGGCCTCATTAGCACACTGTCCACTCTGCACTTGTTTCGTTCTAGCCATACAGCATAAGTAGCAGCAGCCTTACACATACGAATTCCTCTTTTCTGCATCCCCGTACTATCTCTTTGTACCACACCTATCCAGTCTTAGAGCATACTCCAGATTCTCCTCATGTAGGCACAGTCCTTAAACAAATGTTCATGAGTCTCCATCCCATTTGCACATACCACACATTGGTCATTATCACATAGATGAAGCTTGAACATTTTTTCCTTGGTATTCAATGCCTTATTGCATACAAGCCATCCAATCATCGCATGCTTAGGCATAATCCAAGAATCCCAAACCTGAGTGAACCATTGTACAGGGGGTGTCTGCCCTGCAACAATTCATACCCAGCCTTCATAGTATACCCTTTATTTCCATGTATCCAGGTGCCATCAACATACCCAGACGCAATCTTCGTCCTTGCCTTACAAATGTTCCTCCAGTTCCAATTCGAATCAGGAGGAGGTTGATAAACATCCCATTGCTGCCCTTTTAAATAGATATGATCAACCCATTGTACCCACAATCTGTCAGCCTTGGTATAAATCCAATTTGCCAGTTTGCCAACTGCAGCAATATTCCAAATCTCAGCATCCTTCACACCCAGTCCACCTTCTTCCTTCTTTTTACAGATTTTCTCCCAAGAAATCGAAGGGACCTATGATATTCTGAACTTCCTTCCCAAAAATAGTTCCTACAAACTGATTCAATTCTTTTCACAACTGTTTTTGGCAATATGAAAATTGACCCCCAGTAATTATGCAGCGTATTGAGGACAGTATTAACTAACGGTAACCTTCCTGCATAGCTCAGTTTGCGTGCTCCTATACCCCTGATTCTCTGCACAACCTTCTCCACCAACATATTACAATCTTGCTTTTGTAATCTTCCTGACTGGATAGGAATCCCCAAGTAGGTGAATGGAAGGTCCCCTTCCTTGAATCCTGATACTTGCAGAATGTCCCTTCTAACTTGCTCACTAACCCCTCTGAAAACTACTTCTGACTTGGCTGCATTAACTTTCAGACCAGAGGTTGCAGAGAAGGTAGCAAATGCTCTCAACATAAGCATTATTGACCTCACATCCCCTTTGCAAAATAACAACAAATCATCAGCAAAGAGCAGGTGGTTCAGTTTAAGCTCCTTACATAGGGGATGAAACCTGAAGTACCATTTTTGAGTAGCAAATTCCAGCACTCGAGTTAGATATTCCATACATAAAGTGAAAAACAGCGGAGACAAGGGATCCCCTTGCCTCAGACCCCTATTTCCTGGAAAGTAACCAAACATTATCCCATTCATATTAAGAGAAAACGTAGGACTGGTCACACACGCCATTACATACTTCCTGAATTTATCCGGGAACTGCAAAGCATTGAGCATTTGGTCCAGATACTCCCACTCTACCGTATCATAAGCCTTCTGAAGATCCATCTTGAACATACACCGTGATGAGACCCCTCCTCTATTATACATTCTCACTAAATCCTGGCAAATCAAAATATTCTCCAATATACTCCTACCCTTTATGAATACTCCTTGATTCCTACTCACCACATCTGGCAACACCAATGCCAATCTGTTGCATAAAACTTTTGAAATGGTCTTATATATAACATTACAACAGGCAATTGGTCTGAAATCTTTTACACTCTGAGGCCTGTCCATCTTTGGGATTAATGTTAGGACAGTTGCATTAACTTGAGTTAAAAGTTGTCCAGTATCAAAGAAATTCGGAATTGCTCCTATAACATCTCCATTCACAATTTCCCACGCATCCTTAAAGAACTGGCTCTCATAGCCATCAGGCCCAGGGGACTTGTCTTTTGGAATGCTGAACAAGCAGTCCTTGATCTCCTCTGCAATCACAGGTCTGTTCAATATCCTCCACTGCTCCTCATTACAGCATCTTCCATTTCTAACAATGTTCACATTAACTCTATCAGTGGGTGTACTATTCCCCAGCAGATTCTTATAATAGTGCAAGAATGCTCTCTGAATTTGTTCCCCTTCATGACACTGCACTCCATATTGATCTTCAATGCAAAGAACCTTATTCTGCAACATTCTCTTCTTAATAGTATTATGAAAAAAGGCAGTATTCAAGTCCCCTTCCAACGACCATTGTATCTTTGCCTTCTGGTACAAGTAGCTATCCCTTGCTTCCAGTAATTCATTAACCTCTTGAGCCAGTAAATATTCCTGATGAATAATGCCCACCTGCCCAGGATTGTCAACAATTTCCTTCTGTTTTTGCTCCAGAAGAGCACTAGTAATCACATAATTGTTCTCTATGTCAGAATAACAGCTGGAATTCAGATCCTTTAACACAGGCTTCAGTAACTTTAACTTCCTTACTAACTTGAACATCTTCGTGCCCTCCGTTCACTACAAGAAACAGGGCATTTAACAACCGAACTTATCCGACCGCTGATAATATCGGTCGGTAAATTCAATTAACGACCGAAAACGGTTGGTAATTAGAATTTCGTCGGTAACTTTACCAACCGACCTTAAATAGGTCGCAAATCACGAACAAGCGGTTGGTATTCAAAAATGTTACCAACCGATTTGTATTATCGGTCGCAAAACATTACTGATCGGTCGGTAATGGTCAAATATTGAAAATAAACCCGACCATTCCCCAATTTCCCTTTCTTAATTACTGAGAAAACTAACCCAATTAATATACTCCCTCACACCGTCCCTCTACGCTGCTACTGCCACTACCCTCCGACCGCCACTACGCTCTGACCGCCACTACGCTGCAACCGCCTCTGCGCTCCGACGCCTCTGCGCTCACCATTGATTTGGTAAGTTTCTATTACTTTCTAATTCCTAATTTGATTTAGGTAAGTTTTTTACCAAACTCTTTTTTCTGATTTAGGTTTAATTATTGATGTTTACATCTAATTTGTGTAGTATTTGATTAGTTATTATATCGTTTGAATCTAATTTCAAAATTGATTCCGGCAGGGGTATTAGGGTTAGGAAAAATTGGGTATGTTCTTCAATTCTCTATATTCTTTACAGTTTTACATTATTGTTAGTTGTTACTGTTTTACCTAGTTTTTGCCTTTGTGTGTATTGTGTAGTTTATTGCAGTAATACTAATTTTTGTTCCATAGTTGTCAGAAGAGGAAACTGGAGTATTGTTTTTGTTAATTTTGAACCTGGTAAAAACATGTACCATAGTTGTGTATATTATATATGTTTGTCCAAGGTGTTATTTGGAGTAGCTGTAGTAGTTGAATAGCTTGATCTCTGAGTTGGGTAAACTTTAGCAAGTTGTTTGTGTAGATATGATTTCCTATAATAGTAACATCAGCAGAGCAGTAGGGTGAAACTGTGATTGTTTAAGTGTCTGACTCATCATTTAACATGAAAATGGCTCACGTTTTGGATTCAGTTGATCTTAATTTAGCATATAATTATTCAATCTAAGCTTTACTCATCCTAAATAAGTTGTATTTATATACTTATATAGATTTATAATAAAGAGGGTGGAACGAGAATGGATGTATGAAAGGGTGGGTGATAGGAAGATGGTTAAGTACGAATTTGTTTCTGGGGTGAATAGTTTTATTGAATATGTTAAAAGCTAAGATGAATTTACGAATTCACAACTCATTAGATGTCTATGTATGAAGTGCAAAAATATTAAATACTTGAGTGAATTTGTGGTGCAAGAACATCATATTAAACAACTACGATGCCCCTTATTTTAATTGGACGGAAACACCTCAAAGGAAAAGAGATGCATGGTTCAATCATTTCAAGGTATTTGTTATATCGTCTCTTATTTTGTTAATTATTTAGTTAAGTATAATATATTGCTTATTTTATAACACAAAGTCTTTCTTGCGTTAGAGTTTGTGCAAGTGAGATCCAAAGTATGACGCTGAGTGTAGGAAAAATTTCAAGGAAACGTGTAGGGTGCGTCTCAAAGGTGCGGTGAATGAAGCCGCAAAGAAGGTAAAAGGTAAGTATAAATCAAACCCGGGTTGGATGCTCCCCAGTGTTTATAAAAAAATTCATTGAGAAGCGAAAGAATCCCGAATTTGTCAAGAAATCACAACAAGCATCGATTAACAAGAAAGGCGGGGAAGATGGTCCGACTACACATCATTACGGGTCAATTAAAGCGGTGAAACATGCGGCAAAGATGGTAATTAAGTCAAAACATTTAACTTGTTTTTTTTCCTAATTTCATTATTAATTTTAGTATTTATCAATGATTATCTGTTTTGATTTTTCCAAAGGCGAAGACGGATAAAGAGGGCAAGATCCCTAATGCAGTTGAGCTTTTTGTTGATACTCATAAGAAAGTGGTTGATGGCGAAGATGTATGGAGTCATCCGAAAGCAAAAACAAATATGTTAGTATCACGATTATAAAATACTTGAATTTTACTCAATTTTTGGTTATATGTTATTGTCATTATTAATGCCTTGTTATTTTTTTGGATAATGTAGGAGGAGTATGAAATTCGGGTTCGTGACCTTGAAGAACAGGGACTACCGGTAGATCCTAATAAAATTTGGTTCGAGTTGAATAAGGGATTTCAAAAGGGTGAAGTATTTGGTTTGGGAACTACCGCACCATTGTATTACAATCGAACCCGGTCATGAACTAGAGGTAAGTCTTCAGCATCCGAAACCTATATTCCTGGTGTTCTAATTCAAACAATGGAGGCACGTGAAAGAGAAGCCGAGGAATTTAGGAAGTTTCGGGAGGAAACACAACAAAAAGAAGAAGAAGCTCGAATAAGGGAAGAAAACATTATGAAAAACCAAGAAGATATGAGTCGTCAAAATGAAGCCTTGACTCAAATGTTTCAATCTCAAACTCAATAACATTGCAATAATAGCCTTCTCAACCCTCCTCATAACCCTAATGATGATAATTCCGGCGGAGGTGGGATTGGGGATCCGGTGTAGGCTTTAAAGTTAGTTAACTTTAGTCTTTGAGGTTGGTATGTACTTGGCCATAATGTTGTTTAGATTTAGTGTTAGTTGTTATGTAAAAGACGTAACTTGTATTTGTAGGTATTTTGTATTTAGCACAATATTTGGTCATTGCTAAATGAAAAGTCGGTTGTTTGTTGGACTAAACATGTGTGTGTCTTTCAAATTGCAGTAATTTATATAGGAAAATGGGAGGAATAAATGTGGGAACATATTGATAGTATAAACCATAATTACCAACCGAATAAAACAATTACAAACTGCATATAAAAATTACCAACCGCATAAGTTTCTGGAAAAATTAAATACCTACCGCTTGGAACAAATTACCGACCGAATAATAAAAATTACCCAGCGCAGCAAAAAATTACCGACCGCAGAACCCCTGATTTTAGTTTTGCAAAGAAACGTTACCAACTGCCTTAACTAATTACCCACCGATGTTCGGTCGGTAATTACCTACCGATATTGTTTTACCAACCGATTATCGGTTACAAATTACCGACCGCAATGTATTTACCGACCGATAATGATTTTAAGTTTGACTAGTCAATGTGGCAACTTACCAACCGATATTTAAATTACCAACCACACTATCGGCGGGTAAATTACCGACCACAAGACATCGGTCGGTAAATAAAAATTACCGACTAGATTTACCGACCGACTCTAGTCGGTCATTAAATCACATAAATCGGTAGGTAAACAGTTTTAGCGACCGAATTTGCCTTTTTCCAACCGTTTTTAGCGGTCGCTAACAACCTTATTTCTTGTAGTGGTTCTTCTTTGCCATACAGCTTTTACACTGCTCTGAAAATGAATAGATTTGCCCCACATATTGAAGTACTTAAAACTCCTTCTACCCTTCATAGCACTCTTTTATCCATAATTGTACAGGGGCAATGATCAAAGAGCCCTTCAGCATGAAAGTTAGCCACATAATCCCCAAACATATCCATCCATTCACTGCTCCCCATTGCTCTATCAAGCCTGTTGTACACTCTTGTATTCTCATCATGTTTGTTAGACCAAGTGAATAAGGCCCTAGTTGCATTCAGATCTTCCATGTTACATAAAGACACACAGTCCTGAAAATGCTCCATCTCCACTTCAGTTGTTTGTCCACCCATTCTCTCCATTAGATTAAGCACGGTATTGAAATCCCCAGTCCACAACCAAGGTTCATTATACTGCCTGGCCTCCTTCTTCAGAAAATCCCACAATTCTTTCCTCTCATGTACTCCACTAAAGGCATAAATCATAGTAAGAAGAAAACATTTATTATCCACTCTTGATTTCACCCTCATGTGAATATATTGAGCTCCATACTCCAAAAACTGAATCTCATAACAATCAGGTTTCCACATCACCCAAACTCTTCCCCCACTATGCCAACTACTATTAGTAGATATACTCCAGCCATCACACAACCTACTATTCCTATTCAACATCATTCTAGGTTTTATTTTAGTTTCCAAAAGACCAAAAACTCCTACATTATTGGAATTCATAAACCATTTAACTACCTTTTGCTTATTTACATCATTAAGTCCTCGAACATTCCAAAAACCCAAACTATGCATTTGTCAATGGTGGAGGAGGGTCCTTTCCACTCTGCACTACCACCCCTCCAGGTGTAGTCAGACCATTTAGAGCATCCATAAAACTATAGGCAGTCTTAGTTCCACCAGAGTTAAAACTTGGCCCACCACTCTGCTTATTCATTCTCATTGCTTGTCTGGCTGGGGTATCCTGAGTAATTTTTTCAAGAGGAGGAAAAACGTCTGGTGTAACAACAGTACTGACTTCAACTACTGGAACACTATGACCAGCAGGTGCCACTGGTTTAGGTTGCCAGACTTGTTGAGGTTTCATTACCACTCTTCCCCCATCGCGTTTTTTCCCTCTTCGACATTTACTCTGATCATGTCCCATTCCTTTGCACAATTCACAAGTTACTGGTCTCCATTCATAATCAATATCAATTCAACCTCCACAACCTTCCCATTCTCATCCAAAAATTTTATCCTATCCTTAATCTCCTGATCCATCTCCATTTCAATCATCGCCCTAGCATATGACAATCTAACCTTATCATTCGTTACATCATCCATTTTAACATAAGTTCCAACAATCCCTTCAATTTTGGGCAGACAACCCCAGAACTTAACAGGAATTCCAGTCATTTTAATCCACACCGGCACCCTTGTCACTTTCTCCTTTACCAAATCAACAGTACCATCCCAAGCACGAACAATCAGAGGCTTATTTTCAAACAAATAAGGCCCATTCATCAAAACCTCCTCCTTATGTTCATATTTATGAAATCTAACCACAAAAATTCCATTATTCATAAATGAAACCCTATCAACAGCATAGTTTCTCCAAATATGAAAAATGAAGTCCTCAACAACCGACCATGGTGGATTTGCACCTAATATGTAACAGTAAACAGAATTAGTCCAGATTCTACCTCTTCTTGAATATCCTCTGTAGTGAACTGTATGAGCTTACGATTTGTTTCCTCCTCAAGTATTGTGCCCATGACTTGCAAGTTTTTTCCACCCTTTCGTTGCATCCAATCATTCATATTCTCCTCTGCATCTCCATCCGTAAGATTCAACCCTGGGATACCAACAATTTCAGCCATATCCTTCATCTTTCTCGCATCAGCTGTACGTGGCTGCCCCAAAGCTGGTTGACTTCCATTTTTATTAAAATTAGTACTATTAGTTTGTTTTTGTGGAACCGCTTTTTGGTTAGTATTATTATGATTACTAGAATTATTACTTTTTTTGGAGTTTTTGATGATTTATTTTTAGGGATTGATGAGGAAGACGAAGATTCCATGTAAAACTCATAACCGCCATTTTTAGGGATTGCTTAAGCCTTTTCTCTTTCTATCACATCATTTTTTCATGATTATTATTTTATAGTATTTGATTTCTATTTTCATTTGTTTACATTTCCCCTATCTACATGTGTGAGTAGTTCCATCTAGGATTTAGGGGGATCCTAAGTATACTTGTGATATATGCTTAATTTATACCACCCTCTTTATCCTCATGCATTTTGACTATAATACGGATCGGTTTAAGCCTTTTTTCCTTGCATATTATGCCCTTATTCCTATGCAGTGGTATCCGTCTCATTTTGTAGGAAATGCGTTGGATACGGAGAAAAGAAGCAAGGAGAATAACAAAAGGAGTTATCACGAGAGGAGAAAATGAGAAGTTGAGAACAGCAGTCCTCTTCCGGTTGGCCGACAATCGACCACCGTCAGCTGGTAGAACTGGCAAATGCTGACCCAACCTGCCTGCCACGTCCAAAACCCGACCCGATATAACCCGGAAAAGGGGTGAATCGAAACCGAAAATGGCTGAAATGAAATTTATGATGAAGAACTTTCAAAGAGTATGTTCGATGTTTCAAAGGATCGTGGTAAAATGCATAGTTCAAGCGGGAGTAGGTCTGATGGTGGTGGTTCTGACTCATAGCAGGAAGAGGTTAGTTCCAAGAGAAAGAACAAGAATCAGAACGACAATGATCGAGGTATACAACTTGACATACCTGATTTTAATGGTGATTTGGATCCCGAAAAATTCTAGGATTGGATTACGCAAGCTAAACGAGTTTTCGAATACAAGGAGTAAGATGAGCATAACAACTCATGATAGAAGGTCACTCATCTGGCATGTATAACACTTAATTTTGCCTGAATGTAGTTGGTTACCAACACCAGTATGACGAAACAAAGATAAAAAAATAAGATCTTGAATGATCCCAACAACTTGTACAGAGCCCTCCAGTCAGGCATAAGCAAAGCCCTCCAGTTAGGTCGAGGATAAATCAAAGATCCTTTCAAAAGCATAACTATGGTAAAACAAGCAAAAACAAGTCTAACCTTTGCAGCTATTTTTCAATTTTTTGCAGGCTATAAAATATATAAAGTACAAAACTTGACAAGATATAAGAAACAAAATCAGGAACAACATTCACAGACAAAAATACGATTATTGTTCCCAAACAAGATTAAATTTACCAACCCTTATCCCTATGGGGGGCAAAGGCAAAAAGGTTAATTGTTCTACAAATAAAGGACATCCTCCTTGGTTGGACAAACACCACTAAAAAATTATTTAACAATTCTACTAATGACATCCCTCTTGTGAAGGCAAAATACTATCAGCAATATATCAGGAATTGTTTCGGCCTGACCAAACACCATAATTCTTCTATTCTCATGAAGGACATCAACCTCCATAAGCTCATGAGGATCTTCCAATATTACCTTTGTCTTATTAAATCTTGTTGATGAGTAATATTTGTATAGACTTTTATGCCTCCTCTTAACATCTTTTGTTACGGTTTTATGATTAGAATTAGTGTTTATTTGTTGTATTTAGTAGAATATCGATACTTCCACATTTTGGTATTTAAATGTTGATTGGATGCATTTGTGGAGCACAAGAGTGACTTAGAGCACCGCGGAGTTGATAAGACAAAGCATGAGGAAAACAACCAAGAGCTAAGGAAGAATAAACGAAAAGAAAGGAGAAAACACAAAGAATCCATAATCAGACCAAAGGTGCTTCGATCGAGGATGTGCCCTTCTCGATCGAGGAACCCTTAGACGCTGGGCTTATTTTCGGGAAACTTCCTAAGTCAGTTTATTCTTTTATTATTTAAGGGAGTTGTCCCCCAAGCTTATTCATGTCTTCTTTACCCTAGTTTAGCTTCTTTCTATCTTTCTTTAGCTATTTTACATACAATTCTCTCAAGTAAATTTAGTTTAAGTTTTGGATCTATCTTTTAGTTTATGCATTGGATCTTGCCTTTAATTACGATACTCTTTCTAATCTTTCTTTATTTATTATTTGATTAAGTTCTCGTTCTTCTTTTATGCCTTTAATCATGTTATTAATCATTTTCTCTCTTTATTTCATTGTTGCTGTTATTAGCATGAGTAACTAATTTAGCCTTTTAGAGATAATGGGGATCTAGGTTGTTAGAAAGGGGTTTACCTTATGAAATGATAGTTAAATTGCCTTTTGTTATTATTTAGTATATTGTCTTAATCGTCTTAAATCTAATTGATTAATTACTGGTCAGAGTTAATGAATTAGTCTTGCATATTAGGATTACCACCGATCGGGTTAAGACTAATAAAGGCAACAATAACTAAATAGACATAGTTTAATGATAGCGACCGTATGTTAATATATATCTAAAGGGAGTATTGAGTCGACCAATCATATTACCTTCAATAGCATAATTAGCCCTGTAAATGATTAATTCTCACTCTTGAATAACTACCTAGTGAACATGATCCATAGACTTTCTCTTATTATTGTTTCCCGTCTTTTATTCATCATTGCGATTAGTTGTTAGTTATCAAACCAACCAAATCAATCTTGTGATGCCTTACGACAATCATAAATAGTTACAAATAAATATTAAACCTCGCCTCTCTGTAGATACAATACCTTACTTGCTTCTTATTATTGTTAGTAGTAATCTAGGTTTACTGTGATTAAGGTGATACGACTTTAGCCTTATTAAATTTGGCGCCGTTGCCAGGGAGGCAACTAATTTCTGTTTGTTTTTAATTATTTGTGTGTTTTTGCCTCAAGGGACAGTAGCTCCTTATGGCAGTTTTTACTCTTTTTTTGTTATTTCTATGTCTGCTCACGTCTAACAAGTTTCAGATTATCGCATTATCCCTTTCCATCCCGAACCTAAGAGAACCCTCCGTTATAGACAGAACCTTCAGAGAAAAGAAAGTCAAGTGGAAGATTTGAGTACATTTGACTACGAGTCGCAGACAATCCGTCCTTTGAAGAGGACATTCCAGCTTCTGCATCAAGCCTTCCTGGAACGCTCAGAATGTCAACGATTGCTAGTCATTTTGAGCCCACTTTGGCCTCTATCCCCAAGGGTTTCAAACTTCCCATTATTGACAAAGGGACGTTTTAAAACAAGCCTTCTTATATCAGTCTGGTGGAACGAAATCTTTTTCGTGGCAAGGCTGGAGAGGATCCAGCCAAACACATGGAGGCATTCGTCACATATTGTTGTTCTATCCCTTTAACAGGTGGAGTGACGAAGGACTAAGTTAAGCAAGAGCTATTTCCGTTTTCCCTGAAAGATGACGCGACAGAGTGGTTGCGCGACTTGGATATGGAGACGAACTCCATCAAAGATTGGAATTCTCTTGCCCTTACCTTTTACAAAAGGTATTTCCCTCAACAAGAGACAAATAATTTGAGAGGGCAGATTACAAGCTTCAAACAATGCCCCACCAAAGATCTGGATGAAGCTTGGGTCCTTTTCAAGAGGCTAGTACGACCAGTTCCTCACCATGGTTTCGAGATCTGGTTCCTTTGCAACCAATTTTACAATGGGCTGTATGATGATCACAATGCCTTGCTAGATTTAGCAGCCAATGGTAGGTTCCAAAACAACACCCTAGATGATCGAGCATGAAAACTAATTAATGAGATGGCCACCTATACCGCTGAGTATGGTAATCTGTGAGGTAGTACTATGGGAGGTTGTTCAGATGGAGTTATTGCAGCTCAGTTAGAGGCCCTCACGGCTCAAATTGTAGAGTTAAAGGCTACCAAATCCTTGGGTAAGCAACATATAGTTCATGCCATGGTTCATCACGAGATGCCTTGTGAGAGATGTGGCATTGGTGGCCACAATATAGCTAGGTGTATGAGTTCCATTGAGCAAGTGCATACCTTCCAGTCTTTCAGACAAGGTGTTCCTTATCAGCAATTAGAGGTTTTAAACCAATGCAACCTCCCCCTTCACCTCCGAGTAATGAAATATGATAGATGAAAGCTTTTTTGTAGCAACGTTTGCAGATTCAACAGAAACAGACTACCTAAATTTCTGAGCTTATTGCCCACAATAAGATTTTGGATTCTCAGGTAGCTCATTTGGCAACTCAGAAGTCATCATGGTAAACTGGACAACTCCCTCCTTAAGGGAAGCAATCCTATGAGCAAGTGAATTTTATTTTCTTGAGGAGCGGTACATCTTATGCTAGCCCACAAATGCCCTTAAACGACAAAGAATAGGTTGGTAAGAATAGATTTGATGAGTCTCGGAATTTGAAGATTAACTAGGAAAATGCGCCCAGTACCGAGGTCCCTCGTCCCACGTACTCGATCGAGGAACCCAGACCCAGGTTACACAACTACGGTTTTTAAGGTCCCTCGTTCGAGGACATACCTTACTTGATCGAGGAACCCCAATACCTAATGGCGTTAATCCAAAAGCTACGAAAAAGGCCAAGGACACCGAACCCTTTCAAATCCAACTACCCTTTCCGCATCGATTAAAGCAATCCAAACTTGAACAACAGTTTGGGAGGTTTATGAAGGTAGTCAAGGATCTTTAAGCGAGTGTACAATTTAATTACTTAGTCACTCAAGTTCCCGTCTATGCAAAGTTCTTACAAGAAATTCTATCAAAGAAGAGATCTTTTGATGAGATAGAGACGGTCGCATTCACTCAAAAATGCAAATCTGGATTACAACCAATTCTCTACCTAAATTAAAGGATCCAGGGAATTTTTCTATCCATTTTCATCTTGGTGCGACTCCGCTCTGTCTGCTCCGCTGCCCTTCCTAGTGTACCAAAAAATAGAGCATTGTGCGATTTAGGGGTTTACGTTAGTGTTATGCCTTATTCTATTTTTTCAGCAGTTAAATATGGGTCAATTAAGTGCTACTACTATGACCCTACAAATGGCCGACAGATCTTGAAAGCGCCCTTTGGGTATCTTATAAGACGTGCCAGTCAGAGTAGGGAAGTATTTTTTTCCCAAATGACTTCGTAGTTATTGACATTGTTGAAGACTCTCAAGTTCTTATCATTCTTCGGAGACCCTTCCTCAACACGGCAATGACACTCATTGATGTTGGGGCTGGTAGTCTAACCTTTATAATAAGAGATGACACTATCACCTTCCATTTTCCCAAAACTTCTAATCCATCTAAGCATACTGCTACTTGTCATATGATTCATGTTGTTGATACTCCTACTGGTTTTTCTACTAATCTTATTACTAGGAGTCCATGGAGCAAAGAGGTAAATGAAATCGAGAAAATGATCTATCGAGATGACCCTCATCCTCCTCCAATCTACAACTCTAAAGCAAGTGATGACATAGAAGCTGAGCTGGATGCCTTGGAAGCTGAAATATTCAAAGATGACTACCCCTCTAAGGAGCATGGAGATGCAAAGGATCTCACATTCTCACCGATGATCCTATTTTAGATTTATCTCCCTTGGTTACTGAAGGGAAATACACTAAACAAATTTTTTTTTGCGAATTCGGCTTTGTACCTATTGAGACTGAACTTAGACAATACTCTTTACTTTTTGTGTACGCTTGTATTATTTTATGGTTCTACCTAAGCCTATGGGTAGCACATGCAACTAGTTTTGACCTCCTCCTACAGGCATTAACTTACCTTGATAAGGCCACACTAGAGCTTTTTGAATTTAGAAAAGAGTGTGTCTCAAGGTCCCTCGATCGAGGCATTTGCCCTCCTCGATCGAGGACGTCCGTTCCAGTGCTATTGTGTGCTGGATTTGGTTATGCTTACAGCATCACTACCACCACTTTGCAGCTGGTTTGAGGGAGCTCTTATGCTTTCCAGCTGGTATTATCCTTCTTTTATTTTCTTTTGTTTATTTTGTCTTTGTTTAGTGTGTTGCCTTTTCTCCTTTCCGTTTGTTAGTTGTATCCTTTAGGTTGCTTGCCATATGTTTTATTGTGCCTTACATGCTTTTTAGGTCACAATGAGGACACTGTGATATTTAGGTTTGGGGTAGAGTCTTTACTTTATGTTGCGTGCTTTAAAAATCGAAAAATTCAAAAATATGTTTTTCTTTTACTTTTAGGTCGAGTCTTGGTGAATTTAGTTAACAATGATGATAATTTGCTTGTGTTTTTGCATTTAAATCCCAATAGCATTGTTTTATCTTATTGTATAAAAATAAAGCTCATAGCCTAAGTTTTGAGCGTTTTTTACTTGCCTTTTGCTGATTAGATTTGACAAATTTTGTTGGTAAACTACTTAAGCTCTGAGGTCTTTAGAGCTTCATAGGTCAGGAACATCAATAAAATGGTCTCATTGTTATTTAGGCTTGAGTGTAATTCTCCTTATGAAATGTGTAATATCAAACTGAATAAGTGTGACATTGATTTCTTGATACTTTTATGCTTTCATATTTTGATAAAGTACATGAGAAAAAGCAATTATTACCCTTCAAATAAGACTCATATAATTAAATTGACTTGACTTATACCCTTGAAATTGAGATCTTTATGTTTAGCTCATTTGATTGATTATAGCATATTTTATATCTCATTTTATAAGCTACATTCTAGAATTTGCCTACCTTTTTGGGACAATCGGAGTTGCTTGCTTAATATGTCTATTTACTACTATGGTTGAGAAAGACACTATTGATGTCTCGTGGTATAGTAAAATCTTATTGTCAATTGTGTTAATCTCTTACGTGGAAAAAGACAAAGTATGAAGCAAGAAAAAAGAAACATAAAAAGAAAAAGAAAAAGAAAAACAAGATTTGAAAAAGAAAGGAAAAGAACACGAGACCAATCAACTGTATGATCATCAAAGTATAAGCATATGAAAACAATCACAAGGCATCAACCTTTACTCCCTCACTCACAGTAACCGGCTACACACCGCAATGTATATCCCTGTCAGGTTACCCATTGCAATAGGTAACCCTCGTCGCCAATGGGGACGCAATCTTACCACCTAACTCATGCTCGCTGCAACGAGAAAACTCCAGATTATTGATGTTGGAGCTAGTGTCCTTCACAGTTAGTGTGATAACGTGTATAAATCTCTTTCAGGTTTATAGGGTATACTTAGTATTCTTATCAGTTGATTGACGTTCATCGATAACGGTTGGCTTGCTAGAAGTTTGACGTTATTGTCATACAGATGGCAGTAATCAACTGGTCCCTAAAAGTCACACCTAAAGGATGTGTTTTGAGAGATATGATTACATGAATAATATAATCATATTGATGCCGTATATGACTAAGAGGTTATTCAATGTAATGATGATACGATTATTTAATATGATTAAATAATATTAGCTGAGACGAATTATATGTTAATTCGTAATTGGATATAAAATGTTATATCTTGTTGATGTATATAATGTAATTATTTAGTACGATTAAATAATATAATTAAATATAAACTGTTATATTTAATTAGCGAATTATAATATATATGATATTTATAATTGAAGTATATATTATACGATATTTTCATAATAAATGATGTCAGCTCGGTATTAATAAATCGACTACAAAATGTTGTATGAACTTATTAATATATGACAACATAATATTAATGACAGATAAACATTATATACATTATCTAAAAGGGGATAACAACCGATTCCAAGGGGTTACACGGTTGAGGAAGGTGTTATAGGAGGAGTCAAATACTGATTTTGACAATCCTAACTGATTTCTACTAGGCGGTTGTTAGTAGAATAGAAAGAGAGAAATTCTTTCATATAAGACTCTCGATTCTCACGACTACATACACACACCAGACGCCTCACATACCTCACGCCTCTCTCTCACGCAATTGTTCATCATCATAATCACAAAAATTATTAGTAATTTTTCCCGATTCTAGCACAAGAAAGGCATTTCTCGAAACATCTTGAGTGCAACGATTAGGAGAATATCGATCTTGATATCTGTTCTTAGGCCAAATTGCTATGACTAAAGGTTGATTCTAATCTCTTAACCTTTGTATGATGTTCTTCGTTTATGACCATAATTTAATATATTATGATTTCGTTATAATCCTAAAATTTAATTGGTGAAGTATGCCGATATTTCCACAAGTGGTATCAGAGCATAGGTTACGAAATTATTTTATATGATTTTCATAAACTGAATTTGGTTTAAAAAAAAAAAATTCGGCAATTTCTTTTCGGCCGAGAATTTTTTTTTTTTTGAGTTTGTTTTCCTTTTTGATTTATTGATATTGTTGTTTTAAATTGTTAAGATGACAATATAATAAATTTGTAGATGTTTTATTTAATAAGGATTAAATTAAAATGTAAAAGGAAATTGTCTTGAATGTTCTTGAACAATTTGTTCTTTGCTAAATATTTTTCGGCATACATGATGTTAAATTGTTGTTTTGCATCATGGTTATTTTTAATGATGTTCAAACAAATTATGATGAGTTGTATATTCGGATAATCGATTTAATCATGATTTAGATATTCATATTAAGATGTTAATTTGAATCATCTAGTTTGTATCAATGTTTAATAATGATTAAATGTTGATGAATGTGCCGATCTTGTAATATTAACAACATCAAGTTAATATGTTTAATTTGTCTGTTTTATAAAATTAAAAAAAAAAAAACTGTTTTTTTTATTTTTGGCCGTATGTTTTAAAAAAAAAAATCTATTTTTTTTATTTTATTTCGGCTGAAGGTTTTTTTATTTATTTCGGTTTTTTTCTTTTATGCACTATAATGATAATGTATAATTGTAGTTGTGAAAAAATTCACAATTTCTAGATACCCAATTATTTTAAAGAGGTTTAAAATAATATTGGATTAATTCGTATTATACGATAATATGAATTAAAATTGGATTATGTTTGATTGGAATTATTGTGAGTAATTAAGGAATTGTCACATAATTTAAATCAATTTTCAAAATAGGTGGTTTGGATAAATTACTCTACATAATTACGGAATTATGTCTTGAATGTTTAATTTATTGTTGATGCATTTTATTTTGTTTAATGATTTTGTTGAATGGTTTATTTACGTATTTTTGCAAGCGGTTGGAAATTGTAATACTTAGTGTGGCCTTAGTTAATTATGTTTTCGTAATGATGGAAACATAATTTGTGATGTAATTATGAGATCTTGAATCTCCTTTTAGCTTTTCTTTAAATTATGTTTTTGAATTAGAATGTAAATAGGTTTATATTTTGTAATTTATAAATTGTAATTTGAGAAGACTAAAGATGGAGATCGGATTGCTCACTCCTGCTACATGGACCTGTAGGAATAATTTCTTAAATATCCATTTAAAGTATTAATCAAATTAATACTGCCAAGGATTATATCAAAAGACGAATTGATACAAAAACTTTAAATTGAATTAAAAAGACATGAATATAGAAATAACCTTTAGATCTACGTGGAATCGGCCTAAGAACAACCTAGTAACCCAATGTAGAAACTATCCTTAGATTGCACCGAAGATGACCGAGAAAAAATCTCCTTCAAATTACCACCTTGATTACTATTAATTTTGGAGGTTTTTGTTTTTTGGGTTTTTAGATGATAAAACTGATAAGAGAAAAATAAGAGAAATCAGTTCTCTTGTTTTTGTACTCCTCACGGCTCACAACTCCTACACTCCAACGTGTGAGTTGTTTTTATTTGTGTTGTTTATCATATAGGAGACTCTCTTAGATTTTTCTCCTCTCCGAACTACTTCAAATATATTCATATGTTTAAATGCATGTACTCGGAAAATATCCCATATTAATTTCCGGAGAACATTTTCTGAAATGTAACATATACACAATTTTTAGGAGAATATTAATTAATTATCTTATAATTAATTAACCTAATTACATTATTCTAAAATATCATATATTAAAATATATAATTAATAAATATAACATTTATATATATTTGTTAGAATTAACATTTAATTCATTTCTCATAATTATTATTTAATCATATTAAAATGTTTATCATCTATTTAACTACATTTAGCTAAGTTTGGAATTTACGTAATTATATCAATATATAATCACTTTTCTCAGTATTATCCTATAGGTGTGACCTTTAGAGATCAGCTGATTACCGCCATCATATGACAGTAACGTCAAACTTTTAGTAAGTCAACCGTTACCGATAAACGTTAACCAACTGATTAATATACTAAGTATCCCTGTGTGATCCTGTAAAAGATTTATTAAAATAATCACACACTGTGGAAGACATTTACTCCAACAATCTCCCACTTGTCGTACAAGTGTGTGTGCGATTACGATTCTCATATCCATAAATTTCTCCTACTCAATGGAAGACAAATTGCAAAGTCCCACCTTACAAGGTCGTATCTCCCAAGTAATCATATCAAGAGCGGCTTCATCACCTAGAGAGTAACATAACTGATATACTAATAATATTCGAGCATGGCCATGCATTTAAGTTACTACTCCTCGAGTGGCCCTGATAATATATACAAAACTTGATAAAGGCTGGATATTTTCCTTGACTTATAACCTGCAGATGGAAGCACAGCATGAAATGGCCCTGTAAAAAAGTCCGATTGGCTTCCTTTTACGGTGTGACCTAGGACAGAAACCTAAACCACCCAAAAACTGTCTATATCGCAAGAAATAAGCAATGGTCAAAAGAACCGACTTTAGGAATCACAATAGACGTCTTATCCACGACCAGGCACCTAATGTATCTTAACATTTAGGACTCTATGTAATGGTCACCATGTCCTATGCGATATCAGATATCCATATTTGTTATTGATCAGTCAAACATTTGACTTATGGCATATTGAACCACCCATCCTTCAACTAACAAAATAATCACCTGAGATATCAGCTCATTTTGGTGTTTACAGACAAAACAGACATATAAAGTAAAACAGTTCACTTTGTGGTGTTCAAAATTGTCAAACAATCCACATGAAATACAATATAAAGAAATTCAATGATTTTATTAAGTAGTAATTGAAATGATCAAATATCAATCAAATAATATTTAATACAACTCTGGAACACGTTTTATCCCCATGGATATGATGTGCCCTTCATGTTTACTATGCGGTAGTGCCTTATGAGCGGATCTGCAATGTTTGTATCCGTTCCAATCTTGCACAACGCTATCTCCTTTTGCTCCACGTAATCTCTTATTAGATGAGGTTTTCGGACTGCATGGCTTCGAGCCATAGCATAGAGTCAGAACAGGGCATGGCTCCTTTGTAGGTAGCTGGTTCGTTACGCTCAAGGAGTAAAATGTTTTCTACACCACCCTTCTCAACCATACCAATGTATCGGTCTGGGGGGTGAGAAACTCGAACCGACCTCCTAGGTTCCTCTTGAATGGATACCATAGCAGATGTGGAAGGAACACTTTATTCCATCACACTGTTGCTATCTGGTTCTTGAACCTCTGACAGATCAAATGTCCTACTACTCTGTTTGTTCGAGAGAAACTCTTTCTCTAAAAACTTCCCACTAGCCGCAACAAAAACTCTTTGTTCGGTAGGTGAATAAAAGTAGTGACCAAAAATTCCTTTCGGATAACCTACAAAGTAAGTCTTGACCGATCGTGGGCCTAGGTTGTCTTCGTGTCTCCACTTAACATAAGCTTCACAGCCCCAAACTCGAATAAAAGACAAGTCAGGAACTTTTCTTTTCCACATCTCATATGGAGTCTTATCCGCCGCTTTAGTCGGACTTCGGTTTAGTATTAGAGCAGCCGATTGAAGAGTAAATACCCATAATGAATCAGGCACAACCGTGTGACTCATCATGGATCGAACTATATCTAATAAAGTTCGTTTCTCCGTTCGAATACACCATTTAATTGTGGTGTTCCGGGTGGAGTCAATTGTGATACAATACCACGGTCTTTTAGGTGTTGATCAAACTCAGTCGAAAGATATTCGCCACCACGATCAAATCGAAGTGCTTTAATCTTCCTATCCAATTGGTTCTCAACCTTGTTTTGGAATTCCTTGAACTTGTCGAAGGATTTACTCTTATGTTTCATCAAGTAGACATACCCGTATCTACTCAAATCATCCGTAAAAGTGATAAAATATCTATAGCCGTCTCTTGCTGAGATTGTCATAGGACCACACACATCTGTATGTATGAGTCCTAAAAGATCACTAGCTCGCATCCCAATACCTTTAAAGGAAATACGAGTCATCTTTCCGATGAGACACGATTCACACGTACCAATTGATTCGTAATTAAATGGTGGTATTGTCTCATTCTTAATGAGTTTCTCTACACGTTTTTCATTTATGTGTCTCATTCGACAGTGTCATAAATATGTTTGTTCTTTATCACCTGTTTTAACCTTTTTATTATTCACATGATAAACCTCGGTGGTTTGGTCTAAAACATATATTCCGTTTATGGAAAAAACTTTGCCATAAATCATATCGTTTAATGAAAAATACAACAGTTGTGCTTAATATTTAAACAAAATCCTTCCGTGTCTAAAACAGAAATAGAAACAATGTTTTTCGACAAACTAGGAACAAAATAACAATTATTCAAAAATAACTCAAAACAATTAGGTAGTTTGAGTACATAAGTTCCCATGGAGACAGCTGCAACCTTTGCTCCATTTCCAACGCATAGGTCAACGTCCCCTTTCTCAAGTTTGCGGACGTCCCTTAAACCCTGCAAGTGATTACACAAGAGAGAACCACAACCAGTATCAAATACCCATGTTGCTGAATTTGCATGGTTTATTTCAATCATATGAATAAACGAAGATATACATTATTTAGCTGTCACACGTCTAGCCTTGATATCATCGAGGTACTTAGGGCAGTTCCTCTTCCAATGCCCGATCTCGTGGCAATGGTGGCACTCGCCCTCTTTCCCTTTGCCATTAGCCTTGCCCTTTGAGTTACTGGTCTCACCAGGTCCATTCTTGGGCTTAGGTTACTGCTTCTTCTTGAACTGTGGCTTCTTAACATTTAAGGGAGCCTTAGCCTTTCCTTTCCCCTTCCAAGTAGATTGTATGACGAGGACGTCCTTCTTAGCACTCCCACTCAAATTGAGATCCTTCTCAGCTTGCACGAGTTGAGAGTGGAGTTCATGATCAAGACTTTTCTTCATGCCATTCATGTTGTAGTTCACCCTGAATTGGGTGAACCCATCATGAAGAGAGTACAAGATACGGTCTACAATGACTGAGTCCTCAATCTTGCAACCAAAAGACTCCAGAATTTCCACATTCTCAATCATCTTGAGGATGTGTGGGCTAACAGCTTGGCCCTTTGTCAGTTTTGCCTCGAAGAAGCGAACTACTGCGTCATACCTCATAATTCTCGGAGCTTGCAAGAACTCATTGGTAAGGGTGGTGAAAATCTTATTTGCACCTTGGGAGATGAAGCGGCGCTGCAAATTGCTTTCCATTGCATATATAAGTACGTTCTTAATCGCACCTACTTCACGAACGAACTCATCATATGCAGTTCGTTAGGCTCCAGTCCTTATAGTTGGTTCAGCCGGAATCGGCTCAACCAAATACTTCAGCTTACCATCAGCAATGACAGCATTCCGTAATGCTGTCTCCCAATCGGTAAAGTTACTCCCATCATTCTTAAGGCGGAAGTTCTGATTATAGGAGACGTGGTCCATGAAGGAGCGCAACCACGACTCCCTTGTGAGGGTGGCACTAGGGCCCGGAGTTGCATTTGGATTAGTCATTTTAAAAGCATATATTAAATGATCTACAAATAAGAAAATAAATACACATGAGTAATCATAGAATTTAAAATCTTTTAATCAAAGATATATAACATAATATAATCGATCTCACTCAAAGAATTATATAATGTATGCCAAGACCCAAATCCCGATTTGGTGAGTTAACCTTTTAACTGGTTCTACACTAGAACTCTCAGTTGTCAAATTTCTTAAATTTGTCTTTTAGTCCATAATAACTTCAATAACTTGATTGAATCATCGTGTTGAGTTCAACTAGGTCACAACACACTACTTACCCGAGGTAGAAAGGGTCCATATGGAGATAATAACGGGTCCTATATGCCCACCGACGAACAAGAGATTCATAGTGGTTTTGACTTAGAAAGGCTAATTTCTCAATTTTATGTAGAGTGAGATCTCATCATCATTTTAACTCATTTAAGTGAACTATTTAAGGTGAGTAGGAATGAGTGATGGCAAATATAAAACATCATATGTCAAAATGCAAAATAAACTACATGGGTCATTTTACATGCATATAGGTGGTTTGGTTTAGGCGGAATATAATGACATGCAATATGCAAGCAATGAAGAGAATAAAACATAAAATCCTAGTGTGGCCTATCCTATGAAAAACAGTAAATACAATTTGGGAATCCAATCACATGGACCCTAGAAGCTTCATGGATCACCGTTCTTCATCTTGTGATGTAAAGTGGAAATGGCACTGGAAATGAACGCTTCAATCTCATCTTCTTCTTCTTTATTCTAAGCTATTACAATGCAAATCCTATTTACATTTAATCTAAAATCAACCAAGTGGTGTTAGTCCAGTGGTAACTGAGTTAAACCTTAAAGCTTGCAGAAATGCAGCAGTTGAGAGGTCTTAGGTTCGATTACCAGCTGGGGCGATGATCACTTGGCCACTACAGCCCCCGAAGGGGGTGGCTTACATGGTCCATGTGGTGGTGCGGGAATGCATGGGCCCGGGGGGATTAAACCCCTCGTCACCAAAAAAAAAAAAGAATAAATAAATTACAATAGGGAGATGCGAGATCTCATAAAATACATCACCTGATTACTTTACACCATTACCGAAAGTAATCCAAAAACTAAGGCCACACTAGATTACATTATTAAATTTTACAACAATTGCAAAAATAAATAAAAACTTCATTGTAAAGCAATATCATTAACAACATAATAAAAAACATTCATAATGCAATATTATCCAAACCACCATTAAACTAAAATTGAGAGAATTACATGTCGTACATGTAAATCATAATCCAATTAAAATTCTAAACAATTTTAGAATCTAGTGAGTATCATCAAATTAGATATAATAAACATTTTAAAATAAATAAATGATAAAATAACCGAAAATTATCAAATAATTCTCGAGTTTTTTTTTTCTTTCTTTTTTTTCTGGTTCCTCACGGCATAGGGACTGTTTTTATTTTTTATTTTTTTTATAAAAAAACAAATTTGTCATAATTATAAATCATCATTTATAAATTAGTTAATACAAATATTATTCTATAATATAAATAAAAACGAAAACAAATCAATAAACCCTAAAATCATATTTCATGGTTTTAACACCCTTTTTATTATCTTTATACATTTGTTCTAATTATAAATCTATATTTATAATTTAGTTAATATAAACATTATCATATAAATATTAATAAAAACAAAAACATCAAATCACAAATAAGGGCCGGAAAAAAAAAAACCTCACGGTAAAAAATAAAAAAAAAACTCGCGGTTTTTATTTTCAAAAGCTACGGTTTTTTTTTTCAATACAATCACATATTATCAAATAATAAAATGTAAATCGACATCTTCATAAGAAATTATACTATTTCATTAAATGGTATAATCAAGGTAGAAATAGATTTTGATAACTTTACTAATTCGTGAATTTACTCAAAATTACTCATAGTAGCACAATAATCATCTCATAATTTATGTGTTATTGTTCTAATCATATTAGAACTGAAAAATTATCAAATATTCTCATTAAGATTAATCTTTAATTCACAAGATCAATATTCATTCATCTTACCAATTTAAAATGAACAAAACTAATCTAAACTAATTATGTCGATTGTTTTTTAATAATCATTGATCTACATTAATATTATGTTTGTCATCATATGACAATTATTTTAACAATTAAAATAACAAAACCAAAAATTAAAAACTAAAAAAAATACCGTAAAAATAAAAAAAATGCCGAGACCAAAAAAAATTGAACCGTGAAAGATAAAAAAAAATGTCGTGAAGAAGAGAAAAAAAAAATTGTCTATTTAATTCTCAATTATTATCAAAACGATTTTTGAACGTTGGCTCTTATACCACTTGTAGGAATAATTTCTTAAATATCCATTTAAAGTATTAATCAGATTAATACTGCCAAGGATTATATCAAAAGACGAATTGATACAAAAACTTTAAATTGAATTAAAAAGACATGAATATAGAAATAACCTTTAGATTTACGTGGAATCGGCCTAAGAACAACCTAGTAAACCCAAATTTCAATGTAGAAACTCTCCTTAGATTGCACCCAAGATGACCGAGAAAAAATCCCCTTCAAATTACCACCTTGATTACTATTAATTTTGGAGGTTTTTGTTTTTAGGGTTTTAGATGATAAAACTAATAATAGAAAAATAAGAGAAATCAGTTCTCTTGTTTTTGTACTCCTCACGGCTTACAACTCCTACACTCCAACGTGTGAGTTGTTTTTATTTGTGTTGTTTATCATATAGGAGACTCTCTTCGAGTTTGCTCCTCTCCGAACTACTTAAAATATCTTCATATGTTTAAATGCATGTACTCGGAAAATATCCCATATTAATTTTCGGAAAACATTTTCGGAAATGTAACATATACACAATTTTTAGGAGAATATTAATTAATTATCTTATAATTAATTAACGTAATTACAAATATCATATACTACCTCTGTCTTAGTGGGATGTTTACTCTTCTTTTATTTTGTGAGGGGAAAATAAAGGAAGTGTAAACATATCAATGAGACGGAGGGAGTATTAAAATATATAATTAATAAATATAACATTTATATATATTTGTTAGAATTAACATTTAATTCATTTCTCCTAATTATTATTTAATCATATTAAATGTTTATCATCTATTTAACTACATTTAGCTAAGTTTGACATTACGTAATTATATCAATATATAATCACATTTCTCAGTACTATCCTATAGGTGTGACCTTTAGGGATCAGCTGATTACCGCCATCATATGACAGATTGACAGTAACGTCAAACTTCTAGTAAGTCAACCGTTACCGATAAACGTTAACCAACTGATTAATATACTAAGTATCCCTGTGTGATCCTGTAAAAGATTTATTAAAATAATCACACACTGTGGAGGACATTTACTCCAACAGGACCAAGATGGAACATCAAGACTAGCTTCTCGGGTCCAATTATGGATGGACTCCAAAGTTGTATTTTTGCTCTTTTTGGTAGGATAGGTCACACTAGGACTTTTTTTTTGTTTTCGTATTTTTCCGTTCTTGTTACATTTCTTCACATGATAATTAGTGGATCATATTCCGCCTAAACCAAACCACCTACTAAAATTGCATGAAATTGACTCATATAGTTTGAATGTTAGTTATCATAGACATAAAGATGCCACACTAAATTTTCAGGCCATCATCTTAGTTTATTCATTCTCGCATGCTAGATATTCGTTCACTTAAAATGAATTAAAATAAAGTTGATGAGATCTTTCTCTAAAACCTAAAATTGACACTAGTCCTTATAGGCGAAACTACTATGAGCCCCTTTTTCGTCGGTAGGCATATAGGACCTTACTCTCCATATGACCCCTTCTATGTTGGGTAAGTAGTATGTGTTGACTTATTTTACCTCAACCTTATAATCCGAAGAGTTTCTCGTGATTATGATGGACTAAAGATAGAATTTACAGAAATTTATCGACCAAGAATTCTAAAAGTAGAATTAGCCAAGAGGTTGGCTTATCAATTTACGGAGAATTGAGTTTTGGGGTCATTTATATAATTTTTTGAGGGAGGTCAATTGTATAAATGCTTAGTCTTCGCATTAAACAGTTTTTGCACTAGACTTAATTCAAATCGATGTATTATATTTTTCTTTTCTTCTTTTACGAAGTGTAAAATTCGTTTCATATTGATAAAACTGCTTATAGCAAGTGGTTGGCCATACTGATGTCCACATGCCAAGTGCCACACTCTGGCGCGAATCCTGGCTTAAATCTTTCATGGACCACATGGATCAGTCCACGTGACTGAAGAATGACGGGTCCAACTTTGCGGACTGGGAGGCGGCATTAAAGAATGCTATCATGGCTGACGGTAAGCTCAAGTACTTGACTGAGCCAATACCGTCAAACCCAGACCCCAATGCGAGAACTAACAAGTCACTTGCTTATAGTGACTTTATTATGGAAACGGGTGCGATAAAGAACGTACTCATCTTTGCAATGGAAACCAATTTGCAAAGGCGCTTCATTGTCATAAGATTTTCACCACGCTCACTAACGAATTCTCAAAAGCACCGAGAATCGTTACTTATGAGCATATTTGTCGCTTCTTTGAGGCGAAACTCCAGAAGGGCAAACCAGTTAGCCCACACATTCTTGATATGATTGAGAATGTCGAGAAACTGGAGGCACTTGATTGCAAAATCAGTGAGAGCATAGTCATTAACCGTATGCTACTTAATGATGATTTTGCCCTGAATTATTACATGAATGACATGAAGAAAAGTCCTCATGAGCTACACTCACTTCTCGTACAGACCGAGAAGGATTTAAAATTGAGTGGGAGTATGAAGCAAGATGTTATCACGATTTCCAACAAGGGCAAAGGTAAAGGCAAGGCTCACTGCGACCTAACTGTAGTGAAGCCACCAAAGTTTAAGAAATCAGGATACGGTAAGAGTGGGCCTGGTGAGACTAGTGGCTCACAAGGCAAGGCAAAGAGCAAGTACAGTGACATTGAAAGAGATTAATTAGAATATTGGTTCGGAAGAGAAATAAAAATGAGTTATTATCAACGACAAGTTTTACCTTCAGTTATTTAAAATTAATATCAAATATTTTACAAAAAAAATTAAAACATTTTTAACCATAAAATGCATATTTTATTAAATTTAAATAATGTGTCTTGTGTCCTAAATTTTATGGCATGCCGTGTCACTTATCCGTGTCCGTTTTGATGTTACCTCGGTAGTGGGTATAATTTTTGAAATATAGATTGTGCACGCGTGTAACTTATTAATTCACGAATTGGAGAAGATATTTTAACAAGAGTGTGAGTGTATGATTAGTTTGCCGTAGATGCTAAAATGACGAAATTCAAAATTGCAGATGTATTATGTATAGACATGAATAGACATGCAGTGAAGGGAAGTATAAATGGTTACGTAGCAGAAGTGGAATGTAAGAAAGAGAAGACATTAAATCATTAAATGAGAGGGAAGGTGAGTAGTTCCACCATCGTTTAGCCATCCTTATCTCATTTATGGAATTCACATGTGTCATTCAGCCTTTCACGCTCTTCATTGTCCTACCGCTTCTCTTCTCTTCACTGTCTTTCTCTGTAGTCTAGCACCCTTGTTCCTTCCATTACAGGTTTACAGGTTTATTAAATGACAATTAAGTAGTTGAGTTTCTTCTCCAATTTATGACACCTTCCATCAATGTTTTCCACCTATTTATCTGCATCATTTCACTCTCTCATTTATTGCTATTCCGTCTATTCCGCTTTTCCTTCCTTCCTCTTTTCACATCACATTTATGTATTGTAATACTACTACTTAATCAATAAGATTTTTTTTTTAAAGTGATTAGACCCTCCGAAGCAGCGGGATGGCAATGGATCCCGGATCCTACCCAGATCCAGAAGACCCTATACCAAGGGTAGGATATGGATCCCATTATTGTAGATCCTTAGGATCTGGATCGGACCCATATCCTTATACGAGTACGAGGGTCGGATCTGGATCCCATCACTAAGATCCATATCCTACCCTTGGACCCTCTTTTAATTTCTATAAGGTTAATTTTTGGATAGATTCGACCCTTCAAAGGTAGACCATGGAAACAAGGATTGAAATATTAGTGTTTATTTTGTTTGAACAATTTGTTTTATTATGAATTGTTGGAATTATAATTATTTTGTGATTTGCTTGTAAATCTTATTTGTAAGTTGCTATAGGATTTTTAACACTTTGTACACTCGTTTTGTTTCTTTTAGACTATGATTTTTAAACCAATGAAGATAATAAAGGGTAATTCGACTATAACATCGTCTCTAATTGACAAGTAAAAGTGAAATAATATATAATAGTGACTAGCTGCGGTTTCATTTGAATCTATTGTTGGAGATTGACGGATATGGATTTTATCCAGATCCTACCCAGATCCTTAGGATGCGGATATGGATCTACAAATTTCGGACCCTAAGGATAAGGGTAGGATCTGGATATACCATTTTAAAATGGATCTGGATCTGGATCCTATAGGATCCTATAGGATCCTGTCCAGATCCTACCCATTGCCATTTGTAACGGGCGCGATAATTAAGTCAAGTCGCGTTCCGATTTTACACTTAATCACACTTCATTCATCTTAACCTACTGTCACGATTTAGGTAATCAACTTAATCATTTTTTGACTTTCTAACATTTTCAATAATTTACCCCATTTTCTACTTCACTAAACATTTCTCTTACGAATCATTTTATTATTTTTTATTCATCAATCAATCGCAACTTTGAAAAGTGTGACATGCAATTTAAATATTTGAAGTTATGCGCAAAATTGATAAATTTGTAGAGAATACCAGTAATCCAGAATTCAACGTAAATCTAACGACTGGATGGTATGTTGTCTGCATCGTTCAAACTCCAACCTCTTGGAGATTAGAATGTTAGCGTTTTAAATACGGAGTACATACAGTATAATAATCATATTGTACATTTGTACTAGGATATTAATGCTGCTCCTTTAATTGCACTCAGATTTTTGTACCAACTTTTA
Source organism: Silene conica (assembly GCA_029255685.2). Taxonomy (NCBI): domain Eukaryota; kingdom Viridiplantae; phylum Streptophyta; class Magnoliopsida; order Caryophyllales; family Caryophyllaceae; genus Silene; species Silene conica. The sequence continues at coordinate 8,634,842 of CM055311.2, read as the reverse complement.
TTAATGGCCTAATACGGAAAAAAACCATCACTTGGGAAAATTAATTAGTTACTCTTATGTACTGTACATTGTTTTGCATGGTATGTTTTGTTTTGCTCTTAAAAACATAAAGTCTCTTAAAGACACTAATATTCGTTTTAAAGTTAAATGAGATGATATAATAAATAATTCTGCCTTGCTTGTGACGGTCACAAGCTTGTGACCTCTCACAAGCTCTCCGGGAATGTGGGTGGTGGGTGGGATTTGGGATGCAATGAAGGTGGAGGTGGCTACTGGCTAGTGGCTACTGGCTACTACTGGCTAGTGAGGAGGGTTTAAGGGGTGGGATGGAATGTTATTTACTTAGATTTATTATTGATAAAGTATTACGCTTATAAGTTTTACCAAAATAAATCAGCACACATTTAAAATTTTGTTAGAGTTTTAACTCCGTCAGGCTAATTAGTCGACACTAGGCACAAGTGAGGGCTGGATGATGCATGTAAACATTAAAGTATTCAGTTAGTTAACCCTCTTAATAATGAACGTATAATAATATTTTGGGTAAAATCGCCCAAGAAGAAGGTTCAAAATTTCATAGAACTAATCTCAAATTACTTGCATGTTATACGTTATAGTCTATATAAGAATCTCTATTAATACCTTATTATGTTTGGATTTGGAAACTATATAGGCCCTGTTCTTTCTGGCTTTAGAGCTGAACTGAACTGAGCTGAATTGAATAAGGCTGAGCTGAACTGAATCGAGCTGAACTGAATCGAGCTGAGCTGATCGAGCTGAACTGAACTGAACTGAGCTGAGCTGAACTGAATCGAGCTGAGCTGAACTGAACTGAATTTAATCGAGCTGAACTGAACTGAGCTGAATGAAGCTGGAATTAATAGAAATAACTTAAGTTTAATTAAAGTATACTAAATAATAATAATAATATAAAAAAAATGTTTGATTAATACAAATTTGCGATTTATTAAAAAACAATTATATTAAAAAAATATTAATTTTTAAGTATTTTTTTTGTAGTAAACTCTAATAGACTTTGTTTTTTTTTTCTTGTGTTTTAAAATTAACAAAAGCAACATTTAAATATTTTACGTCTAATTAACATAAATGTGGTAAATGTGGCATGTATTTCATTTTTTTTATTATCTAAACATTAATTATTTTTATATATAAACATTTATAGGTAATTATTATTTTGTGGATTCGGGATACCCGAATACACTTGGGTATTTGTCTCCTATTAGCCATCCAAACGTAAGAAACCATGTTCCTGAATATAAGCATGCACCTCCTAGCGGAATATTTGAACATTTTAATTATCGACAATCATCTTTGAGGATGACGGTTGAAATGGCGTTTGGTCAGCTGAAGAGAAGGTGAAAGGTGTTAAAAAACATGCCACAAATGAGAACGAAATATCAAATGTCAATTATCGTATCCACTTTTACACTTCATAATTTCATTCGGATGCATAAACCTGGTATTCCAGGTATACAACATCAAAGTATTCAAGGAAGAACAGATTCAAACATGGATGATAAAGAACGAAATAAATTCATGGACAAAGTTCGAAAAGAAATTGAAAAAAAAGGGTGCGATATTGGTGTCCATAATGACCTCAAAGATGAAGTACGTCAATATAATAACAATAATAATCATAATAAGAGTTATTAATTAATAATAATAAATAGAATAATAAATAAATAAATATGAATAATAATAATAATAATAACAACAAAAACAACAATAACAACAACAACAACAACAATAATAATAATAATAATAATAATAATAATAATAATAATAATAATAATAATAATAATGTGGGATGAACTTAATAAAGTCGAGCTGAACTGAACTGAAATGAATTACATGAAGCTGGGTTGAGCTGAACTGAACTGAATGAAGCTGAGCTGAGCTGAACTGAATGAAGCTGAACTGAACTGCACTGAACTGAATAAAGCTGAACTGAACTGAACTGAACTGAAACGAGCTGAGCTGAACTGAATTGAGCTGAACTGAACTGCACTGAACTGAATAAAGCTGAGCTGAACTGAACTGAACTGAACTGAAACGAGCTGAGCTGAACTAAAACGAGCTGAAAATAAGTCAGAAAGAATAGGGCCATAGTCCATATACGAATCTCCATTTCCATTTATCCTCCACAGTTAGACCATCCCGAGTAGTGGTCGCGCTAACTAGGTCACGATCTGATTTTACTCTAATAACACCTTAATTATTTTGACCTAATTTCACTCTCCTAAACAAAAGGTTACGACCTAGGTTATTAACCCAATTATTTTACACTTTGCCGCATTCTCAACATGTAATTTTTTAATTTTATTTATTTGTACAATTAATAAAAAATTGACACATATTAGGTCAGTTGAACACCTGTTGATTTTAATCACAAATTAACCCATCAAATATCACGACTTAATCACAATAATTACATCATATATTATATTAAAGCAAATACCAAAAGCTTATTTGATCGCCATGTGTCAACAACTATTTACGCGCCACGTGTCAATAACTATTAATACGTCACGTGTCAAGTCCTAAAAAATAAAATCTGTCAGGCATGTGGAGTTTTCTGTCCGATCCGTGCATCATGATTCTGTACGCGTGATTTGCAAATCAAAAATGTATATGATTGCTATAATTAAATTTTGTCATATATGATTGCATATTTAATTGACGACAAATATGGTATACTGTTTTAGAAAAATAAATATCTATTTTTAAAAATATCCCTAAAATCAGAAAATATTATTCCGTTCATTAACAATATAACCTTAATTTTCTCCTTAATTTTCGACCAAATTTGGTGAAATTAGAAATATGTTAATTCTAATAACAATATTAACGTTAATTTTCGACTTAAAGGAGTAATTTCGCTTATAATATTCTGTTTATAATATTCTGTTTATAATATTCAACTTAAATCAAAAACTTGACGTAGTCTAATCATATGTCATGTGTTAGCTGCTGTAATTGTAAATCGTAATTTTAAAAGAAAATAATTATAATTATAATTATAGTATTATAGATGTTGTAACTTGTAATTGATTGACCTATAACAAACAAGTAAATCAAAATTAATCGTGTTATTTTCAAAAATATGTAAAGTTATCCAAGTATCACCTTAGCTACTTAACTTATCTTGCCTAAATTTAACACTATATTCATATTTTAAAATTTAAAATTAATATGAAAATAAGGTTACCATTGCAATATTTTAATGCACAATTAAAATTATTTTCATCGACATAAAAAATAAAGAAACATCCCAAATTTAAGGAAATAACAATATTTCCAAAGATACTAACAAAATTACCCCAAAAACGACCAAAAAATCTCACTTTTTACGTGGATGACTCAAAATAATACTTCAAAAGATATTATTTCCTCATTTTTAACTGAATTTGCTCATTTTCAGGTTTTAAAATATGTCTTTTTCATAATTAATATAGCATAATTAATATACTATAAAACTTTCTATAACATCAAAACTAATCAATTTTGGCCAAATTATATCTAATAATAATGTACCTAAATTTATGGCAAATTTGAAACTATCTCCGTAATTCTTGCCAATTATTTAAATCGGATATTTTAATATTATTCAATGCCTTCAATTAAAAAGTTGACTTCTTCGATTTGGAGGACTCAATCACATATTATTTTCTTTACAGTTAGTGGACTATACAACAAGTTGTATATATCTGATAATATAGATTTGGAGCTTTATACTAATAATTTGAGCTTATATTTTACGAGCTAATCCAATCACCTTTATAAAAAAAATTAACTCAAAAAATTATATTGAAACTAAAAAATACAACATATAAGCTCAATTATATTTTTAATTTAACGCCTAAAAATTTAAATGTAAGTCAAAAACTAATAGTAAAAATCTTTCTTGAATGTTGTAAGATCATCGTATTTTTCGAGTTATGAATCTAGATAAACAAAAGTAACTACAATTACCGACCATATGCGTTGCAAGTCTTGCAACTCTTACAAGGTTATGAGCTCCACTAATTTTTAATTTGAACTATTGTTTTCTAAGTTTAAGTTTTTATTGCACAAATAAATGAAGAAGTACGATTTCTCGAATCTAAGTTTTATTTTAGAAGTTGTCGATGCTTAATACATCTAAAATAGTTACCCATATTTTACGCCTATGTTTTATACGGTGTAATACAATTTCCGTTAATAATTCATACTTAAGTCCATTATTTGTTTTGATGTTTGTGCATCCGAGGTCTGTTTGAATCTTGAGCCAACTTGGTGGCAAAATGTAATTCTTGATAAATATCGAATTATTTGGAATTATGATCACTACATAAAGGACACATAAAATTGCTCTCTTTATTAAGAAGCCATATTTGTGATTTCAATATTCTTAATTGATATTCGGAAAATGGTTCGATCAAAGTTGTAAACAAAACGATCAAGCAAATGTTATGTATGTTGGAGTCGCTCATGTAATCTTCAAGGAATTTATTACGGAAAGAAATACCATGAACGAATGTATTTCTATTGTTGTCATTACGGAAAGAAATACCATGAACGAATGTATCTCTCCAAGTTATGCCGGTACGAAGTAATTTTTTTCTATATTGTTGACATTTCTTAAGATGCGGTTAAATAACACCGTACTTGAATACATGTGATAAGTTTATTATTAAGCCCTACATATTATGCTTTTGTCCTATTTATTTTATATGACCTGTTTTAATTTTAAGACAGGGTATTTGAATTTAGAATGTGAACATTGATATGTCATTGGAATAGGTAAACCATTTTGTACATCTTTACCTGGATGCGTATAAGAACGTAAACATTGACATTGTCATCGACATGTCCACGGGGTAGGAAAATAACATGTGTTCATTGTTAGTTCCAGTTTGTGTAATAACAATTATATATTTGGTAAATAAAAAATGAAGTTTCATACCACCTTGCGTCCTTTTTTCCCGATCATTCGTTTACCTTTGGTTTGGACATAAATGCAAAAGAATGAGGAGGAGGTCAATTATTAAATAACAAGTAAATAAAATTGAGTGCGAAGCATCAAATTGTTTATCAAAGACATTCCCAATATATACAGACACACAATTGATCAAGACACCCAAAATAGATTAAGTGAACAGATGAGTGCCAGAAAGGAGGTCTCATATAAGTAGTTACTTATCCATTTTCTTACACAATTCGGGTTCATTTCAAGCTTGGGTCATGAATTTGGAAGTCGGGTAGGGCTATTGGGAATTTGGGATTATCTCAATTGTGACAAGTGTAAGTAACTCAGCTGCTTATTTTGACCATTTGCCAATAACTTATCAAAATTTGAGAAAAACAAATCATAGTATTTCAAATAAAATTAATTAACACAACCTTTTCAAAAGTGTACGAGTAGTAGACAAAGTGAAATTTTCTAAAATTTAATAATTTTCTAAATCCAAAAGATAGGTAAGTTATTACTTTTAATAATTCTTTTGTTTCCACCCGTGCAGTGCACGAGTTCAAAAACTAGTTATATTATTAATCATGATCAAGTAAGGTCGCGATCTATCTATTAACCTTGCTCGGAAATAGTCTTAGTGACCGCCAAATAAGAAAAAACAATACGTACGTAGTTAAAAAGTTAGACATCCCCCGTTTCCTTTACTCAAGTCAAACAGATCCACATTCTTTGTATATTTCGTTTCCAAAAACCATATCTCATACTTCATCTCTCACTCTCACTCCCATTAATTTCATCAATGGCTCCTCCTCCTTCTCTCCACCCTCCTCGTTCCCATCTCTTCACTCCTGTATATATTTTACCTTCTCAACCTTCATTTTTCACCTTTCATTTTTTTAGTTGTTCACTTTTACCATGTTTGTGCAGATTCAAGAAGGAAATGAAAGCGAAGAAACGGAAGCAGAACGACAGCGTTTCAGAGAATCAACCGCAGCCGTAACGCTAACCCCTGAAAGCTCAGCATCCACCGACGCAACCACCTCAACAACTCATCAAGCAACCCCACTTCACGAACCCGGTAAAAAAACCCGACGCCGTGAAAGCCCTTCAGAAACCACAACCGTATCATGCAACAACTGCCGACCAACCACACGTGGCGAAAAACACTCAGTCACAGTTGTCCCCGTTGACGCCGCCAGAAACTCACACCATTCACTCTCATCAACTCCGTCACCCACCGCCGGCCTTTTCAAATCCCTAATTTCCAACCTCTCCCGTCGCAGTCCTAAACCATCTCCCTCTCCCCCTCTTCCTCTGCCGCCGCCGCTTCCGATTTCCTGCGCTCCCCCTGACAGGGAAGACCAATGGCGTGCAGCGGTGGCAGAATTGTCTCACAAGCTCGTCCAAGCTACTCGAAAGCGTGACGAAGCCATTGTTGAATCATCCAAGCTTAAATACTCCATGGCTGAACTTGAGAAAAAACTTAATCGACTTGAGGTTTACTGTCATACCCTTAAATCTGGACTCGAGAAATGCCATGGGAGTAATTTAGTAGTTCATAGTCCGCCTGCTTCTACTATGATGGTGACCAATTCGGTGAATGTTGATAAGTTATGTGATGGTGTTGTTATTAAGAGCTTTTTGGTGTCGGTTTCTGAAGCCCGGTCTTCTATCCGATTCCTTAGCCGGGCTCTAACACCGCAGCTGAAGCTTATGGGGAGTAAGGTGTTTGACAGAATTTGTACCATCTTAAGATCTTACGACATTAAATTAACCTCCAGTTATTGCAGTAATAACCCGAGAGGACTCCAGTTTTACCTGGAGGCGCTTTTAAGCGCGACTTTTTACGAGGATTTTGAATCAGTCGGGTTTTCCAAGAATTCGGTCAATCAGGTTTTGAACCCGATTGACCGGGCAGAGCTGAATTTCGGGGCATTTAAGGATTTGAAGGGGTTGGCGTGGGAGGAGGTGTTGAACAAAGGGACAAAGCATTTCAGCGAAGAGTTCAGTAGGTTTTGTGATCGGAAAATGAGTGAGATTGTTGCAATGTTGGGGTGGAATAGGGCTTGGCCGGAGCAATTGTTGCAAGCCTTTTTCGGGGCATCCAAGAGCGTTTGGTTGGTCCATCTGTTGGCGAATTCGGTTCACCCGAGTTTGACAATATTTCGGGTGGAAAAGGGGGCGAGATTTGACCCGGTTTATATGGAGGATATGGGTGGGGATAAGGCTAAGAAGTTGATACCTACTGTGGTCAGGATCATGGTGGCACCTGGGTTCTATGTTTATGATAATGTGGTTAAATGCAAGGTAGTTTGCAGGTACTATAACAGTAATTATAGTGAGCTTAGTGCTAATGATATGTAATAATAATAATTGACTTTCATCCTATTATCCAAATGTTATCACTTATTATTATGCTATGCTACACAAAAAGCAAGGTATCTGTTTTTTTAGAGCAGTTATTAATCAATTAATATTTAAGTATGTAAATAATGTACTTTTAATTTTCTAGTCAACTACTCGTATTATCATTATTCGTAAATGTTCTTATTTAACCACAAATTCTATTTTACGACGGTTGCACATGCGACCAAAAAAAAGTGATAACATTTTGAAAAGTAGTGACCATTTTTAATTAAATACTTCCTCCATTTTTATCCAAATACAAGATTTGCTTTTTGTACACTATTCACCAATCAACTTTCAATCTCATTTTTCTCTCAATACGTAAGAAAAAATATATTCATGTGGGGTCTTGTTTAATTCGTCTTTACGAGTACATTGATAATATATAACTTTTATAATTTTTACAAATACGTAGTTAAAGATATGAAGCACGCAAAACTTGCGTTGGCAAACGTGAATAAAGCAAATCTTGTATTTGGATAAAAATGGAGGAAGTAGTGATTATTTTTTGTTTAAAAAATGACTATTGTTTTTCAAAAGTGATCACTTTTTACTACAAAATGGTCATATTTTGCAACAAAACTACGGGATGAGACCGTCGTACCAGAGAACTACGGCTTACTTAACATATGTATACAAATTATAAGACTTTAATATTCTTAATGTAATTATTAAGATAAATTAAACAAAAAATTTCATAATTATATTTCATGTTTTGAATTAGAAATTGTTTTAAATTTGTTTTTTTCTTTATAATAGTATTTAAAAAGTAAATGATAACAATTAATTAATCGGGATAGAAAAAGTATATAATAGTAAAAATAAAGTGGGATGTTGTCTTGTTGGTAAATGGGTGGATAGATTTGCATGCTTAAGATGAGGTAGTGCCGTAGTGGTATATTACTATATTCTATTTGTAAAGGAAATAAGGTCAAAGTGGATGCTAACTTTTCATGGTTATGGTAATGCTCATTTGTTTTTTTGGGTTTTAGTAAGAGGTCAAACTATGAATTTGGCGTCATTGTGGTTATTTGGAACAACTGATTGATAAGATTGGTCTCTTTCAAGATTCACCACTTTCTAGGAAGATAAAGACTCTTCATTTTAAGTGTTCTTAAAGGGGAATTTTCTGATTCACGCTTTATCACGGCTTTCACTTTTGCCTTCATCATTTCCTTCGTCACAAATTCACAAATGCTATACAATAGGTAATAAGCTTATCTCAACGCAATGAATAAGATAAAAATGAAAAAATTTAGGAATTCTAAAGATGTTAGGTTCTTCTTTTTGGCTGAAACGAGTTGAATTGAATTTAATTGGAGTAAAGTTTAATTGAACTAAATTGAGTGAAATTGAGGTGAAGTAAATTTAGTTAAATTAAAAGTTAATTTTGTGAAGAGATTAATTGAACAAAATTGATTGAACGTAAATAAAACATAACGGAATATAGTCAAGTAAAATTGAAAGGAGCTGAAATTAAGCCAGAAAGAACATGAGCTTAGTCTTATATATACAAATGAGTTACTACTTAACTCGTCTTAAACTTAAGATAAAAGTCTCTTGTGACGGGTATATCCGTCACAAGTTTGCAACAAGTCAAATACATTCACTTGATTAAATAAGACAAAAATGAAAGTGCATAGAGTTTAATGCCCTGTTCTTTTGGACTGAAACTTAACTGAACTGAACTAAACTAAACTAAACTTATAGGATCTGAATTGAACTGAACTTAACTGAACTTATAGGAAATGAACTGAACTTATAGGAACTGAACTGAAATGAACTTATAGGAATTGAACTGAACTTATAGGATCTGAACTGAACTTATAAGATCTGAGCTGAACTGAACTTATAGGACCTGAACTGAACTGAATTTATAAGATCCGAACTTAATTAACTAATTTAATTTAAGTTAACTATTATTATTATTATTATTATTATTATTATTATTATTTTTTTTTTTTTTTTTTTTTTTTTTTTTTTTATAAAAACTGGGCTTTTATTAAAAACGGGAAGAAAAATTACATGAGATTGGTGGGCACCCGTGAAACAAGCTGGGTGCCCACTCCCTTAGCAATAGCAAAACTAAGGCGAGTAAAAATAAAGGCCGCGGTCTTCGATCCAGCATCTTGGGACACAGAGAACTTCTGAATCCGCTTGAGCAAGGAAACAACATCTTCCCCCAATTCCCCCAAAGAAGAGAAAGAGAAAGGCAAGAAGCCATACCCATGCCCCGCGCACAAGTCCCGATACTTGGCGCACTTCCTCCGAGCAGCATCCAGCACGACCCCTCCTGGCACGAAATCAGCCATCCCCGATTGAGTCAAAGGGGAAGACCCAACCAAATCCACGCAAACATCACGACCCCGATCCCAGGAATAGAGTAGCACATCCGCAGGTCGCAAAGGCCCTCCCGCCCCATCGAGCAAACCGATATCCACCTCCCGACCAGCAGAGATCCCCGACCGGAAGCAGATATCCAGAAGAGTATCACGTACCAGGTTATGCCGATGTTTGACACCAACAGCGCTAACACAGGATACAGCATGATCCCCGAAGATATCCCCATCAAAAACCCGGCCGCAAGCGGAGCAAGGAACGGATACCGCGAATAACGGAACACCCAACCGATAACTGAGCACGCACCGATAAGTCCTACTGTTCATAGTCTGCCCCAAACCGGAAATAGGGACCACACGTAGCCAATCCGATGAGTGACCGCCTAGCTGAGACTTCCAAAGCATAACCTGACGAGGAGTCAAGGTGAAAACTGATTCTGCCGAAGCAACAACCCTCGTGAAAAAAACATCTGCCAATTTCTGCATAAGTTTGGTGGCAGCGATCTCAGAAGGATTGCGCAGAAAATCAGAACCCGTAACCGCAGCAAAAGCATCCAGAGCTGACTGAAAGGAGGGGCCGGTGTCAAGGGCCCCCGAAACCCGAAGTAACCGATCCTGCAGTGCCACAGACTGCAGCCTAGAAGCTAAGAAGGCATAGTGCAGGACGTCAGAGGCAGCGTACACACCAAGGCCCCCAAAGGAGAAAGGGAGGGTGGCAAGTCGCCATTGCCAGTCACCGAAACCCGGTCCAGAAGCAGTGACGATACGCTCTAGATGAGAACGCAAAGCCGCGTCGAAAATAGGAGCAGCGGTCCCGAAAGCATCAGGGGAACAAGTACGCAAAGCGAAATAAAGCTTCGAGATACCAGTACAGGCTCAGAGCAAAAGAAGCTCACACTGCGGATCATCAACCAAAGAGACGGAGTCCATGAGCCCAATAGTCTTAGTCACTCTCTCCATCACAACCTCACTACGAAAAACTGTGCACACACTCACCGGACCACCAAGGACTCTGACACCCCGCAGAGGGCGTGCAATATCAGAAGGGAAAACACCCAAATCCCGGCTCCGGGGGTCCTCAGAAGGCCAAAAAACCTCAGTCTTGCTAATATTAAGATGGAGACCCGATCGCGGCCCATCCTCCATAATCATCTCCAAAACCTTCCCAACAACCACGGTATCCCCAACAATAGTGCCATCATCCAAATACCAAGCCTGCAAGCTCAAGTCGAACGAGTCACGAAGCTTACAGACTAAAGGGTGTAGGACCAGCGAAAAGAGCAACGGGCCCAAAGGATCACCCTGCTGAACACCCTGACAAGACCACAAGCTATGCTCACCATAGTACAAACGAGCGGGGCGGGAATAACAAAACTCCACCCAACAAGAAAGAGCAGGGCACTGACTACGCACCTCACGCAACATGACCTCTCTATCAACCATGTTAAAAGCGTTCTGGAAATCAACCAGCAGCATAGAAAGACCCACCTCGTCACCCCGGCTCTCAACCAACCGGTTCAACGCATGCAGTATAGCCTCGCCCCCACCAGAAACACCAACCCCAAACTGAAGCCCATCAAAATAACCACTCAAAGAAGGACCAATCAAAAAAGCACCAACCTTGGATACCAGGCGCCTCCAGATCGTACCCACGGCAATAGGGCGGATACCACCACCCGGCTTGACAAGCGGGGTCAGCGGCGCACTCGCAATATACTCACCAAGAACCAGGGGACACCGCCCCTCAAGAAAGAGGTTAACAACCCCAGTGATAGAAGCCAACAGCTCATCGGAAACGGCAGCCGCAGCACCACTCAAACAATCCAGAAGATGCTGAGCACGAAAACCATCTCTACCACAAGAAGTACCACGCGGAAACCCCTGAATCATACCCAGGACAGCAGAGTCAGAGGCAACAAGAGGAGGATTACCCACAGACCGAGAAGGCAAAACAGGCAAAGGGACGATGGGATGCTTATCTGCCAAAGCCGCAAGAGTAGCCGTATTGTAAGGAGCAACTCCAGAAGATGATAGCACACGAACGGCGGCGGTGTAATGACCGTCGCAAATCTTCCTCCTACACTGCTTAACATTAGCCTCACCCCTATCAAGCTCCTCATCAAAACGAAAAGAAGGAGAAGACGCAGCTAAGGTATCCCGAAGTACCTGCAACATGCCACCAGGCACACCCCACGAACCATTAGCACTAGAAATGCTCTCTTCCTGCCGCTGACGTCGGATAGCAGCACGACACTCACGACTACTCCGCGGAGAGAAAGTCTTGAGAATACAAATGGGTAAAACAAGCAAGGCAACCCAAGATGAGAGATCAGAAGGAGAACGGATCACAGCATCAAGGGCCCCTTTAAGAACCCGCGAGAAACCCAGGCGACACCGAGGGGGGATGGACTTCACAGTTCGCAAACCCTTAGACAACAAACGATCCAGAGAAGTAACAGTGAAACCATCGATAACCGCATGATCAACACCATCAGAAAGCAAGGGTGAGGCAGGCTCAGACGGTCTAGGAAAGTCGTAAAGAACGAAAGAGACAACCCCATCACCCGAATCTGGTGCCGCAACAGCAGACCCATCCCCATGCAGGCAACGCTTACTATGCGCATGCGTTTTAAAACAAACCCCACATAGCCAAATACCCATACGACGAAAGGTAGTCTCGGCCTCATCAAAAATAGACAAAGAGGTAAGGGATTGTCGAGTAATAACCTGAGCATCACCGGTACAGTGCCTATCACGCAGATGAGTGAGCATGGGGGCTTTTTTGAGACCATGACCCCGACCATCTTGACACCCAGAAAGTCCCACAAACGGACAATGGTACCGTTCAACATTAGTCATGACATTCAAGTATCGAAAAAAAACGCACGACAAAAACCTCCTGCTCACCTTGCTTTACTACTCCCTCCCAACCGCCTGTAACGTGCCCAGCCAAAAACCACCACGCCACCCAGAAAAGGCGACAAGATAGACCCCACCCGCAAAACACAGCCAACTCGCCGGAAAAGCCAACACCGACAAACCCTACCGCAACAAGTTTTGTAACCGCCGGAAGCAAAACCCTACCGCAAGACCACAGAAGAACCCACCCCTGACCGACGATGACAGGAGGTACACGGCCAGGTCCTAACGCCGGCAGAAACACCACCCGGCAGAAACACCACCAACGAAAACCCTCACACAAAATAAAACACCAACCCACGCAACCCCAGCAAGACGACCACCACGGCACCCAGGAATCACCGAGGAGACCAACCCTACCACCAACAGCCAAAAACACCGCCGGAAAAGCCACCCACGACGAGACCTAAAGCAGTTTTCGAAAACACCGAAAAACCGCACTACTACTCCCTCACCGGAAAACACCACCACCCACGAGTGCACGACGTCAACGCGAGGTCGACGACGGGAGGGGGAGAGGACACCGGCAACGTGAGGTCACCGGTGGTGGGTGATGACGACACGCTCACACAAAACGCGAAACCGCTCTCTCTCGCTGCTCTCGCGTGAAACCCTAATCTATTATTGTTATTGTTATTGTTCAACCCACGCAACCCCAACAAGACGACCACCACGGCACCCAGGAATCGCCGAGGAGACCAACCCTACCACCAACAGCCAAAAACACCGCCGGAAAAGCCACCCACGACGAGACCTAAAGCAGTTTTCGAAAACACCGAAAAACCGCATTACTACTCCCTCACCGGAAAACACCACCACCCACGAGTGCACGACGTCAACGTGAGGTCGACGACGGGAGGGGGAGAGGACACCGGCAACGTGAGGTCACCGGTGGTGGGTGATGACGACACGCTCACACAAAACGCGAAACCGCTCTCTCTCGCTGCTCTCGCGTGAAACCCTAATCTATTATTATTATTATTATTATTATTTAGTTAGTTCAACTTAATTAAACTTCATTTATTATTATTATTATTATTATTATTATTATTATTATCCAAGACAAGACATTGATAAAAAAATAGTCTAAAACACAAGGTAATATAAATAGGGCTGAGCAAAAGCGGTATACCGCACCAGTTTTGCTTCAAAAACCGGTATCCGGTTTTTAAAAGTTTTCATTTCATGATACCGGTACCGCACCAGATTTATTCGGTATACCGGTTTTTTTCGAAAATTGGAACCGTATCCGGAAATCCGGTTTAACCACACGGGTTTTGAAACCGGTTTCACAAAACCACGAAAGTCATGTTTTCCTTGTAGAAGGTGTAATAAATTACAATAGAATTTGGGAAAATGATTTCCTAGAAAAAAAAAGAAATTAAAAGCAAGCTTTGTGTTTGTGCTGGTATAAAAATATACAATTTGGAAAATTTCAGAAACATATATAAACGAAACACTGAACAAAAACAGAAAAATCGAAATATATCTATAAAATACGAATGAAACATCTCATTAATGAACAAACGTGTCATTACTTTAAATTTAGTTAGACAGTTTAAGCTTAGGCCTGGAAAGTTAGAATATATTTTAGGATTTTTTATTATATCGGTTTAAAAACCGGGGTCCGGTTTTGAATAAATGAGATCCACATTCGCTCCAGTTTAACACTAAGAAATGCGGTTCCGATACCGGTTTCATAAAAAAAAAACCGATTTTTTGGTTTTTTATTTGCGGTTTTCGGTTCGGATGCGGTTTAAAAATTCGGATCGATTTTTTTTTGCTCAGCCCTAAATATAATCATCATCTACTTCATCTTCATTATCAATATCACTGTCGACAAAGAATCCATAGCCTCGCCAAATATTGTTGACTATGTTGCTTCGTACTTTATACACGGTCGTCTTCCGCTTTTATCAAACATGCCTGAATCTAATGTTCCTTAAATGCTCACATCATGTTGTATAATTTCAAGACCGTGTATTCTTATAAATTATAAAGGTGAATGTAGAAACAATGATCGATATTTGATACTGTAACACCCCCATTTATTTAAGGGCCTGAACTAGGACTCCCCAGATAAATATGGGTGTTACCATCTCGGTTTCCCGAGGCAGTAAATATAAAGGAAAGAAATACAATACTTTATTATTAATGTTAAACTCAAAAGCAAGTTTGTACAACCAAACTTCAAAACTGTCTTATGAAATTAAATACAACTCATGACAAAACGACTATAGTGATCTAGACTCTAGTCTGGTCCGGATCCAAGCTCTCCCTTCCCTTAGCTCCCATAGTCTCAAACACCTGTCAATATGCTCCCCAATAAATTGGTTCATCACAGGTGATCACGAATACACAGGGTCAACCACGAGGTTGAGTAGAGGAAAATAAACAGTCAAGCATTACTATAAATAGAACGTCAATCATCTCCACTCTGAATCACAAGACCCCTTATTCTCCACACCGATCACAAGACCCATTAACTCCGCACCAATCACAAGACCCATTAACTCCGCACCCATCACAAGACCCATTAACTCCGCACCAATCACGAGACCCATTTTTCATCACCTCGAATCGTATCACAGAAATGTGCAATCGAATAAACGCAATATACCATTCATACAATAATAAGATGAACATTGTTAACAACAATTAATAATCAAATTACCCATCACCAGGTATACGGTATTCCCCTACCTCAAATCGTAGCAGCGCGGTCAATCACAATCTCGCTAGAAATGTTCCACGCGAAAACCGTTACCTAAACATGTATACGTAACGAATTAATAAACTTCTCGAACCCCCACAAATCAACTTATACTTATTATAAATGGTAACCTTCCATAAATGGAAAGTTTCCAAAAATAAAAACTTTCCCAAAGTAGAACTTTCATGACTCATTAATTTCCCGTCTCATATCTTTAATTAACACGAAACAATAACCAAAATAATAATAACAAACTAATAATAACAATACTAATAATAATAATAATAATAATAATAATAATAATAATAATAATAATAAAACAAACTTAACACACCCTTACCCAAACGCACAACTCAACCCTACTACCCCTTATTACCGCCTTCGTTCACCACCACGACCACCAGCCAGTAAACCCAGAACCACCAACGACCCCGACGACCACTAGCAACCTAGTCGTCGGCCACCGGCGAGGTGAACCAGCCTCCGAAACCCGCCATATCCTTTGCCCTACTACACGACCAGCCACTCTTGACAACTCTGTCGATGACCGACCAGTCCAGGCCACCACCCTAGACTGCTACCACAACACCCCTGACACCAGACATCCAACCACGGTGGTACCACCGCGTCGACCTCCCCCCAGTCAGCGGTGGTGCCACCCCCAAACAACCAGTACCCGTATACTAAAGAAAGAAACCCGAAACATAACAGAGGACAAATCCCCCTATTCGACACCGCATACGCCACCCTAGACTACCTAGACAACCACCATAACACTCCCCTGACCATCACTTGCTCCTCCCCTCCAACTTCCATAAAAAACGCGCATAGGGAAAGCATCGACACAACGACAAACATTACTGGTCAGACTCGGGTTTTTAAAAAGAAACAACGAAGCCCAGTGACAGGCGTCTGAAAACCGCCTTCCCCGACGTTATACGGTGGTTGACATACATTCGACAAGGGTCAGACACGACACCCAAACCCCATAGATTATAATTGTACAAAGAACAGACGCCTCAAAACTCATATGCATAATTAACTCGTTACCAAAACATGCGACAGACACATGAAGAATAAAACGAGACACAGGAAGAATAAAACGTGTTTGAGCATACCTACTCTGGATCAATTCGAAGGGTTCTAGGCATGACTAAACTGACCGTGAAAGCCTTCTGTCTCCTCCGTGTGGTGGCGGCAGTAGAATTAGGGTGTTGGTTGTGTGAAAAGTAGATTAAGAATAGGGTAGAAATCCCTTCTTATATGACGGCATAGAGTGATAAAGTGAGGTGTTTGTGTGTCTTAGGGTTTAGTGTAGATTAGTGTTTGGTCGTGTATGTATTGTTTTGTGTTGGGCACACAAAACGAGGCCCAAGTCTCGATGGTCCAAAGGTCCCGTGATCAAACCCCATGGTCGACATGCATCAACACCATACAATAAAATATCTATCGAATGTAAAAGCGTTTAAAATACTATACGCAACAAATCAACACAACAATATAAAAATAAATCTCGCACTAAAGTTCGGGGTATTACAGATACTTATATGATATTTGGGGCATGATTTTTAACACCTTCCACCTATTCTTTAATTGACCAAACGTAATTTAAACTTTCATTCTCGATGATGAATGTCGATAGTTGAAGTATTTTACCATTCCTTCAGGCGGTCTATGCTTGTATTCAGGCATATGGCATTAGGGTGAGTGTGTGTAAGACCGTTTGCTATTAATGAGATAGTAAAAATGGGTACAATTATTAATAATTTCTTGTTTTTTTTGTTTTTAAAAAATAACGTGTATCGAATAATTAAAGGGCGAAATGTTTTTTTATTGGTTGTTAAAATCATACTTCGTATATAGATTTTTTTATTGAGTATATATGAGGTGAGCTGAACTGAACTGAACTTATAGGAACTGAATTGAACTTATAGGAACTGAACTGAACTTATAGGAACTGAACTTAACTAAACTGAACTTATAGGAACTGAACTGAACTTATATGAACTGAACTGAACTTATAGGAACTAAAATGAACTGAATTTATAGGATCTGAACTGAACTGAACTTATAGGAACTGAACCGAACTTATAGGAACTTAACTGAACTGAACTAAACTGAACTTATAGGATCTGAAGTGAACTTAAATTAAGTGATTTGAAGTCCAAAAGAACAAGGACTAACACCCTCATAACCTAAGGCCTTTAAAACATGACCATCAAACTATGAGGACATCACCATCTCAGTTTTCTGAGGTACAGTATAAGATAAACAATCACCAACACTTTATTATAGATAAATTATACTGTGTAAAAGGAAGTACAACTTTCTGTCAAAACATCTATAACCAAAGTAAAACTAAAGTTCATGCGGAAGCTACGACTCAAGACTCTACAAAACTGGTGATCCCTCCTCCCAAGCCAGCAAGCAAGACTCATATGTGAACGTGAGACTCTGCTCACTATTCCATGGATCATCACAGTAAATAACAACAAACGTCAACATCTACATAATAAGACGGATACAATACTAAGATACAACATATATATTATTCGCAATATCACTGTTATCACCAATACACAACATCCGTGGTGGCCTTTAGCCCCACACCAATCTCTCCACTTACCACAGCAAGGGGTACCTAGACCATTAATTTGCACATCCTCTCCATGGCGGGTCCCACGAAAAGCGGTCATAGGATTGAGATCCATTCCCCGCAACGGTCCCA
This sequence comes from Silene conica, assembly GCA_029255685.2. Taxonomy (NCBI): domain Eukaryota; kingdom Viridiplantae; phylum Streptophyta; class Magnoliopsida; order Caryophyllales; family Caryophyllaceae; genus Silene; species Silene conica. Next base: position 8,616,765 of record CM055311.2, on the reverse strand, counting down.
CACATTACCATTTCAATCTCAAACATCATACATTATACAATGATACAACAATAATACAATATCGTCACAATCATCATCATACAGAAACTGGGTAGGGAAACCCTACCTCAATAGCAATCACAGCAAGATAAATCCAAGACTGTTCTACCAATGTTCCTCTACGGATCCTCTTCTTATGAATGATATGTATATACAAGTTAATCACCAATCACAACTAACAACCGAGATAACTAAATGATAAAACAACGCTTAATTGATAACTTTGGACTAGGCTAGTTGATCGGCGCTCCTATACTCCTGCTACAGACTCTTGACGGAATCTGAGAGGAAGAGGGTGATAGGGGATTAGGGTTTTTGTTTTCTGATTAGGGTAAAATGAATGGTTAACCCTCGGATTAATATTTATAATAACTGCGGTCTAGCGTCTGGAAAAGACTCATTCGGTCGAGCACGACATACTCTGCCGAGTGCGACTTACTCGGCCGAGTGCGACCTACTCACTCCAGTACCACTTATTCGGTCGAGTTAGCTCGCAACTCAACTTCTGCCTAAAGAAACTCGGCCGAGTACCACATACTCGGCCGAGTGCGACCTACTCGGCCGAGTATCACCTACTCGGCCGAGTTGATTCACAACTTAACTTCTACTAAAAAGAGGGGTGTTACAACTTTCCCCCCTTAAAACGAATTTCGTCCTCGAAGTTCACAACTACCAACCTGAAAGAAAACTTAACTCGAAAGTAACATGTCCCCACATGTCACCGATACCACCGTCTTCACAAGACGAGACATGACTAGAAACGGTAGACACAAATGAGGACTCGACCCAAACCAACGATAAGATCTACCGCGCGACCATCTCCTAGTATAACCTAACTCTAAAGACATCTTACTCTAAACCCAACATCACATCCCAAGGATGTGCATAATGCACTAAAACTCTTACAGGTTCGAAACCTCTTATAAGTTTGAAATATCGCATCTCAAGGATGCGCAATGCTAAACAATGCTGATAACATATGTAAAACTTATATAAAACTGACTGAAAGACTTGATGCTCAACTCGATCATCTCCTATCCCCCTAAAAGAAACAGTTTACGTTCTCGTAACCTTACAACTTAACCGCATGGCATACAGCTAACCAACATCACTCAACTTCCACCTTCCATCCTTGAGATTAATTTAGCAAGCAACGCCAACACAAATCATAATATAGATCACCTAACGTTATTCTACTATCGACTGCAAATCATCTAAGTGCTGACAACTTTGTTTTGCTTCTACATCACATATTTAAATCCAATACCAACACAACCCGTCAAGCATGTCTGACCAGGAACCGTTACATCCTTTCACCCTGATAGGGAACCTTGTCTTCCAAAACCTACTTACGCTCATACGTGTTACCACTCACAGTCGTCAATACTATCATAATCATACACCTCCACAATCTCTATCCATGAACATCCATATAACCACGTATAACCATCACGCTACCTTTACCTTTAATAATACCGTCACAATTCCATCCTATTGAACCATATATTCAAATGCATATATTAAGTATATATGTTTATGTTTTGATAATGACAAGTCTAGCTAAATATATTATATACTCGTGCGTATAATCGTGTGCTAAGTGTACAAAATATTAGATTAGAAGATCTCATCAATCAATATAAAAGATTCAAAAATATTAGTCAAAGAGTTGACTAATCGAAGATTGAAAGAAGATCGCAAGTATATAGTAAACGGAAGTTAACTAAAGTTATACTTATCAACTATAACTTTAGTGTAAGATTGTTTCAAGTTATAGCTCATAGCTATAACTCCATAAAGAAGAAATGTTCAGAAGAATTGTGATGGTTGAAACGATTTTGATTCCAAAGTCGTCGTGAACAATTAATGTTTAATTTGTATTCTGTTTTTAGAATATGGAATTATTAATCTTAATTGGTTAATATAAAATATCTAATAGTTAAATATGAATAAATAATTTTCTTATGAGTTAATTATTTATTTCTAATAAACTAAAGATTTTTATTTAACTATAGTTGTCAAATAATATAATCCTAGAAATCGTGTGAAACGGTTTTGGAAATCGTGTATAATCACATGTTCCTTGTTTGTGTTGGTTTGTTTAAATAAATATTATGTATTTATTTAGATATCCTAAAACAAACTAGATTATATTAATGAAATATAATTTATTATATTTTGACAAGGTTTAGGAAGTCGACATTAATAAGGTTATTATTTATTTATTATATAAGATCTTTCCTAAATATGAATTAGGAAATTGATTTTATATATAATACTTAAATATCTTATTTAAATCTTTCCTAAATAAATTAAGATTAGATCTATGGTAATATTACCTAAAGACTAGAAGTCTAGTTTAAGTAATATTTCTAAGTCATCTAGGGTTTAAATTACCTAGATATGATTCTATATAAATACTCCCTCCGATCCAGACAAAAGATAACGGTTGCTTTATCACAGTTGTCGAGGCACATTTTGCAACGTGAATATCTTTAGTTACATACTATTATAAAATTATAATAGTTTGATATTCATATAACATTCATATAACATTCATACCAATTGTTGGGAACTCGAGGTAGTCATACTAGCTAGTTCAAGTTATTAGTCTTACTAATTTTACTAATTAATCTCATATTAATTTAGTCGATCTTATGCATGCAAAATAAAAGCGGAAATAATGAGAATCGCATTCTTACAACCGGTCCGAAATATGCTTAGGACGATCCTCCAAGAGCAACCAAGTAAGCTTGCCTCCAATGGGTAGGCACCAAGACCCTACCTTAAACGGACCAAATAACCGAACTCGATACTAGAGGACGGAATTAGGCTAAAACCGAGTACTAATACTAATATTAGTATACTAGAGAAAATATTATCTAAATAATATTTGTGAGGTTTTATTACTTTTAGTTTCTCACACTAAAAGCTAAAGTATGCATTAGTCCTCTTGTGTGATTATTATCACACATATATATAGAGTGAAATAGGTTATGTTGGTGTTGAGATTGTGTCGTGTAAGTGTAGTATGTAGGAAGAAATTGTTGCTTGTTTTCTTACCCATGCACATAGGCATGCATACCTACATATTAGGTATCATACATATGCAATCATTGTGTTTTATTTGCTCCACTAATTTAAACAAATTAGTCTTGCTTACACTTACAATCACACGCCACATTCAAGTGTAAAATGGACTTCCATTTTACAATTTGTAATTTGTACAATTGTATGTGACATCCCATGTAACATAAAATAATTGTATTAATTTAAAATATAAATTTATCACATAAATAATATTTCTAAATTAATTAAATCACATTTAACAAATTATTACGTAATTCGAAATTACTATCCCAACATATGGTTATCGTAATAATCGTCGATACGATATATTAACAACGTTTGTCATAACCATGAACCATTCATTATACTAATTTCGATATTTCATAAATACCAATTAACATTTGACAATTGACACATTTCAATTTCAAATATAAATCTTACCTTAAGATTCAACCTCTAATTTCTCAATATACGGTTTTAAGAATATCGATCAATCTGTATCCTATACAATTAATCAATATACGTTTAAGGGCTTAGTCCTAAAGGTGTGACCTAAAGGGATCAACTGACCACCACCGTCATACGACAGTAATGTTAAACTCTAGTCAGCCAATCATTACCGATTAATGTTGGTCAGTTGACTAAATCAATATTGGATCGTCCCTTGCATATTCTTTTCATAAGATTTATGACAATGATATTTTATCATTGTCGTGATCGCGCTATTGTTGAGGACACATTTCCCAACATCATCGACCGTCGTCGATCACCAGCATAAAAGCTGAAGACACCAGGCCTGGTCTGCAGAACCACCCTGGGATTTATGTCAAAACAATAACAATTCCGTAACTTTCTCAGTAACCAATGCATATGCTATTCTTATGAACACAATAATAAAATAATCGACCATTAAACATCATGTTTAAATAAATCATACTTGCATCCATAACATATAATGCAACATCCATTCATAACACATCACAGGGTTTAGTATCAGTGTGTCCTACCTGGAATAGCAAGTCTGTAAAAACAATCACCGTCTAGAAGTATTCCTCCTCGAATTCTGTTCCTAAAACATTACTTATTATCAAATTCTTTTCATACACTAACAATACTACTAATTACTCTTACAATCATGCCTATATTCGTTTTATTCCTAACACATTATTCTAATAACATATCACATTCTATACTCATAACATGCCTCTAAACACATATTTATTATTAAATAAACAAGTATCATACCCGTCACAATAATTATATCACTAATTTTATATCATAAAATATATCAACCAATCATCCACATTATTAACAATTTACCATACACTAACCATTGTAACATATTAATTATAATATACAATGCTAACCATCAATTATCAATACTCATTTTAATAAAATGATTTACTCTACTTACTAACACCAATATTAATATTAAACAATACTTAATAATAATATAAATAATAATATTAACATAATTATCATACCATTACAATAATAATAATAGTAATAAATAGTAATAATAATAATAATAAACCGTACATCAACAACAATTAACGAACCCAGCAACCCGCAACAGCCCCAAACCGTGACTAACCACCCTCGTAAACACCTGACCCGACCCTACCAGCTTCCCCTGACTTCCTCAGTGGCACCACCAGGCTCACCTCTGAGCCGCAGTGGTTCCAGGGAGATAGTCAGTGGCCTTCGACATCAGAGCACCACCCAAAAACCGTCCTACAAACTCGGCATCCCAGTTACTCTGTTTTTATGTGTTTCAACCACCCAGTACCAAACCCACCATAACAGCCGTCACAAACACCACGACCCACCGTGAGAACCACCATTCAAATCCTCAACTACCCTCTAATAATCTACCCTAACACCCATAACAAACGTGACCAGAAAATAAATCGAATTAAGGCCTAAACAACACATGTCCACGACACTGTTCTGAAAACGAATTACCACGCTGACACAGGCGACAAAAACACCCTACCAACGGTCCTAGGTGGTCAATGGTGACACTACTATGGTCCAAAAACGACCACTACACATCCTAGATTCATAACATGTGGAGATAAGAAACTAAAACGTGTACATACTATTGCTATTATGCGAATCAAAAGGGGAGAAAGCAGCGAAATTAAGAAACAATGATGAGCACACCTCTTTCCCGGTGCAAAAGACCAGCCTTAACCACCCTAACCCACCGTGTGATCCTCCCTTCTTACTTTTGAAGTGGCGGCAGCAAGTGTGTGTGTATGACAGACGTTACTTGGTTAGGGGTAGGGTTTAGTTGATGTTTCTATTATACGGCAGAGAGCGTTTGTGAGGTGTTTGTGTGATTTAGTGTTGTGTCGAGTTAAGCTGTGCAATAGGCACGCATTTCGAGGCCCAATTCTGTTACTTAAAACACGATTAACTACTAGTTCGCATACTCGGCCCTTCACTAAACAACATATAAAATATAAAACATTATTCGATAAGTTAATTATCGAATATAAACGTTCAAATACTTATTAAGACGTCAATATAAATAATAAATACTAAAATAAAATACGGGGTATTACAGTCTTCCCCCCTTAAAATGAACTTCGTCCCGAAGTTCACCACCCCATAACGGTAACGAAACATATAACAAGCATAAAATAATCGCAAGTAGTACTTATATAGACTTTAAAACACGAAATGTTACATTCTACCCTCGTTAAGAAAACTTTGTCCCCAAAGTTTAACGTATAACTAAATTAAAGGATAATTCATGAAACACAATAAAATGCATAACAACAGTAATCGGGATTATCAAGTATATTCAAACAATCACGACATACCAATCACTAGTATCATCATAAATCATCAAGATTTTACAATCCTATTGATACCCGTCGTTGTGGGTGTCAAAGATAAAATTTATATTCCTAAACTTAAACTATAGATAGAGTAAGTCAGGGTCGAACCACAAGGAGGATTGGGAATGTTAGTTGTTTTAGGTCTATGTCTTAGGGTAACAGTTTGGGGGTTTTGAGATTGTGTTTCGGATTGTAACTAAGTCTAGCAATAAAAACAGGAACAAGACTGAAATAAAGATGTGAATAAACTATGATAAAAGAGATGTTAGGATGATTGGGTCGTTATAACCACGATGGCAGACGGTCTAGGTGAACATGTATTGCAGTCGTGTAGGGGATATAACAAATCCTTTCGGTCTATGTTATCTAATAGCTCCTTTCGGCCTATGCCATTAGTTCCTAGGTCTCACAAATACTGGGTATCAACAATATAGGTGGTTCCTAACGTCTAGGTTACATACCTTTCGGCCTTAGTAACCTAGCTGTCTTAAAAAGTTAACTAATGCCCTTCCCTTATCTTTCGATCTCCTGGTTGGTCATTATTAAGCATCCTACAAGTCTCCCTTCGGTCTCATTGTAATAACAAGCGAAAACAGGTCTGATCATACACAAAGTCGGTCGACCGACCAGCTAACCCGATCGATCGACTAACCACCTCAGTCGACCGACCAGAGAAGCCAGTCGGTCGACCGAGGTCTACTACGGGTTGGCCCAAATTACGCCATCTACGCCATAACTCGCCTACATCCTAAAATATGAGATTTAGCTACACATATAACTAATGAAAACAATAACTTTGATGATAGCAATACAAAATAACATGATGGTAACGATTATGTAATTAACAAAACCAAGGTTTAGGGATTCTATCTATCCGATATAACACTAATGAAAATTAATAAAACTGAATTAAGAAAAGGAGAATACCGTAACAATGGAATAAGAAGAACTGAAAGATTATACTATGTTGAAACCTTGCGTGGAACCCGATTGTTTGCAAAATAAACTAAGAACAACTTTTGTAAACAAATTAATAAAAAGTCTAAGTGAACTAAATTAGAAACTTGAATAAAGGTTTAAGATGATAAAAACTGAATGATTAGTACAAAAGGGTTGATTAGCTTTTATAGAGATTTGTTGATGCTTCCTTTGACCTAATCACGCGTCCATGGGGTTAAACCTCTTTTCTGAAATTTCCAAATCCCGCGCCTTGGTCGACCGATTGATGATGCTGGTCGGTCGACCAGTTATCAGGCCCATAAAGGTTTCTGCCTTCGTAAATAAATTTCTGAACTTGGGTCATTAGGTATGTTGGTCGACCGACCAGTAGGCTCGGTCGGTCGACCGAAGCACCTGATGCATCAGCTTCGAAATCTTGAGACATTGGTCTTTTGGTATTTCAAACGCGCTTCGAACTATGTTCCTTCTTCACTCCCTTGTTCCTTTAGCCATTTAAAACTCTTGAGGATAAACTTGGCTCGAAATCGTCTTATTTCCGCATAAATCTGCAAATGTGCATAAAAATACGAAAGTAGACGAAATAGGGAAATAATGACCAAAAATTCGTAATTGAACTCTGAAATGCGTGTGAAATAAGGTGTAAAACATCATATAAAATACACGCATCAAAGTCCTCAAACCAAACCTTGTTTGCCCTCAAGCAAGAACTAGACTTGATCTTAAACTAATGGAACGATTTCAATCTCAGAGCGAAATGCAAATGTAAAGCCTAACCAATTTAATGCAAAGTCAACAATGAAATAGTAAGTGAATCACGCAAACGAGTTATGAAACTGTCAAACTTGCTAATCTATCAACCTTAAAAACTTTTCACAATGGACTTCTCGCGGGTCGCTCTAATCACATAATAAGCAATGGGTGAGTGTGTATGAAAGATAGAAAGAAGTAATTTTGTAAAGACGGTCACCTAACTTCGACCCATGAAGACATGCCTGCAATCTAACGTGAAAATAAACTCTACAACCGTGCATACATATCAATCAAGTGACTTTGACACACGCTGAGGTAAAGAAAGATATGTGAGGTAATGGGTAAGAAAGGCTAAGATGTTTTTGGATAAGTGGAGTTAAATAACCAAGCTAGCAAACAACGGAATCCAAAATATGAAATATTTCACAACTTTCAACCCAATGAACACGGTGCTATTTTGTAGCACAAAACTCACGAAATTTCCAATGAAAAAGACTCCCAAATGATTTGAATGAAGTACGGGATTAATAAATGTTAATGAAAGGCATTTTCTGAACAAACTGCAAGTTTCTGTTTCTGTCAGTTGGTCGACCGACCAAGGATGGCGGTCGGTCGACTGACTTGCAGTGTATTTTTTTTTGATTTTTTTTTTTTTTTTTCTTTCTGTTTTCTTTTATTTTCCTTCTTTTTCTTTCATTCTTTCTTTTCTTTCTTTTCTCATATGAACATATAACAACCAAAGGTGACTCAAAAAGTTCCTGTGACCACAAATACTAGCTTGGTAAAGGTAGGCTAAGTATGGGATGTAGCTTTAGGGAGAAAAAGACAGATTTAACAATGTAAGGCTTATGGGTAAGGTGAGAAAAAGAGAGCTCAAACGCACGTGTCAAGAATCACCAAACAAGATACCATACAGGTATATAGCAGATTACGTTCATGTTTATGCATGTTGATGTAACATGTCACAAGGGGAGTACTACTCACATCCTAGATAACTGGTGATGAATGAAACCAGAAATAAAGCTCTAAAACTCAGAATGTATAGTAGTTTGCCAAAGGTATAAGTCAAGTCTCGAGAATAACAAATAGTTTGACAAAAACTCGTGGATATGCATATGATTTTACCACTAAACATGTTGACAAGCAAGACTTAAGCATAAACAAATGAAAAATGCAATGTCATCATTGAAATACTATCGTTCCGACTCGACCTATATGCTAAATTAAACATGCATTTTTATGAAATTTTTGAATTTTTTCATTTTTTTTTTTGGATTTTTGTATATGCAAGGAAAAATAAAAGAAACAATGCAAAACGGAAATGCAATAAACGTGTGACAACATGCAATAAAACATGAATGCGACGCAAAACCCTTCCCTAAACCAAATCGCACAATGTCCCCATTGTGAAATAGCATAAGCAAAAGATCATGAAAAATGGGAATTTGCGTAAAATGAAAACAAAGGGGGAACATAGAAGGAACTCACAAGACTTATGCGCGAACGGAAACCTCCCCAAACCAGCGTAAGCTAGGAGGTTCGGTAGCCAGCAGTGCCACCTCATAGGCCTAAAAAGGAATAAGCAGACGAAAACCCTTTTTCGAAGTTTAAAAGCATTTTTGGGTGATAAATAGTGATTACAGAGTTTGAAAATGGAAGAGAAATTGAAAACATAAAATAAAGGATAAGGAGAAAGACTTCCTAATCTTGCTTGCATGCTTTCCGAGATTCCCGAGACAGGCAGTAGCAGCTGTTGTGGTCGACCGACCAAGACTCGGAGTACAGTGGCCTACTGGGTTGCAGATTTCGGTCGACCGACTGATGCATCTGGTCGGTCGACCAGAATGCCTGTGACAATGCTCTCTTTTCTTCTCCGAATTAAGTCAATCAGATTGAGTTAATTTCCTTCAAACCTGTAAAAACAATTATACGCGCCAAAAACTTGCGAAAAAACCCAGAGTACCAAGTCTAAAAGTCTTGAAACAAAACAACAAAGCAAAATGTCTAAGTCTAAAAACGAACAAGAAACAACAAAAGTCTAAAAAAAACAGAAAATAGTCTCCAAATTTCAGAATTAAAACTCGTCCGCGAAATATGCGGAAGATCTCGGACCAAGGCTTCTGACTACACGCTGTGGCCTCCACGGTGCTTGTCTTGATAGCCAAGCACGTCTCCACCCCATCACAAAGCATATGTGACGGTCCACCATCTCTAGCATCTTCCTTCTTCTCTCGGTCATCTTTATCCACCTTATCGGGCTCATCATCCGATCCATAACTTAGAAGTCCAAAGCCTCCTCTCTGAACGATCGGTTCTTTGACGGTTGGTGCAACTCCTTGCTCCTCTTCTTTCCCCAAACCGAATCCTGCAAAGGGTACAACAACAAGTTCCTCCAATTCGCTCCCAATCTGGGGCGGAGGTGTAATAGTAGGTATATGTGTAGGTTCCAAAGAAGGAGAATCAATAATGACCACATACTTCCTTTCGATAGTCAAAGCATTGCATGTGATAGGGGTCATGGCATATTTCTTCCTATAGGATTGCTCGAAAATTATAGAGTGTTTCACAACCTTAAAAGTCAAAGTACCATTCCCGACATCGATTATTGCACCAGCAGTGTGCAAAAAGCGTCTTCCTAGAATAGTATGTATGTGGGCATCCTCGGGGATGTCCAACACTACAAAGTCAACCGGAAAGAAGAACCTATCGATGCGTACGAGAATGTTTTCTAACATCCCTACGGGCTCGACTGAGGTGCGGTCTGCCATTTGGACCGTCATACTAGTCACGAAGAAGGTAGTCATCCCTAGTTTCTTAGCTAAACTCAAAGGCATGACACTTATGCTTGTCCCTAGGTCACAAAGTGCCTTCTTGATGGGGAAGATACCTATGTTACAAGGGACAGAAAAGCTGCCCGGGTCCTCGAGCTTATGGGGTGCTATGACATGGGTTAGAAAACTAGACGACTGTTCCGTTAAAGCAACCGATTCTACCTTATCTAAGGACCTCTTCCTAGTCAACAATTGTCGCATGAATTTCATATAAGCTGGGACCTGTTGAACTAGTTCTAAAAATGGGACTTGGACATTAAGACTCCTAATCACATCTTTGAATTTGTCGAAGGATACCTGTTCCTTTGTGGGAATGAATCTCTCCGGGTATGGAGGCAGAGTAGAGCCTTCAGCATTCGCGGCTCTCCTTAAGATTTCGGGGTATTGTCACTTTGAAACAAGAATTGCCTTAAGTTTTAAGGCATTTCTGGTCTGAAAGTGTCTGCTTTGCCAGTTACTGTGGTCGGTCGACCACTGTCCTCTTCTCTCGAATTTCCAGTAGGTACTGGAGTGACTTCTGGACTCCCGACATTGGTCGACCAACTGACATCATTGGTTGGTCGACAACTCTCACTGGTACCCGCCTCCTTTTTCTTCTCTTTTCCCTTCTCCGAAACCTTTGGACTACCAAGCTTAGTCCCACTCCTCAATGAGATGATATCGAGGGTCTCTTTTTTCTGGTCGGGTTGTGTTGGAAGTTGTCCCGGTGTTCTTGAATTATTCGTGCTCGCGAATTGAGCAATTTGGGATTCCAACATCTTCATCCCCGCCTCCCTAGCTTGGGATTCTTTTTGAACCATCCCCATGAGATTTTGAATCGTTGTTTCAGTGATTTGAGGTGGGTTTTGTGGTTGTTGTGGAACAAAAGGCTGTTTTTGGAAGTTTTGTTTGTGAGGTGGGATGTAGTTTTGGTTTTGTTGTGGTGGTTGTTGTGGGTTTTGCACGTTTTGGCTGGTCCACCTCAAGTTGGGATGGACGTTGTTCGGGTCATTGAAATTGTTTTGGCGGTAGTGTTGAAATGCCGCACAAGTTTCGTTTGGAGTTGTACAAAACTTGGAGACATGACCCTCTCCTCCACACCTTCACATGCAAAAGGTCCATCCGACACCGCATTAACTTGGTACATCCCCCCTTTACTACCTCCACCAAGCTCGTACTTATCAAAACGGGCCACTAGAGCCTCAATTGCAGCTACAGATGGCTCGGTCTTTCTTTGATTACCACGGGAAGTCCCGTGCTCGGCTCGGTGGACCGCAACATCCTCAATAATTTTGAGACCCTTGGTCTCCCCACTGTTCTCGTGGAACCTCCTGTTGGCCGCATCATCCAAATAAGCCTGATTATCGTCATACAACCCGTTATAGAACTGATTGCATAGGAACCATTGTTCGAATCCATGGTGGGGTATGGATCGAACAAGTCTCTTGAAGCATGTCCACGCCTCACTAAAATCTTCAGATGGCCCTTGTTTGAAACTGGTGATTTGGGCCCTCAAAGCATTGGTTTTCGACGCGGAATAGTATTTCCGGTAGATTGCCAAGGCTAACGTGTTCGAATATGTGACTCCCGCAGCAGTGCGGTCCAAATCCCGATACCACTCCCGTGTAGAATCCCGGAGTGAGAAGATGAACATTGTTTGCTTAATATGGTCCTGGGTGACACCATCTGGAGGAGCTATGGAGCATATGTAGTCGGTAAAGATCTTGATATGCTTTGCCGCGTCCTCGTTAGCTGCACCCCCGAACTGGCTTTTTTCAACCATGGAGATGTAAAAAGGTTTAGCCTCAAATGGTTTCCCCGTTCCCGCAGGTAAAGTGAACCCTTTGTAGAGGTCCTTCACCTAGGGCATAGAGTGACTAGCAATGCTTGCTTCTTCCGCCATGTTTTCTTCGGGTTTTGATGGCTCGGTGGTTGTGAAGGTGACGGGTGTTGGTGGTTGATTAGGAGTGGGTGCTTGGTTATCAAATATATCCTCTTGGAACAAATAAAACGGTGAACCTCCTTCTTTGTCTTGCTGAAACAATCTCCTCTTAGTCCCGAGGGTCTTCTCGAGCTCAAGGTCAAGGGGAAGTAATTCTCCTTTTACTGACCTGCGCATAAGATGGAAACTACAGGAAAAAGTGAGAACGGTTTAAGGAACAAAGTTCCTTAAACACAAAAATAAGACAAAAACAAAAAAACAAGTAACACTAGCGCTACCTCCCCGGCAACGGCGCCAAAATTTGATACCCGTCGTTGTCGGTGTCAAAGATAAAATTTATATTCCTAAACTTAAACTATAGATAGAGTAAGTCAGGGTCGAACCACAAGGAGGATTGGGAATATTAGTCGTTTTAGGTTTATGTCTTAGGGTAACAGTTTGGGGGTTTTGTGATTGTGTTTCGGATTGTCACTAAGTCTAGTAATAAAAACAAGAACAAAACTGAAATAAAGATGTGAATAAACTATGAAAAAAGAGATGTTAGGATGATTGGGTCGTTATAACTACGATGGCAGACGGTCTAGGTCAACATGTATTGCAGTCGTGTAGAGGATATAACAAATCCTTTCGGTCTATGTTATCTAATAGCTCCTTTCGGCCTATGCTATTAGTTCCTAGGTCTCACAAATACTGGGTGTCAACAATATAGGTGATTCCTACACTACAACAAATTGACACTTGCGCCACGATTTATGCCACGGGAATTTATAATTCGTGGTTAAATTTTGTTTATCCACGGGAAAATTTTTATTCACTATTTTAGAAAAAATTTACGCCACGGGAAAATTTTTCCTGTGGCAAAAAGTCAATTGCGCCACAATTTAGGTTACAGTCGTGGCTAATAATCATTTTTGCCACGAACAATGTCACACCCATGGCAAGTATATATTTAGCCACAAATTATTCTGTGGCCAATATTTCTTTTGCCAGGCTTACATATTGTCCGTGGCAACATATTTGCTTATCCACGAAACTAGTAACAAACACCAATGGCTAAGATTTTTTTCAGACTTGTATAAAGATATTTCATGTTAAGGTAAACGTAAAAACTTTGGTTTTGTAAGAAATAAAAGGAAAATACAAAAGCTGAATGAAACTTTATCATATATACATAATATGAAAATTTTAAATGTAAAATTTTGAAAATATTTTGATTAATTTAATAAATATTTGTTATTTGTTTATTTAGTCTAATAAGAAATGTAAAACTTCTATAAAATGATACACACGTAAAGAAAATTACCATCGTCTTAATTTTTTTATTTTTTTTACAGACTAGAATATATTTACTGGTTTTATCATAACATCGATAATTTAATAAATAATTAATTCTTTTTTTGTTAAATTTTATAATATTGAATAACATTATTTAGAGACCGCATCACATTTAAAGAGGAAGTATGTCCAATTAAATAATTAACTTATTAACACCTATCATTGAGAAGTCTGAAACTAATATATTGTTACGCTTTTTATTAGAAAATTGATTTACAACTTTATTTGCAAAAATATTTCTAGAAGAACTTGAATTCAAGATGTTAAATTGGAAAAAAATTGGGGAAGTTTTTAAGGAGAAAAAAAAACAAAAGACAATTAGATTTAAAATATGATTAAATAAAAAAAAGTAGTCTAAAAAATTAAATTATAAATGATTTTCAACAAATCATTGAATAAAATGGAAAAAAAACATATTGATAAAATAACCGATATAAAAAAATCAATATAGAAAAACATTTTAATTATTGAAAATGAGCGTATCACGCCGATAAGTAAATTGGAAATTAAAATAATTGATTTACATGTGTAAATAATGTGAAATTTTGTTGACAAAAAGAAATATCAAGAATAATGAAAAGAAATCAATTTAGAGAAAACAAAAATTTGTACGATCTTTTCTGTGTTTTTTTTTTGGCAAAAAGTGATTATTTTCGAGTTAATAATGTCTTGGTCATTTATTTTAGTAATAAAACTCGGTCATTGATACTCATATGTAATCATTATTCAAAAGTGATCATTATTTAGTAAAACGTGATTAAACTTTTTTTCGTTACAAATACGACGATCTTACAAATAGTATTTGTGTGAAAAAATACATGAAAAAATGGATAAAAGAGAAATAAAATAAAAATGCCGACAAATGAAAAAAAATAAAAAAAATATATTAGGGAAAAAATATAAGGAAAATTTGATTAAATAGTTCGGAGAAAATGGTTGTGTTGACTTGGGCAAAAAATGACCCGAACATCATTAGTCGGGAGGTCAACATTGAAAATAATATTTTATTCGCAAAAAATTGAAACTCATTTAATATTTTTCCGCAAAAATAATAGTGAAGGTAATTTAGAAAGAAAAGAATATAATCTAAAAAGGTTTCAAAGTGTTAACTATATCAACAAGCTTAAATTTCAATTTCGGTAGCTCATCATAAGAACTCAACAGTTAAGCATGCTCAAGTGAGAGTAGTCTTGGAATGGGTGACCTTCTGGGAAGGATATACGATTCACAAAAGTGAATGACTTGTGATTGTAAGTAACGAGTTGAGATAACTAGCCTAGCAATGATTAAGGCTTGACAAGATTCCATATGTAACCAAATCTGTTTGGTAGTGTGGTGGTTGTTCACCTCACGTCCTCACCCTTAATCATAACGTCATGGGTTCGATCCTTACCCATGGGAATGTAACAACTCTTTGGACTGCCGTTTACCTCTTCGTGAGAGCACCCACGGCGAGGGGATTATACACTGTTGTCGACGGTGGACAGTGGACATCCCGGTTTAGACCAAAAAAAAAAGATTCCATATGTGAAAATATTTTCATTATAAGTAAAAAATAATATTTTACATTTTGTTTATTTATTTTTTATTTTTTTGTTTGTCACGGGAATAATTTTTGCCACGAGAATTAATTTTTGGCCACGTGAGAATCTGTAGCTAAAAATATAATTTTAGCCACGTTCTTGTTTTTCCCGTGGCTATCTGTTAGCCACGGCCACTTGGGCTACGTAAGATATTTCTGTGGCAAAGAGCTTTAGCCACGCGAAATTAGTACTTGCGCCACAAATTTAGTCGTGGCCCAAGTGCTCAATTGTAGTAGTGTTCAATGATAGCAATACAAAATAACATGATGGTAACAATTATTTAATTAACGAAAGCAAGGTTTAGCGATACTATCTATCCGATATAACACTAATGAAAATTAATAAAACTGAATTAAGAAAAGGAGAATACCGTAACATTGGAATAAGAAGAACTGAAAGATTATACTATGTTGAAACCTTGCGTGGAACCAGATTGTTTGCAAAATAAACTAAGAACAAATTTTGTAAACTAATTAATAAAAATTCTAAGTGAGCTAAATTAGAAATTTGAATTAAGGTTTAAGATGATAAAAACTGAATGATTAGTATAAAAGGGTTGATTAGCTTTTATATAGATTTTTCGATACTTCCTTTGACCTAATCACGTGTCCATGGGCTTAAACCTCTTTTATGAAATTTCCAAATCCCACGCCTTGGTCGACCGACTGATGATGCTGGTCGATCGACCAGTTATCGGGCCCATAAAGGTTTCTGCCTTCGTAAATAAATTTCTGAACTTGGGTCATCAGGTATGTTGGTCGACCGACTAGTAGGCTCGGTCGGTCGACCGAAGCACCTGATGCATCAGCTTCAAAATCTTCAGAAATTGGTCTTTTGGTATTTCAAACGCGCTTCGGATTCCGTTCCTTCTTCACTCCCTTGTTCCTTTAGCCATGTAAAACTCTTGAGGATAAACTTGGCTCGAAATCGTCTTATTTCCGCATAAATCTGCAAAAATGCATAAAGATACGAAAGTAGACTTATTAGGGAAATAATGACCAAAATCTCGTAATTGAGCTCTGAAATGCGTGTGAAATAAGGCGTAAAACATCATATAAAGACACGCATCACCTATCCTCCTTAAAACATGGTTACGTTCCCGTAACCTCATTAGAAAAAATTACACGTCCATTGCTCAAGAAAATCACCAAAACAACAGTCACTAATTATCTGATAAGTTATTTACTCTATACTAGGCAACTAGCATTCAGCTTTTAAAGCAACCAAAACACATTTGCCAATTTCATGTTACGCAGTAAAACGGAATCAGAGTAGCTAACACTTATACCCCTGAAATTTTAACACAAACTTAACATATTTACACCGATGTGGACAATCAGCAAACTCATAATTCATAATTGACAAGTTAAAACATTTCATGCTTATAATCATATTACAGAAGCAAAATCATATTTTGGAAAAGACGTAAGGCAAAATTAACGAAGGTGATGAAACATGGAGCATTTGACATATTTCACGAGATATACATCAATCTTAGACTAGCAAGAGTGCTTAGCATCCCTAGGTATAAATAAGTTAAACCAATAAGGTACATTTCCCATCTATCCACATTACATCATTTATCATGAAGCTATTAATATATATGACTTCAAAAAAATAAATAAGAGGTTTATATAATGCGCACCAATTAAATATTCGGGCAGGATTTCATCAACACATAGCTACAGAATTTGTCACGTTGTAAACAATCACTATAATAATCAAAACATCAGGCTTTATCATGGATCATCACTTTGAAAACATTTTGAAACTTTTGAAACATTGAAGTGGTAATTTGTGGGAATTTATAAACACGAATCAAAAGACAATGTTACAAGCTTCAGATCGAAAACAAGACCATACGGAGACATTCTGACTTGATGAGCTTCATTTTAGTCATATTTTTCATTGTTTTTTCTTCATTTTCGGTCCCGATTCGACCTCGTTTTGCATGCCTTTGCTCGTTTTTACATCCATTGCCTCGACTATTCCTATTTTGTTTCTATCTTGTAGGAATTTTGACGGGAGCGAGGAAGCGGGGGCAAACGCGAGGTGATTATGGAGGAAATTATGAAGATTTATTGAGGATTTGGCCCCATGCCCCCTAAGCCGGTAGGCCGGCTGGGGGTCTTGACTTGACCTTTGAAGGAAAAAAGAAGAAAAGTTACAGGAATTCAGCTCTTGACTATGAGCCGGTACCCGACCGGCAGCCGACCGGTCGGCTGGGGATCATGCTTCTTCTAAAATGTGAAAATAAATCAGAAGTTTCAAGTTAGGCTCCCAGCCGGTGGCCAACCGGCAGCCGGCCCACCGGCTGGCTGTAGCTGTGCTTTGAGAAAACGAGACGAAAAATCAGAAGAAAGGAACCAGCCTCCCAGCCGGTACCCGACCGGCAGCCGGCCGGTCAGCTGAGGATCAAGCTAAGTGAAGAAAAAAGAAGAAAAACTCAGAAGTTCATATTTTGACTCTTGGCCGGTTCCAGACCGGCAGCCGGTGAACCGGCCGAGAGTCATATTTCAGAATTTCGCGCACTATATATACCCGCACTTAGTCTATTTTCATTTACACACTTTTTACATAATTTTCACGCATCCCTAGGGTTTCTACTGTTTCATTGTTCTTCCTTTTACATTCAAAAACTCTACCCAAAATCATAATCTTTATTTAGTTCATAGAATCTTTTAGTGAATCTCTTAGTTTATCATCCTTAGTTGGTTCTTATCTCTTTCATTAGTTTACATTTGGGATTTGGTTGTAATTTGAAGGCATTTGAGAGAATTCTTCATCTTGTTATCCAAGTTCATTCCTTTTTCATAGTTAATGGTATAATCTTCTTCATCTTTACTTTGTCTTTGCATTTCCTTTAAGTTTTGCTTATTCAATTGTTTACTCTTACTTATTCCACCATGTTTAGCATTAATTCCTCATTTGTTCATATTTCCTTCTTAATTATGTGTGAGTAGTTTCATTCTAGGGTTAGGGGTTTGCTTGGGTAGTTAGTAACCATGAAACATGCTTAGGGTTAGTCTTGTTTTGCCTCTTTGGTTGAGTTTTCACATTGTGCATGTTACGTGTTCGACGAATTGCTTCAAAGACGGTTGGGCATTAGTCTTCGCTTTGTTTGCTTTAGACGATGGTCTTGAGTTTCATGAGCATGTTTGTGTGTTAGGTTAGCTTTGTTTGTAGCGAAAGCTAGGACAAGTCTTGACCTTAGGTTAGTCGACTCGAGAGAAGAGACGACCCTAGACTTACCATAGAGGTGACACGAGACCGTTATCTTATGTTTGGTTATCGACTTACCTAGGCGACCCCGACACCCTAGTTCTTCTTATCATTAATTTAATCTTAGTGCTATTGTTCTTATTTGCCTTTAGTTGTTAGTCTTTTCTCAAACCAACCTATTACCTCGACTTAGGCTTGAATTAGAACCAAACTAATCAATTATCCCCACCATCTTCGTGTTCGACCCCGAATTTCATACTACTTGCTTTCGGGTTTATAAATGTGTTTGATGCCGGTTGTGACGGCAAAATCCGGCCATCAAAATGGCGCCGTTGCCGGGGATGGTGCTAGAGATTGTTTAGTTTAATTTTATTTTTAGCCTTAGTTAGTTGTGCTTTCTTTGTCTTGTTCAAAGCTTTGTTAGTTTAAGTGTAGAGTGGGTGTTATTTTGCTCTCCCTAGTGCCTAAAAAACACTAGGACGACTAACCTTTGTGCTAAGTTTTTATGCCAAGGGGCGATTCAACTTCTCTACTTTCAAGCTCCGAACCGGAAAGACTTTTTCGAGCCTTAAGGAACCGAACCTTAGCAAGAGTGAGGATTGCTTCCCAAGCATCATCTAGTCAAAACAACCCACCTTCTCCACCCGAACCACAAAGCCCAAATCAAGACATTCCAAGCCCAATCTCCGAAAACTTCGACAACCCATTCTACCATCACCACCACCCTCACCTCAAATTCCAAACCACCCACAAATTCCTATAATGGCCGCCCTAAGAGATCACAATCGCCCCAACCACAATGATACAACAAACCCCATCAATTTTGCAACCTTGTGCCACAAAACTTCGAGATCTACCCCTCTCAAATGAGTTCCATTGAGAAACATGCTTTTGGTGGAGCTTCTCATGAGGACGCCCACACGGGCATTTGAGGAAGTTTAAAGGCAAAGTTGCTATGATTAAGAAGACGGGGGTGCCGGAAGAAACTTTGAGACTAATGCTTTTTCCCTACTCATTGACGGATAAGGCGGATAGGTGGTTGAATATTCATCCCCCGAATACCTTTACTACTTGGGATGACTTAGCCAAAGCTTTTCTTGCTAAGTACTATCCATCATCAAAAACCGCCATGATCCGTAACGAGATTACCCAGTTCCAACAAGATGAGGGGGAAAGCTTGGGAGAGGCATGGGATCGATATCAAGACTTGCTCGCTAGGTGTCCTCATCATGGGATACCTACATGGTATACCACCCAAACTTTCTTTCAAACTCTCCTTCCTCGCACAAAGGAGATGAGGAATGCGTCCGCGGGAGGTAGTTTTGATCACTTGCCACATGAAGATGGGACCGAGCTTATCAAGAAGATAGTGGATTCCGAAGAAAACTATGGTACAAGAGGAAATTCATTGAGAAGAAGTAACAAATACCCCAATGAGAGCCTTTCCAACTCCAAGGCCAATGAAGAAATCAATGCGAAAATAGACTTGTTGACTAAGAATTAGAGGAGTTAACAAAGGGGGCTACAAGCAAAGAAACCAAGGGAAACACTCCGGGAATGTACCAAGTGAGCAACGTTGTTTCATGCGACTTGTGTGGAGGTAGTGGGCATACGTTTGATGTGTGTGCCAATAATTCGTATGAGGGAAGTGAGAGTGAAGAGGAGTTGTATACTTTCCAAGCCTTCAACAACTCAAGGAGTCAAAACACTTTCAACCCAAATTCCAATTACTACCATCCGGGCATTCGATGAAGCCCTTACATGAGCTATAAGAGTACAAACGTCTTGAACCCGCACCAACTTCAACAACCCCAAGTTCAAAACCCACCCGGTTTCCAACCAAGGGGTGGGAATTTCAATCCAAGAAACAATTACCACAATCAAAATTTCTACCAAGGGAATCAATCAAATCAAGCCAACCAAGGGTTTCCACAAAATTTCAATGACCCAAATTTCAACCCAAATTTCAACAATCAAAACCAACAAAACTTCAATCCACCAAACCAAAATCTCAACCAACCATCATTCCAAAACAATTCCAACAACCCCAATCAAAACCAAAACAACTACAACCACAATCCACAACAAAATTTCAATAACAACCAAAATCTCAACAACCCAAACTACAATCCAAACTTCAATCCAAACTTTTCATCAAACAACCAAAACCAAAACTTCAACAACCAAGCTCCAAAAGGAAACTCCCAAGGTGAGGGTGCAAGGAACGATTATGGGTTCCCCTTGCCCCTCACCAATGCACCTCATCAAGACACGACAAGTGATTCCCAAGTGGGGGAGTTGTTGAACCTTGTGAAGAACATGCAAGCAACTTACACACAAGAAATGGCGAATTTGAAGAGTGCCAATCAAAGAGAAATACGGGAAATGGAGGCTCGAGTTGCCTCTCAAGCTCTAGAAAACCCACAAAGGCCACCGGGCGGCTTCCTTGTCCAAGGCCAAAGTTCTAAGGATGCCTCACATAATCACCAAGCCCATACGGTGATCTTGAGGAGTGGTACGGAGCTAGAGGACCCGTACAAGGATTATAACTTTGGTGAAGAGGAGCCCATTTTGGAGCTTGTGAAAGAGAAGGAAAAGGGAGTTGATGCAAGCACTTCAAGGGATAATGAGTATTATGTGGAGGATCTCCCTTATGAGGAAAAAGAAGAAGAAGATATCTTGGAGGAAGTGGATGTTAGACAAGAAGAGTTGGTTGGACAACCAACTACTAAGGTAACAAGCAAATCAACACCCACCAAGGTACTATCTAACCCTCAACCTACTAGCTTGCCATATCCTTCAAGGGCTTTGAAGGGAAAAGAAAACTTCAAGTTCATCAAATTTTGTAAGATGCTTGAACAACTTGAAGTGACTCTTCCCTTCACGGATGTGATTTTGAATATGCCGACTTACTCAAAATTTTTGAAAGAAATCTTGTCGGGAAAGAGGACCTTGGGTAACCAAGAAGTAATGGCTATGAAGGAGGAGTGTAGTGCACTTCTCCTCCAAAAGGTGCCAAAGAAACTTGGTGACCCGGGGAGCTTCTCTATCCCTTGCATAATCGGTGGTATTCCTATCTCCCGTGCTCTTTGTGATTTGGGAGCTAGTGTTAGTGTGCTCCCCTTGAAAGTTGCTAAAAGAATTGGTATGACACTACTACAAAAGTTGCTTACTACATAGGATTTTTTTACTAATAGACATAGGTTTTTGAACCGATGTAGAGTTCAGTTATGTCCTTTAGTTTGTAATAGACATAGGTTGTACAACCGATGTGCATTAGTATAATGGACATCAGATTTTTCGAAAATCCTATGTCTATTGCAAATAATGGACAGCGGACTTTCAAAAAATCCCATGTCTATTATGTAAAAATCCTATGTCCATTATTGTTATTTACATCAGATTTTTTCTTAAAAATAATCCTATGTCTATTGTTGATTTTTACATCGGACTTTCGTAAAAATGTCATGTCTATTGCTGTTATATACATAAGATTTTTACAAAATCCCATGTCCTTTATTGCAGGTTTTTTTAAAAAAAAAATTGGAATTGCAAATGCTACTACTAATACAAAAGTGAGATTGTACCAAAACGGAGGCCATTCATTACAAATTACGACAACAAAGGTCGTTCGTCATACATTGTTTGAATACAGGAACGAACCCAACAAAGGTTATTCGTCAAACTAACGCACAAAATTTTCAAAATAAAACTATACATTATTACTACGACAACAAAGGTCGTTCTCCATACCATATTTTCTACTAGTGTTGTTGGTTGATGCTGTTGGTTGCTGCTACTGTTTGCTACTGTTGCTTGATGCTCGTTGCTGCTACTACACTGCTACTATTGTTGTTTGTTGTTGTTGCTGCTGCTTGTTGTTACTTCTGCTGCTGCTTGTTGTAGGCTCTTGCTACTGATTGATGGCTGCTGCTGATATTGACTACTACTGATGCTACTGACTGTTGTTGATGTTGATGCTGATGCTGATGCTGCTGCTGGCTGCTGGCTGCTGTTGCTGCTACTGATGCTACACATCTTTCTCGGACATCCTACTAGGGATTAAAACACGGCTTTTATGCACAAGACTAGAAAATGCCAACAGGTCGCCGAGCTCGGTCACAAAGATATCCGCTGGGACACCAACCAAGAAAGAAGTTGCAAAAGCCGGGAAATGGTTAAGAAAACCTTCAAGCTGGTCAACTGCGAGGAGGAAACATCAAAACCATCAATAGCCAAGCTGACGAGCCTTACAGAGGAAGGGGAAAAAAGAGAGCAAAGGAGCATCATCAGTTAAAAAAGTACCTGCATCGTAAAGGAACATAAATCTCGACAATAGAAGAAACAGGTCCCGCTGAGCCTGAAATTGCAGGAAAGATAATAATAAAAAAGTTCGTAATTTAACCATCCAAAGTGCCGACATAAATTAGTCAATAAAAAGTATACCAAAATAACAAAAAACAAAGTATGTCATCATTCATCATCCCACCTGTATATTAAGTTTTGTCAAGCATCACTGGTCCAATGCAACATTCTCAAGAAGATACTGAATGTGCAAGGACAGGAATTTGTTAGGATTCGCGAGGCTGCCTGGAGTCCATAGATAAGTTACGACAACAAAACTACTACGACCAAAGATAGAAACTTACGTAAAATAGGGACTGAAACTGTTTTGTGGTGGTCTGCACATCAATCCTGGATATCGAAATTCATTTCACCGTTAAGTATTGATATCTTGCTCCTCTCACTGTCACAAATGTCAGTAAAAAATAGAAGGCCTCTAAACCTCTGTTGTACATCTTTACTCGATAAGCATAATATAAGATGATTTAGCTAATTGTCAAACCTCAGCAAGATAAGCATAATATAAGATGATTTACTCAAGTTTAGGATTACGATGATGTAACAAATTTCATTATTTGATGTGTTATGATTGTTATTCCTAATTTGGAAGGTATGACCAAAATAAATGATTAAGGGTGTTCCTTTGTTCTTTTTTACAGTGCATGACATATATGTTTTGGTGTGTAGGACATAAACTAGAACGGCTAGCAGGAGACCTAAACTGACACTATATTTCTTACTACAAAATCTGATGGAAGACGTGAACTATCCGTAAGACGAATAGTGCCCCTCTCACAATATACAATTAACACTATCCATGACGACTCAATGCTCTATTTTCCCCACTTTCCTTCCCACTTACCTTAATATGAGAGGGACAATATACTATCCGTCACAAGAAAGACACTTTGATTTCTTCCAGTAACGAAGCAGTTTGTTAGGGTCACTGGGCTAAACGTCATTTATGGGTGATACTGCAACCATCAATTAATATGCTTCAATAAGAATAACCAAAAGAGGGTATGTAATTATGAAAGTCCAGTTCAGTTATTTGGGTAGCATCCAACACAACCAAATAAACCACATATTTGGGTATGTCAACTACTGCTCACTGTTAGTAACAATATACTTAATGCGTCCAAACAGAACAAAAAGTATACTTCATAAATTTGACTGTAACTTTGAGATAATGAAAGAAATGATACGATATCCAGACAGCAGCTGATCATCCTTCAAAATCGTTCCTCGACAAATAAGCCACTGATAATCTGTCACAACACCCCCGACTGGAGCAATACATTCTTTCAAAGCAGGTACGAGAATCTGAAACACAATGACAACAGAATACGAGACTATACAAAATAGACGAACCCTAATTTGAAAACAGAAAACCTCAAATAGACAAACCCTAATTTGAAAACCCCAAATAGACGAAAAACGAAAGCTTTAAAATATCCAAGAGCCAAAACCCCCAAATCGAAAAGACTAACCCTAATTTCGAAAATTAAAGCTAAATACTAACAAATTAAAGAAGATAAAGAAAGAAAAATACTTACTTGAAGACGGATGATCCATAATATTGCAATTAAAACAAAGGAGAATAACAAATTTTGACAAAAACTCGATTTTTCGCAAACCCTAAAATGTAAATCACTCAAAAAATTGAAGGCGATGAATAAGCAACTGTCATCGAACTAAGATTGAAGACTGAATGTAGCCAAAAGGATTTTGAGAGAACTGAAATCGAACCAAGTAAGGAACGAGATAAAACAATCAAATAACCAAAAAAATGGTAGTATGTGGGTGAAGACGATGATGATTTGAGAGCACTGATATGAATAGAAAGAACGAAGGGATTGGAATGAAGGAGAGTAGCGAAAATAGGGTTTGAGAGTAGTGCGTGGTTTGAGAGTACTACTGCGGAAATATGAATAGACGATGATGGTTTGAGCACAGATGAGTGAGTGAGCGTGAATATTAAAAAAATGAAATGTAATGGACATGGGTTGTATTAGAAATTCGATGTAAATAAGCAGTTAATGGACATGGGATTTACAAAATATCAGATGTCCATTACAATCATCAATTCATGGACATAGGTTGTAAAAACAACCTAGGTAAATAACTCTATAAGGACATCGGATTTTTGAAAAATCCGATGTGCATTATTTACTACATCGGTTTTTTAAAAAACCTATGTGCATTCACTGATGTAGTTACGAGGTTGTGTAGTAGTGTGAATGATTTGGTTCCAACAAGCATCACCCTCCAATTGGCGGATAGGTCCGTCAAGCGCCCTTTGGGGGTGCTTGAGGACGTACCCATCAAGGTGTATAAACATTTAATTCCCGCCGATTTTGTTGTCCTTGATATCCCGGAGGATAGCCACACCCCCATCATCTTCGGTAGGCCTTTCTTGGCTACCGGAGGCGTCTTGATAGACGTGAAGAATGGGCGGCTCACCTTGAATTTAATCTTCCTACTATGATGAAAGGTCCAAGGCATGACGAGCCATTTACATTGGACATTGTGGAACAAGTGGTAAGAGAAATGGAAGAAGTGGAAGAAGATAAGGAGAGTCACATGGAGCAATTATGTGGCATCTCAACATGTGAAGACAAAGAGATGGATGAAAACCTCGAGCTTGATGATGATGAGGTAGAAAAAGTGGAGAGAATGCTCCCTCCAAAGGTACAACTCAAACCCCTTCCTCCCTCCCTCAAGTATGCCTTTCTTGGGGAGGTAAAGGCTTACCCGGTGATTATCAACGCTAACCTTAATGAGCACCAAGAATCCAAGCTCATTTCAACCTTGAAGGATCATAGGAGCTCATTAAGGTATAGTCTTGACGACATCAAGGGTCTAAGCCCGAGTCTTTGCATGCATAGGATAATTCTTGAGGAAGGGAGTAGACCAAGAGTGGAGGGGAAAAGGAGGTTGAACCCCAAGATGGCCGAGGTTGTGAAAAGTGAGGTTTTGAAATTACTTGATGCCGGCATCATCTATCAAATAACCGATAGTAGGTGGGTGAGCCCCGTGCACGTTGTCGCCAAGAAAGGGGGTTTGACTATGGTCACACAAGCGGATGGGACTCTCCTCCCTACTCGTCCGGTGACCGGATGGAGGATGTGCATCGATTACCGGAAGTTAAATGCGGCGACCCTCAAAAACCATTTCCCCATTCCCTTCATAGACCAAATGCTTGAAAGATTGGCGGGGCATGCTTACTATTGTTTCCTTGATGGGTACTCCGGGTTCTTTCAAATACCCATCCACCCGGAGGACCAAGAAAATACTACCTTCACTTGTCCTCAAAGAGTCTACGCTTACCGAAGAATACCATTTGGGTTGTGTAATGCACCCGGCACCTTTCAAAGGTGTATGATGGCAATCTTCGCGGATTTCCTTGAGACAAGCATGGAAGTCTTCATGGACGACTTTAGTGTGCATGGGGATTCGTTTGAGTTGGTTCTCGAGAATTTGAAGAATGTTCTTACAAGATGTGAAGAGCATAACCTTGTCCTTAATTGGGAAAAGTGTCACTTTATGGTTGAGGAGGGGGTTGTGCTCGGTCATATGGTGTCTAAGAGGGGAGTTGAAGTTGATGGCGCAAAGATTGCCGTGATAGAGAACTGATCACCTCCCACAAATGTGAGGGGGGTGAGAAGTTTTCTAGGCCACGCCGGTTTTTACCGGCGTTTCATTAAAGACTTTTAAAAAATTGCTAAGCCATTGACTTCACTTCTCCTCAAGGACGCCCCTTTTGTGTTTACTAATGAGTGTGTTGAAGTTTTTCAAGGATCAAAGAAGCCCTAATCACGGCCCAAATCATCCGGGCACCGGATTGGGGGCTCCCCTTCGAAATCATGTGTGATGCTTCGGATTTCGCGGTTCGAGCGGTGCTTGGTCAAGTAGTTGACAAAAGACACCATGTCATTTACTACTCGAGCAAGACTCTAGACCGGACTCAAGCTCATTATTCAACCACGGAGAAGGAGATGTTGGCTATTGTTCATGCCATAGAGAAATTCCGTCCATACCTAGTGGGATCCAAAGTAATCATCTACTCCGA
The DNA here is from genome assembly GCA_029255685.2 of Silene conica. Taxonomy (NCBI): domain Eukaryota; kingdom Viridiplantae; phylum Streptophyta; class Magnoliopsida; order Caryophyllales; family Caryophyllaceae; genus Silene; species Silene conica. The sequence goes on along the minus strand of CM055311.2, from coordinate 8,589,790 downwards.
CCATACCGCTTTAAGGCAATTAATGTTGAAGAAAGATGCTAAGCCTAGGCTCTTGAGATGGATCCTTTTGCTTCAAGAGTTTGATCTTGAGATTAGAGACAAGTTGGGGTCGGAGAATGTTGTTGCGGACCACTTGTCTAGATTGACTATTGAAGACCATGGCTTACAAGATAGGGAGGGGCCAATTAATGAATGGTTGCGCGAAGATAGCTTGATGGCTATAGGCAATAAGTTGCCTTGGTTTGCGGATCTAGCCAACTACCTTATTAATGGCTTTATCCCCGAGAAATTGGAGGCTAGAGAAAGGATAAAATTGAAGGTGGGTGCTAAGAGATACTTTTGGGATGATCCTTACCTATTCAAAAAGTGTGGGGATGGACTTTTGAGAAGATGCGTGTCCAAAGAAGAGGGGCTTGAGATAGTGGATAGGCTTCATAATTCCGCCTATGGAGGACACTTGGCGGCTTCTCGGACTATAGCCAAGGTGCTCCAAGGAGGGATCTTTTGGCCATCTATGTTCAAAGACATTCACGATGTGGTTAGATCTTGTGACGCATGTCAAAGGTCGGGCAACATTGGTAAGAGGAATGAGATGCCCCTCAAGACTATCTTGGAGATTGAGCTATTCGATTGTTGGGGGATTGACTTTATGGGACCTTTCCCCAATTCTTGTGGGAATGAGTACATCTTGGTGGCGGTGGATTACGTCTCCAAGTGGATAGAAGCGGTTGCCTCCCCCACCAATGACTCCAAAGTAGTTGTAAAGTTCTTCAAAACCATAATCTTTCCCCGTTTCGGAGTACCCCGAATTGTGATTAGTGATGGAGGTTCTCACTTCCGGAAACACACATTCAAGACCCTTCTAGCTACTTATGGAGTGACCCACAAGATAACACTTGCCTACCACCCTCAAACTAGTGGGCAGTGGAGGTTTCAAATCGTCAAATCAAGGCTATCTTAGAGAAGGTGGTACACAAGAACCGGAAGGATTGGTCCCAAAAGTTGTTCGATGTATTATGGGCTTTGAGGACGGCTTACAAAACACCCATAGGAGTGACTCCCTACAAGCTTGTGTACGGTAAAGCATGCCACCTACCGGTGGAGCTTGAGCACAAGGCTTGGTGGGCCTTGAAGGAGATGAATTTCGACTTAGATTTGGCCGGGGAGAAAAGATTCTTGCAAATGAGTGAGCTTAAAGAGCTTAGATTTGAGGCTTATGAGAGTTCAAAACTCTACAAAGAACAAACCAAGAAATGGCATGATGCCAAGTTGATGAAGAAGAATGTAAGCATAGGAGACCTTGTGCTCCTTTTCAATTCAAGGGTTAAGAATTTCCCGGGAAAGCTTAGATCAAGATGGTCGGGTCCCTTCAAAGTAATGGACATTTCACCTCACGGGGCTTTTGAACTTTGGAGTGAAGGCGGTGGCACCTTCAAAGTCAACGGGCACCGGATCCAACGTTATTACCAAGAAGATTCTAAAGGAACGGTAGAAGTGATTGACCTCGGGGACCCACTCCCCGAGGAGGATTGATTCTTAAGGAGATTGTTCGTGTAAAGTTTGGTGGAGTCACTTAATAACCATCGTTTGTAAGTATTAGCTTCCTATCTTTCATGTAGTTTGCATCTTAGTTCGATTTTTAGCTTGCATTTGAAATTTGGGAATGTTGGTTGCTTGTTTTTGGTTGATTCTTGGGTTTAGTCGGAAGATGAAAAGCAAAATCCGACCATCAAAATGGCGCCGTTGCCGGGGATCGAACCCGGGTCACCCGCGTGACATGCGTGCCGGGTTGACACAATTTTTGCATTTGATTTGGATTTCAAGTCTTATGTTAGGGTGTAGACGTTGTTCGGTGTTTTAAATAATGACCACTTTGTTAAAGGTTGTGATGAGTTTGTTTTTCCAAACTAAGTTAGGGTTTATGCAATTTTTGCTTGGTTTTGTCAAAACCAAAGTTAGGGCATAGACGTTGCTTAGTTGTTGTAATAAGGAGTTGTGTTGATCATGGCAACCATTCTTGTTTTTGAGCCTCAAATTCTAGAACGGTGCTTGCACCAAACCATTTTCACCCAACCCAAGCCCCCACTGCATCCTTGTTGTTGTTTTCATCATGTGCATTTGCATTTTCTCATAGATTTTTGGATGGAGTACCATTCTAGATTGCGGGCATGCTTCGCAAGTTGAGGTAGGTGAGTGATTTTGGGTACTTTTTGTCACAAAAATCACCCCCTTTCTCTCCTTGCGTGTTGAGTGTCACCCGTGAGAGTCGGTACTTAGGGTTCTCTTATCGATTATGGGTCTAGCATGGAGTCGAATCATGTGTGCGTCGTGTCATTCTTGGAAGTATAGCTTAGTGCTTCTGTTTGCCCGCCTTGAATTAGTTTCTTGGTCTTTGGTGATGTCATTTTTGGTTGCTTGAGCTTGATTTAGGGGTTTGACACCATGGTTGGACTTTGGGTCGGCATCCTCCGTTATAGACCTCCCTTGTTTAGTTTTTCAAAACCCCGCTTGGATGAGACAAGCGGTTGGTTTTTCCTTTTCCCGATGCATGTTGCTTGTTTATATGTGTTCTGTTTTGACTTGTTTGCATCAAAAGTTTTGTAGCAAGACCAAACTTGCCTTGCAATAGGGCGTTCTTCCTCATGAATGTCAAATTGTGAGTTGAAAGGGCTACGGGTGTCGCTAAACCCGATACGGCTTCCAATTAGCTTAGCTAGTTTGTTTCATGTTTCTAATAAGGGTTTTATAGCTTCTTGATCTCTTACTCGAGGACGAGTAAGGTTTAAGTGTGGGGAATTCTGATGAGCATCATTTTAGTCATATTTTTCATTGCTTTTTCTTCATTTTCGTTCCCGATTCGACCTCGTTTTGCGTGCCTTTGCTCGTTTTTACATCCATTGCCTCGACTATTCCTATTTTGTTTCCATCTTGTAGGAATTGTGACAGGAGCGAGGAAGCGGGGGCAAACGAGGTGATTTTGGAGCGAATTATGAAGATTTATTGAGAATTTGGCCCCAGGCCCCCTAAGCCGGTCCCAGACCGGCGGCCGGTGGGCCGGCTGGGGTCTTGACTTTACCTTTAAAGGAAAAAAGAAGAAAAGTTACAGGAATTCAGCTCTTGACTATGAGCCGGTACCCGACCGGCAGCCGGCCGGTCGGCTGGGGATCATGCTTCTTCTAAAATGTGAAAAAAAAAATCAGAAGTTTCAAGTTAGGCTCCCAGCCGGTTGCCAACCGGCAGCCGGCCCACCGACTGGCTGTAGCTGTGCTTTGAGAAAAAGAAAAGAAAAATCAGAAGAAAGGAACCAGCCTCCCAGCCGTTACCCGACCGGTAGCCGGCCGGTCGGCTGATGATCAAGCCAAGTGAAGAAAAAAGAAGAAAAAGTCAGAAGTTCATATTTTGACTCTTGGCCGGTTCCAGACCGGCTGAGAGTCATATTTCAGAATTTCGCGCACTATATATACCCGCACTTAGTCTATTTTCATTTACGCACTTTTTACATAATTTTCACGCATCCCTAGGGTTTCTACTGTTTCATTGTTATTCCTTTTACATTCAAAAACTCTACCCAAAATCATAATCTTTATTTAGTTCATAGAATCTTTTAGTTAATCTCTTAGTTTATCATCCTTAGTTGGTTCTTATCTCTTTCATTAGTTTACATTTGGGATTTGGTTGTAATTTGAAGGCATTTGAGAGAATTCTTCATCTTGTTATCCAAATTCATTCCTTTTTCATAGTTAATGGTATAATCTTCTTCACCTTTACTTTGTCTTTGCATTTCCTTTAAGTTTTGTTTATTCAATTGTTTACTCTTACTTATTCCACCATGTTTAGCATTAATTCCTCATTTGTTCATATTTCCTTCTTAATTATGTGTTAGTAGTTTCATTCTAGGGTTAGGGGTTTGCTTGGGTAGTTAGTAACCATAAAACATGTTTAGGGTTAGTCTTGTTTTGCCTCTTTGGTTGAGTTTTCACATTGTGCATGTTACGTGTTCGACGAATTGCCTCAACGACGGTTGAGCATTAGTCTTCGCTTTGTTTGCTTTTGACGATGGTCTTGAGTTTCATGAGCATGTTTGTGTGTTAGGTTAGCTTTGTTTGTAGCGAAAGCTAGGACAAGTCTTGACCTTAGGTTAGTCGACTCGAGAGAAGAGACGACCCTAGACTTACCATAGAGGTGACACGAGACCGTTATCTTATGTTTGGTTATCGACTTACCTAGGTGACCCCGACACCCTAGTTCTCCTTATCATTAATTTAATCTTAGTACTATTGTTCTTATTTGCCTTTAGTTGTTAGTCTTTTCTCAAACCAACCTATTACCTCGACTTTGGCTTGAATTAGATCCAAACTAATCAATTATCCCCACCATCTTCGTGTTCGACCCCGAATTTCATACTACTTGCTTTCGGGTTTATAAATGTGTTTGATGCCGGTAGTGACGGCAAAATCCGGCCATCAAAATGGCGCCGTTGCCGGGGAGTAACGGATTGATATCTCTTTGTTAGATCTTAGTTTAGCCTAAGTCATTTGTGTCACTAATCTTTTTAATTAAGTGTGTAGGTTCTTGCTTCCGTTTGAAAATCCAAAGTGCACCTTGATCCTCCCTCTTATCCAAACACTTTTTGTTTTATTTTACTCTAGCTTTCTTTTTGTTAGTTAATTAATAGTTTAGTTGCATTTTCTTTTATTTTGTTTGTTTTTCTAAAGACTCCTCCCTATATATTGTAAATACATAAATATAGAGAGGGGGCCCAAAAAAAAAATACACCAAAAACATGTTCTTATTTTTAAAAAAATCGAAAAACCAAAAATATTTTGCTTATTTTTGTATTTCTCTACCTTGCACTTGTCTCATCGAGGACGATGAGATTTAAGTGTGGGGAGGGGAAATATATTCTTTGTATATATTTCTTTTTGAGAAAATTTCAGAAAATACAAAAAAATTGAAAATGTTTTTGAAAAATCCAAAAATATTGCATTGTTTATATTTTGTGTTTTGTTTGTCCTAACCATGTTCATAGGTGACACACAAGATTGCATCGGAGAAGAAGTCGGTAAAATTCCGCCTACTCTTTCTTCTTATTCCTTCCTTTTCATTTTTCATATTTATATATGGAGGAGGATGGGATTATGTGATGATGGGTGTTCCTTTGGGGAACCGTGTTTGATATAGTTGTGTGCACCTATGTGTTGGTAGGATGCTTTGCATTTAGTTTAGAAGTAGGCATATAGTTTTTATTATGGCATATGCATTATAACATGTAAATATGTAGTTTGCATTCATGGCATGTAGTTTCTTTTAGTTAGTTTTGTTTTTGAAAACCCCTAAGGGAGAATTATGTCAAAAATACCTAGGCCTTTACAAATTTTCTTTCGGCTTGTAACTTTGTTTATCTAGAATAGTTTTGAATCACCCTATTTAGCGCCCCTCTAGTATCTCTCATGTCATTTTCCGTTACTAAGTCAAAGGTTTGCATGTGAGTCACCTTGTTCAACCCCATTGTGTTAAGGAGTGTGGATTAGATAGTCTTGGTGACCTTGTTAGGCTAGGTTGGATGGCAATTCTTAAGAAGTTTTTGATTTTTTTTATGCTCAATTCACTTATTTTGGTTTTGGAAACCTTGATGATTTTGAAAAGAAAAAAAAAAGAAAAAACCTCTAAAAGAAAATTATTGAATAAAATCTTGTGGTTTGGGTAAAGACTATCACTTCGATGTGCTTTGGGGGGAAGGCCAAAACCTTGGCTTCCCACTAGGTCGTGAATTCGACCTCCCCGAAGACAGAGTGAATGTCACCCGACAAGCTAACATCTAGAGTTTAACCGGTTGCCTAATAAGCGATTGGCGAAAACAAAGGGTGTTAGCACGCGTGGGACAAGCCCCATCCGAACCATTTGAGAGCAAAAAGAAAAAAAAGAAAAAAAAAGAAAAAAAATATATATTAATAAGAGGTCAAAATTTTGGGTTTTTCCAACCTTTGTGAATTGATTTGAGCATTTTATTTCAAAGACCTTCTTACTTATGCCATTTTTTCTAGACGAACTTGGGACGAACCATGACCCTTGCTTGAGAAGAGTCTAAACCGTCTAATCCTTTACTTCTAAGCATAGTGGGGATTCCCTTCCGTTTCATCCGATCGCCTTTGACAAAGTAGTTGGAAGATGCATTTGAGAGTAGCCTAGACTTGCACTATTTTAGGGGGTGATTTGTAACTATCCTTGTAGACCTAGTCACTTGTCGAATTAAAATTTGTAAGGAATATGTGTTTTTGTGTGGTTTTCTTTTGGGTTGTCTTGCCACCTAGATGAGGAAGGTGGCAAACTCCATTTTTGATGTTCAAGTAAATTATTTTTCGAAATTGTGCACAGGTACTCCCAGCCGGGGTACCGGCCGACGGTCCCATACCGGCTAAGAGTACTTGGGCACATTTCTATTTTTGATGATTTATTTGGCAGATTTCAGGTTTTGCACTCTAAGCCTTTACCAGACCGGCAGCCGGTCAACCGGCTTAGAGTCAGGTTACCTATTCAAAAAGACGAAAATTCAAAGGAAGCTCGATTCTTAGCCGGTAGGCCGGCAGCCGGTCCACCGGCTGAGAATCATGAGGTTGTGTCTAGAATTGAAGAAAAAGAGGAGAAGAAGGATCCCCAGCCGGTCCGCCGGCTGAGAGTTTTTGTAAGTGAAGAAAAGTTGAAGAACAGAAAGGAGTGGAAGTTATGAAGACCGACTCTGAGTCGGTCGGCCGGCAGCCGGTCAGCCGGCTCAAAATCAATGCTCTTTCAAAAGTTGCGAAAAATCAAAATAATCCAAACCCTAACTCTGAGCCGGTCGACCGGCAGCCGGTTCCTGATCGGCCCAGAGTCCCCTGTCGCGAATTTAAAAAACTCGACTCCCCTCATTCATTCTCATTTCTTCTTCTTTCTTTCTTATTTCCTCCATCTCTCTTACATTTCCAACCTACAAAAACTCTCTAAATCAACCCCTTTCATCCTTCCCACCCAAAATCATGTCCGGAAACCGAACGGGGAGGAGATCTAAATCGCGACATGACCCGGCGGTTGAGCAAAAAGTACAAAATGTGCTTGATAGCAGCTATATTGGTCCTGATCCGGACTTTCCCGGTCTCCAATTCGCAACTATCACCCAAAACGGTAACTTCACTTACTTCAAACATCGCCCCCTTCACCCGACTCGGTTTATTGATAGGGTCTCTATGAGGGAGTTAGGGATTGATAAGATTACTGAGACACTTTTTGATGGAATGGGAATGAAAGCTTTATAAGAAACTAGACCGGCTCATACCTCTCCCCGCTTGACTTGGGAATTTTTTAGCTCACTTGTGGTTACCAAGAACCGGGGTTTAGGGAAGGTAGTTTTCTTAGAATTCCGTCTTATGAATAAGCAACACCGCTTGACTTTGGAGGACTTTGCCTTGATTTTTGGTCTAAATGGGAAATTGCCCATTCATCCTTCGGAGGTCTTTGACACGGAGGCTATTTGGACGGTCATTACCGGCTTGGTTAGTGATAGAACGAAGAAGAAGCCGGCTAATCGGGTGCATTTGGCACCAATTAGATATGGCACCGTTTCATGGGGTGGACCGTCCTATCTCGGGATGAGCCGCATAATTTCAGAACTGAGGAGCTTGAGATCTTGGGGTCTTATCTGATCAATGGGCCGAAGCTAAACATTGCCCATCATATGGCTCTTCGTTTGAGCTGGTTGGCCACCCAACCTCAGTTTACCACCCCTATTTGTGTTGGCGGGATGGTTACCTTGATAGCCGACAACCTTTGTTAGAGGCATTTTACGGTGAATTATATCCAGGGAGAAAACATCTTATCTCGCCGGTACATGCAAGATGCCTTGGGTTGGATAAAATATAACCCCAATGACCGGCAAGAGTATTGGCAGATTCGTGTTAACAACAAATTCAGAAATTCTGTTCCTTTGCCAAACACCGATAAGATGAGGGTAGTGCCCGGGAATACCTCTTACCTTCATGACATTGAGGTCGACCCAGATGAGCTCCCTCCTGATCAGCGCCCTCCCAGAGTTTATGCCCGTGATAGGGTCGGTACTACCACCTCCGACCTCCAGTTTCAGCAGCCCGCAATCACTATGCCTCCATTTCAGAGTGGTCCTACATTTTTCCAGGGCTCGACCTCCAGTTCCGTTCCTCCTCCTCAGCCTTCCCCATTGCACCAGGACCTCATTGATTTTATGGCCCGAGTTGATTCTAATTTGAAGACGGCAGCAGAGCTTGCTGATGAGCGTCATGCGTTGGCGGATGAGCGCCATCGGGATTTGACTTATAGACTTGACTACTTGTACCACGATCAGGCCTATGGGACCTTCTCTAACTATGACCAGTCTGTTCGTCAGGGGTACCATCATGCAGCCGGTGGTCATCCGTCTTACTACTTGCCTCCTGAGGGTGGGATATGTGCCCCCGGAGGGGCGTTTTTACGGGGAGATTAATGTTGCTCCGGGCTACTTCTCTAGCCCGATCTTTCCCCCTAATTTCCGTAGAAATGCGGACTCATGCCCTCAAGGGCATCCATCTCCCCGAGGCATGGTTGGTGATCCCGGAGCTAGTGGCTCACATGCTTCCCCCTTCCGCGATGTCTTGAACAACCCGGATGATTACATGGTAGTGGATGCGAGTGGTGATGTGCGCGGTAATGGAGGTGGTGATGAGGATGATGAGTGACCACACTTAGTGGTGGTAGGTGATGTCTATGCTCCCATTTGAAAATCCAAAGCAAGTAATCCCTTAAATCCAAATTTCTCCTTAGTTTTGCATTTCCCTTTTCGAATGCATTTAGAGTAGTTAGTTATTTTAGTTAGCTTGTTTTAGTTTCTTCTTTTACCATTTCATATTATTAGCATAGTTGCATTTAGTTGCATTCATTTAGATGCATTAGATTTCTTTTTTGTCCAAGTTTCACATGTCTTTACATTCATCTAGTTTGCATTCATGTAGATTAGAGCACTTAGTTTGCATCTTAGTTTAGTTTTTAGTTTTTCATTTCTTTTGTTTATCTTTGTTTTTATTGCTTTCATAAAAATCAAAAATCCAAAAAAAATGAAAAACCAAAAACTCCAAAAACATGTTCTTTACTTTCCGGTTTTCCTCCTCACATTATGCACATAGATAAGTGTGGGGAGGAAGAACCGTTTATTCTTAAAAAAAACACAAAAACAAGTTTTTATTTTCTCAAAAATTTCAAAAAAGCCAAAAACATGTTGTTTTCGTTCTTTTTCTTCATTTCTCCCTTGTACTTTGTTCCATTGAGAACAATGTAAATCTTAAGTGTGGGGAGGGAAAATATCCACCTTGTGAATATTTCTTTGTTTTTGTAAATATGAAAAAACTTCAAAAATGCCAAAAAAATCGAAAATTTTCAAAAATTTCGAAAAAACATGTTCTTCCTTTCTTTTGTTTTTGTCTTTTTTTTTGCATTGTATATATATATGTTTGTTGGACTAACCAAGTGGCAGATGCAACTACAATCCGAGGTATTAGGAGAATGAAGATGCTTGGTATACTCTTTCCTACTTCTTTCTCCCCTTCCCTATTTCTTTTTATGTTGATTGCATGAAGGAGAACGAGATTTTTGTGCCTTGGATGTTTCTTTGGGGAACTTGTGGTTGTTGTGGATGATGTGCTGCTAGTTTAGTCCTCTTGTTGTTGCATGTTTGTTATGTTTGTTATTAGTTTACTTTAGTTTCACATGCTTTTCATTTTCATAGTTTTGTGAATATTTGTTAGTCGGGTTTTCTCTTTTGCATTTGTTTGTAAATATTCATAGGAGGTTGAATAGTGGAGGATATATGCCGTCAATGATGATATTTGTCTTGCTTGTGTCTTACCCCTCCTAATAGCTTGCATCGTTTTATGTCCTTGTTAGGATTCTTGCTTGCAAGGACCCGGAAGTCTAGGCTTAATGACCAAGTTTCGACCACATTGTGAGACCGTGTTAGACCTTGACTCGACCTAGGACCGACATTAACTACTCAAATGTGAGGATAGAGCCTCCTTTTTAGTCGGCCCATCAAACTGACTCAGTTTAGGATTGTGAGTAGTCCTCCTTACGTGGTATGTTATGTCTATGCGCATAAGTATGGTGCTCGTTCCTCATTTCCGTGTTTATGTTCATGTGCATGTGAGACAACTCTTGTTCAAAATAAATCAACTTCACATTTGCCAAATTAGCCTTGTTTTGACCCTTGCATCTTATTCCCTCTTTTTTTTTAGCCACTTTGAGCCTTAGCCTTTTCATTTAGCCTTAACCACTAGATGAACTACATCCCAAAAACACCCTTCCTTGATCAAAAATGGTTGCTTTTTGGTACTTTGTTTGTGGTAGAGTCGGGGGTTAGATGCCGGTTGGTAGCTTCTTCCGTTGTGGTCATGCTTGTTGTTTTCTTGGTGAATGGAGGTTTGAGAAAAAGAAAAGAAAAAAATGAAAAAAGAAAGAAAATAGAAATTCAAAGAAAAAAGTTGAAAAAGTTTTGTAAAATCCAAAAAGGGAAGTGTATATATGTGTTTTGAAAAAAAAAGGCTAGCAACAACTCCCTTCCATCAAGGGGAGATAGAAAAAGCCGTTGTTATAATAATGTGGTCTTTTGATGTTTTTACATGCGTGCCGGGTTTACACAATTTTTGCATTCGATTTGGATTTCAAGTCTTATGTTAGGGTGTAGACGTTGTTCGGTGTTTTAAACAATGACCACTTTGTTAAAGATTGTGATGGGTTTGTTTTTCCAAAGTAAGTTGGGGTTTATGCAATTTTTGCTTGGTTTTGTCAAAACCAAAGTTAGGGCATAGACGTTGCTTAGTTGTTGTAATAAGGAGTTGTGTTGATCATGGCAATCATTCTTGTTTTTGAGCCTCAAATTCTAGAACGGTGCTTGCACCAAACCATTTTCACCCAACCCAAGCCCCCGCTGCATCCTTGTTGTTGTTCTCATCATGTGCATTTGCATTTTCTCATGGATTTTTGGATGGAGTACCATTCTAGATTGCGGGCATGCTTCGCAAGTTGAGGTAGGTGAGTGATTTTGGATACTTTTTGTCACAAAAATCACCCCCTTTCTTTCCTTGCGTGTTGAGTGTCACCCGTGAGAGTCGGTACTTAGGGTTCTCTTATCGATTATGGGTCTAGCATGGAGTCGAATCATGTGTGCGTCGTGCCATTCTTGGAAGTATAGCTTATAGCTTCCGTTTGCCCGCCTTGAATTAGTTTCTTGGTCTTTGGTGATGTCATTTTTGGTTGCTTGAGCTTGATTTAGGGGTTTGACACCATGGTTGGACTTTGAGTCGGCATCCTCCGCTATAGACCTCCCTTGTTTAGTTTTTCAAAACCCCGCTTGGATGAGGCAAGCGGTTGGCTTTTCCTTTTCCCGATGCATGTTGCTTGTTTATATGTGTTTTGTTTTGACTTTTTTGCATCAAACGTTTTGTAGCAAGACCAAAATTGCCTTGCAATAGGGCGTTCTTCCTCATGAATGTCAAATTGTGAGTTGATAGGGCTACGGGTGTCGCTAAACCCGATTCGGCTTCCAATTAGCTTAGTTAGTTTGTTTCATGTTTCTAATAAGGGTTTTATAGCTTCTTGATCTCTTACTCGAGGACGAGTAAGGTTTAAGTGTGGGGAATTCTGATGAGCTTCATTTTAGTCATATTCTTCATTGCTTTTTCTTCATTTTCGGTCCCGATTCGACCTCATTTTGCGTGCCTTTGCTCGTTTTTACATCCATTGCCTCGACTATTCCTATTTTGTTTCCATCTTGTAGGAATTGTGACGGGAGCGACGAAGCGGGGGCAAACGAGGTGATTTTGGAGCGAATTATGAAGATTTATTGAGGATTTGGCCCCAAGCCCCCTAAGCCAGTCCCTGACCGGCGGCCGGTGGGCCGGCTGGGGTCTTGACTTGACCTTTGAAGGAAAAAAGAAGAAAAGTTACAGGAATTCAGCTCTTGACTATGACCCTGTACCCGACCGGCAGCCGGCCGGTCGGCTGGGGATCATGCTTCTTCTAAAATGTGAAAAAAAATCAGAAGTTTCAAGTTAGGCTTCCAGCCGGTGGCCAACCGGCAGCCGGCCCACCGGCTGGCTGTAGCTGTGCTTTGAGAAAAGGAGACGAAAAATCAGAAGAAAGGAACCAGCCTCTCAGCCGGTACCCGACCGGCAGCCGGCCGGTCGGCTGAGGATCAAGCCAAGTGAAGAAAAAAGAAGAAAAAGTCAGAAGTTCATATTTTGACTCTTGGCCAGTTCCAGACCGGCAGCCGGTGGACCGGCTGAGAGTCATATTTCAGAATTTCGCGCACTATATATACCCGCACTTAGTCTATTTTCATTTACGCACTTTTTACATAATTTTCACGCATCCTTAGGGTTTCTACTGTTTCATTGTTCTTCCTTTTACATTCAAAAACTCTACCCAAAATCATAATCTTTATGTAGTTCATAGAATCTTTTAGTGAATCTCTTAGTTTATCATCCTTAGTTGGTTCTTATCTCTTTCATTAGTTTACATTTGGGATTTGGTTGTAATTTGAAGGCATTTAAGAGAATTCTTCATCTTGTTATCCAAGTTCATTCCTTTTTCATAGTTAATGGTATAATCTTCTTCATCTTTACTTTGTCTTTGCATTTCCTTTAAGTTTTGCTTATTCAATTGTTTACTCTTACTTATTCCACCATGTTTAGCATTAATTCCTCATTTGTTCATATTTCCTTCTTAATTATGTGTGAGTAGTTTCATTCTAGGGTTAGGGGTTTGCTTGGGTAGTTAGTAACCATGAAACATGCTTAGGGTTAGTCTTGTTTTGCCTCTTTGGTTGAGTTTTCACATTGTGCATGTTACGTGTTCGACGAATTGCCTCAATGACGGTTGGGCATTAGTCTTCGCTTTGTTTGCTTTAGACGATGGTTTTGAGTTTCATGAGCGTGTTTGTGTTTTAGGTTAGCTTTGTTTGTAGCGAAAGCTAGGACAAGTCTTGACCTTAGGTTAGTCGACTCGAGAGAAGAGACGACCCTAGACTTACCATAGAGGTGACACGAGACCGTTATCTTATGTTTGGTTATCGACTTACCTAGGTGACCCCGACACCCTAGTTCTCCTTATCATTAATTTAATCTTAGTGCTATTGTTCTTATTTGCCTTTAGTTGTTAGTCTTTTCTCAAACCAACCTATTACCTCGACTTAGGCTTGAATTAGAACCAAACTAATCAATTATCCGCCCACCATCTTCGTGTTCGACCCCAAATTTCATACTACTTGCTTTCGGGTTTATAAATGTGTTTGATGCCAGTAGTGACGGCAAAATCCGGCCATCATGACTCTTCTTTACTAAAGCATTGTTCTTATAAATTGTAACTCATGATTTATGAAAATTTAACGATAAAAGTAAACGAGTTCACAAGACTAGCACTTCCATAATTCACATGTCAACCAATTAATAACTCAATATATTGTGATCAGATTTTAAACATAGCAAAATGCAATCAATTTGTGGCATAACAATATACATGAAGGAATTATAAATATTATTATCCCAGAGAACTAGAGAAAGATATACCATAAATATAAGGAAGAACACCAACACGATTCACATTGTTCTAAATAATCAACATTACTTATGACAATTAGATTGCTCTATTATGCTAATAAGTTTACCAGTTAAATTTCATTCTACCACGTGTCAACACTCTTCTCTCATGAACATGATTTTAACATTATATATGAACACCACATAATTATTTTGAGGTCATATCAATAGAAAGTAAGAGCGTCTGTATAATTGAAACTACTTTACATAAAATTCAACGAAATAAACAAGGTTATATTATCATATAATAAGGTTCATATTCATATCATCTGCCTACTGTTCATGCTACTAAGGTCATATCAGAGTATTACATGGTTATATAACAGAATTCATATTTGATTAAACTTTTATACTTAAAACTTACATAACTTACAATTTTCAACAATCATTCATCACGCTGCAACTTTCAAAAATCATAATTAATTAACCGCTTAGCTATTTTGTGAGCTATTATAGTTTTTAGAAAATATAAAGAACTAACTAATTATGGGAAAAATAATAAAATGCATATCTTAAAGGAATTATTTATAACAATTTTTACAACTCGGTTGGTCTGAACACAAACTTTACGGCAATTAGACAGAAAATTGGGTAACTTGCAAAAATCACTATTAAATAAAAACTCGTTAAGATTCTACGTGGCTTATCATTTTGAAAACGTGAATGAATATTCTAAACAGTGGTGTTGGAATTATACATAAAAAATAAACACTTTTTAAATGACTTACTTTACAAAAACATGGGTCAAAACAGAACTGTATGTGCGGTAATAATCTGACCATTGTCAACTAAAAGATTTATTTCTCTCAAAATATAACTCGTATAAACATGAAACCAAAAGCATTGGAAAGCCAACTCAGAAGGTTATCATATATAAAATTTTCATACTCATATATAGAACACATTTAAAATGGCAGCCCGTACAAACAAGGTAACATTCTGAAAATTTATTAAAATTTTGGTTCTTTTGCAATTTCACATTACTACATCGAAACTCAACCATTCTTCTTCCAAAACACGTTGTCATATCATTTGAAGCATAGACATCACTTTGCACCATATTAACATACATTCCTCATTTCAACTGTAATTGTCATCTAGGAACCCAGTAAAGATTTCGAGACTGAAGGTAGAATCAACCAAATAACTCGATAGTTATACATGTATGTATAAATGTAACACATAACTATATGACATTCATGGCTTGGGGAAACACATTCCGCATATCACTAGACATGGATTACTATAACATATAAATCTGATCATTCATATCCAAATACTAAACAATACATTACATAGTTACGATAGTCATTTAATAGCCATATAGTCATATGGACATCTCAAACACCAAAATCATATGATCACATAACTCTAACTATTGCTCAACAAATACCCATCCATACTCTAAAAGTTTCAATTCAATCATCTAGATCAATCCACATTTAAATATCAACCATATCCTTCCAACGCACATCATTAATTATAACTCTCATGTTTACTTACCTCATCCTTTTTTTTGTAAAAGGTAAAAAATATATTAAAGAACCAAAAGGCAGAAAGTGTTGACCTTCCTTACAAAGTCCCTTACATCATCAATCTAGTTATCCAGGTCTTATCCTTATGAGGGATATGACCTTTACATCTTTGCTCAATTCTCATACAAACCTCATCCTTAATACATTTGAAAACAAATTCTGGTCTCATCAACCTATTGTCTACTCTGGCTTTGTTTCTCTGGATCCAAATATGATATAGTATAGCATTTATAATGCCATTAAGGACCCCCTCCTCCCCCCCTCTTCATTTTTGTGCCTCTCCTGCTCGTACACCATTCAGTAGTCTGATTGCAAGGTATCTACATACCTCTCCATTCCTGTATCATCTTCAGAATCAGCATACTATATGGACAGTTAAAGAAAAGGTGAGATATGCTTTCAGTTGCTGTCCCACAGATGCAGCAGGTATCATCCTGTGCTATGCCATACTGCAGTAACTTATCTTTTGTTTTCAAGGCTCTATGATGGTACATCCAGTTGATCATTATGTATTTCCTGGTGGTCCAGTCATTCCATATCAGTGCAGGCCAATGATATTCTGTGCGAGTAGGTCTCAGGTGCTCATATACTGTCTTAATAGAGTATTGCTTGTTAATGTCAGTAACATCAGAGGATATACTATGCAGCACATCCTTGATCTTGCAAAGCTTCTTCCAAGTCCAGGCCACATCTAGAGGAGGAGTATAAGTCTGCCTCATCCTTCTCCTGCAAAAATGTTAGTACAATATAACTAGGTTCGTTCCTTTATTTTATTACTACCCACTCTCTGCATCACTCGAGGGTTTCCAGTTTGACTGATAGGGCCATTGGCTTGGTTTGAGGGGGCCCCTAACTCATCCCAATCCTGGGGCTCCTAATAGTTACTAACCTGGGGTTCATTTTATTATAATCTTCCTACGTTCATTATTATTCATTTGGTTTAGGCCTGAGGATCGTTCGCTCTGATACCACTTTGTAACACCCCCATTTACCTAGGAGCCTGTATTAGGACCTCCAAAGTAAATAGGAATGTTACCATCCTGGATAAACCGGGGCAGTAGATAATCATAGTGAAAGAAACCCAGTACTTTAAGTTATTAAATGATAGTCTAAAAACTAATTCAAAACATAGTAAAAAAAACGAACTCCAAAACAGAAGAAACTGTCACAACTGAACTAATACATGTGAGACTATGTGAACTAAAACTAATTAAGACCAAGCCATGTCTCTCTCCATACCCAAGCTCTTAATCCCTCTGTCTCTGACCTGTAGAATCTACTCCCCATTCCGGATCATCGTAGGTGTCACACGAATACACTGTCAACCTCGCGGTTGAGTAGGATACCACAAAATCATAATGCAACTAATAATGATATGTAAATGCCATGATATGCTCGAGCTCAATCTCATTCTCAATCTCAAACCCTTGCACCAACCCATACCGAACCTCCCGGCAGAGTATCATCGACCGTCATCGATCACCAGCATAAAAGTTGAAGACACCAGGCCTGGTCTGCAGAATCACCCTGGGATTTATATCAAAACAATAACCATTCCGTAACTTTCTCAGTAACCAATGCATATGCTATGCTCATGAATGCAATAATAAAATAACCGACCATTAAACATCATGCTTATATAAATCATACTTGCATCCATAACAAACAATGCAATATCCATTCATAACAAATCACAGGGTATAGTATCAATGTATCCTACCTGAAATAGCAAGTTTGTAAAAGCAATCACTGTCTAGAGGTATTCCTCCTCGAATTCCGTTCCTAAAACATTACTTATTATCAAATTCTATTCATACACTAACAATATTACTAATTACTCTTACAATCATGCTTATATTCATTTTACTCTTAACACATTATTCTAATAACATATCACATAGTATACTCAAAACATGCCCTTAAACACATATTTATTATTAAATAAACAAGTATCATAACCATCACAATAATTATATCACTAATTTTATATCATAAAATATATCAACCAATCATCCACATTATTAACAATTTACCATACACTAACCTTTGTAACATATTAATTATAATATACAATACTAACCACCAATTATCAATACTCATTTTAATAAAATAATTTACTCTACTTACTAACACTAATATTAATATTAAACAATACTTAATAATAATATAAATAATACTACTAACATAATTATCATACCATTAAAATAATAATAATATTAATAAATAGTAATAATAATAAACCGTACATCAGCAACAATTAACGAACCCAACAACCCACAACAACCCCAAACCGTGACTACCACCCTCGTAAACACCTGACCCGACACTACCAGCAGCCCCTGACTTCTCCCGTTGCACCACCGGGCTCGCCTCTGAGCCGCGTTGGTTTCAGGGAGACAGTCAGTGGTCGTCAACACCAGAGCACCACCCAAAACTCGTCATACAAACTCGACATCCCAATTACTCTGTTTTTATGTGTTTCAACCACCCAGTACAAAACCCACCATATAACAGCCGTCACAAACACCACGACCCACCATGAGAACCACCATTCAAATCCTCACACTACCCTCTAATAATCTACCCTAACACCCATAACAAACGTGACTAGAAAATCAATTGAATTAAGGCATAAACAACACATGTCCACGACACTGTTCCGAAAACAAATTACCACACTGACATAGGCGACAAAAACACCCTACACAACGGTCCTAGCTAGTTAATGGTCACACGACTATGGTCCAAAAACGACCACTACACATCCTAGATTCATAACATGCGAAGATCAGAAACTAAAACGTGTACATACTATTGCTATTATACGAATCAAAAGGGGAGAAAGCAGCGAAATTAAGAAACAATGATGAGCATACCTCTTTCCTGGTGCAAACGACCAGCTTTAACCACCCTAACCCACCGTATGATCCTCCCTTCTTACTCTTTGAAGTGGCGGCAGCAAGTGTGTGTGTGTATGGCAGGCGTTTACTAGGTTAGGGGTAGGGTTTAGATGGTGTTTCTATTATGCGGCAAGAGCGTTTGTGAGGTGTTTGTGTGATTGAGTGTTGTGTCGACTTGGGCAGTGCAATAGGCACGCATTTCGAGGCCCAATTCCGTTACTTAAAACACGATTTACTACTAGTTCGCATACTCGGCCCTTCACTAAACAACATATAAAATATAAAACATTATTCGATAAGTTAATTATCGAATATAAACGTTCAAATACTTATTAAGACATCAATATAAATAATAAATATTAAAATAAAATATGGGGTATTACAACATATTATGAGGAAGATTCAGACAACGACCTTGAGAGCTTCATTTCATACCACAACCCGAGAAATTGTCACTTCACATAATAACTTACGTACATCACACATACACAATATCCAACCCACACAATCACTATTATTCCACTAGCATGCACCAATACTCTTGTCATCAACGTTACCTCAATATCAACACCAAACATATCCTTGATCATTTCCATACCTTAACTTTCCACTAAACTTACCCACCGTATAGAGACTGTCAAGCATTCATTCTCTAATTCCTTAAAACCCACAACTTCCATGTCATCTTACTTAACTCATATGTACCCCTTATTTCACATCTTCATTATAGTACTCTACACTACTATTATCACCTATCTTGATGCGGGAGCATTGACTAAGTCCAAGGAGCTACAACCAAGACCAAAGCTTGACCATAAAATGTTCGAGTTGGGCTCGATACGGATTTTTCAAGTTAGCTTGGGAGGACGTATTAAGGGAACAAGGGAAGCTACATGGGGAAACGTGCCAACCGTCCATCTTGGAACGTGTGATGGGCCGCACGCTTTCCTAGGTTAATTAGGGTTTGTTTTTAATTATCTAGTTTAATTAAGTTAGTTACTAGGTTGTTATTAGTTTGTTACACCTAAGTTGTTAAGGTTGTTACAAGTTGGTTACAAGTTAGTTATAAGTTTGTTAGAGTTAGTTATTAAGTTGTTAGGAGTTTGTTACAACTTAATCTTTTTCTTATTATTTTTATCTTTTATTTTTGATAAGGATTATTTAAATCCATTAAGATAGAAATAGGAAACCCTAGATTGATGAGGATTACACGACTTGGCCGAGTAGTTTGAGGCGTGTGGGTTGCTCGTTTATTTCATATACGTAGTTGGTTTGTGACGGATGTCCTTACTATAAATAGGCATCCTTACTTCCTTAGTTATTGTTTTAGGTATCAAATATTAAGTTTATGAATTATTGTTAAGTTTTACTTACAAATCCAAACTATTTGTGTGAGCTTTAAAAATAATCGATTAAGTATCTGTGTGAGCTTGGTCATTATCCTATCCTTCTACAAACATCAATCGTTCATTATATCGTTCCATAAATCTTTCAAGTATTGGTAGCTGTGCACCCTTACGTCATCAACAATCGTCACCTTGTGACAAACTCGTTCACCAACGTGAACAATCACCATCACCACCGTCGAGGACCATCGTCCTCGTCCCCATCACCGCCATTCAACACCATCATCACTTCGTTCATCGTTCATCATCAACGTTCATTATTCATCGTTCTTTATTTAACGTTATTCAATATTATCCTAATTCGTGATATTTCACAAGTTATTTTATTCCGCTGCAACATCCGTATTTTTGTTGATCGTCTTATTTGATTATCACCACTAATACGCATCGAATTGGTATCAGAGCTTCGGCTCTTGGTCTAATTTTTATTACACCTAGTTCTTGTGAAGTTGTTTACAATGGTAGATTCCAAGGACGGATACGGCGAAGAGAAGCCATGGAAGGCGAGCAACATGGAATTAAAGTCGGAAATTCAAGAATTTAAGTACCTCATTAAAACTATGATGACCAAAGGAGGTAATAAGAAAACAGAAGAGTCCTCATCTAGGGTGAGTGACTCGGAAGAAGAATCCGAATTTAAGGGCAAGGGTTGGGACAAAAACGAGGATGATAGAGGTCTCAAACTTGATATACCTGAATTCAAGGGAGATATGGGGAAGATTTCTTGGATTGGCTTAGACAAACGGAGCGAGTCTTTGAATACAAGGAATATGACGACCGAAAAGAATTCAAAGTTGTTATCTTAAAACTTACCAAGTATGCTTCACTTTGGTATGAGAATCTAAAGAAACAAAGAAAGAAGCAACATAAAGAAAAGATCAAATCTTGGGCAAAATTAAAGAAGCATATGATAAAAAGATTCTTGCCAAGGGATTATGATCAAGAAAACTACCTCAAGCTTCATTCTTTATCTCAAGATAATATGACCGTCTCAGAATACATTAGGGAATTTGAAAGAATGACTATTGTATGTGATTTAGACGAGAGTGAGGAGTTAAAAATTGCTAGGTTTATTCGTGGTTTATCGCCAACCCTAACTTCAAGGGTTGAGGTTCAAAATTACGATGATTATAATGATGTGTGCAGGATAGCCTTAAAGTTCGAAAGACACGATAAGGCAAGAAAGACAAATATCTATAGAAGCACAATAGTCGGAGAAAGCTCATCATCATCTACTACAAATACCACGGCTAAAACTAAGGAGGCATCGAAGGAGGAGGTGGTCGAAAAGGCCAAGGATTCGTTCAAGCCAAGTATTCCTGATCCTAGAGGGAGTACTATAAGAAGGTGCTATAAGTGTCAAGGCTATGGACATATTTCTACAGATTGTCCACAAAAGAGAACCTTATCTATTCAAGAACTCCAAGGTATGGTTCCTAATTTTGTTATGCCTGAAATAGTCGAAGAGGAGAAAACGGAGGTAGGGGAACAACAGTAGAGGCCGAAAGTGAGAGTGAGGGGGAATGCCTTGTTGTGAGGGCTCTACATATGGAGGCTACTACAAAAGAAGAAGAACAAAGGGACAATGTTTTTCATACTCGTTGTAAGGTTGAAGGAAAAAAATGCGACTTGATTATTGATAGTGGTTCTTGCACGAACGTCTTATCCAAAACCTTAGTATCAGAGTTGGAATTAAGTATTAGGGCTAGGGAAAAACCGTACAAGCTACAATGGTTGGATGGGGACCAAGGATGCGGGTTGAGAAACAAGCCTTAATAGCATTCAACATTGGGCCTTCTGAAGATAAATTGTGGTGTGACGTTGTGCCTATGTGTGCATGTCATATATTACTTGGAAGGCCATGGCAATTCGATAGGATTGTTGTTCATGATGGGAGGACCAACGTGTATAGTGTAACAACCCGACCCGCCACCGTCGTAACACAACCCCAATAAGATGAGATGTGTACCTTTGGGCCAAATACTTGTCCTCACTTAAGCCCAAAAGCACAAGGCCTTGTTACTAAGTGGTGGGTGGAAGTTATTATAAACACATCACAAGCCTCACATTCTTCCGATGTGGGACAAATCAACTTTCCTCTCATTCTTGGGGTGTTACAAACTCCCCCACTTAAAGAACACAACGTCCTCGTTGTGCCTCAAACTTGACCACAACCAGGGCCAGAATCCTCCCCCGCTAGGTGTGTGACCCGGGTACTCCCGACCACAGGCTCACCACACGGTCGCAGGGTCGCTCTGATACCATTTGTAACAACCCGACCCGCCACCGTCGTAACACAACCCCAATAAGATGAGATGTGTACCTTTGGGCCAAATACTTGTCCTCACTTAAGCCCAAAAGCACAAGGCCTTGTTACTAAGTGGTGGGTGGAAGTTATTATAAACACATCACAAGCCTCACATTCTTCCGATGTGGGAAAAATCAACTTTCCTCTCATTCTTGGGGTGTTACATATAGCGTTACTAAAGGAAATTTCACTTACGATCTCCAACCGTTATCTAATAAAAGATCTAAACCACCTGATTCGAAGAAGAGTTTGTTCATAAAATTAGGAGAAGGGTCACCAAGTTAGGAGGCCGAGGAGTCGGAGGTGCGTGGTGTTGGCTTGGGTGAGATTCATGGAGGGCATGTAGGTTGTGAAGAATTGCCGAGTAGGGTGGAGGTTGCAAAGGAGGGTTGTGTGGGATTGGTTGAGTCCGGGGTTCACGGAGAGCCTAAAGGCGTTGGAGAGTTAGGAGGTCAAGGCGGGGCTAGGGCCGTGGGAGGTGTGGTTGAGTCCGGAGGTCACAAAGCTCTTCGAGGCGTGAGTGTCGTTGGGCTTGATCATCACGGAGAGATTGGAGATGTGTGTTTGGGTAGCCATGGGTTAGTAAGGTCACATGCGGGCGTGGCAAAGGCAAAGAACGGAGTACTCGATTTTAATTTGAGGTCAAATTCTCAAAAACAACGAGAGTATGATGCGGGAGCATTGACTAAGTCCAAGGAGCTACTACCAAGACCAAAGCTTGACCATAAAATGTTCGAGTTGGGCCCGATACGGATTTTTAAGTTAGCTTGGGAGGACGTATTAAGGGAACAAGGGAAGCTTCCGGGAAGCTACATGGGGAAACGTGCCAACCGTCCATATTGGGACGTGTGATGGGCCGCACGCTTTCCTAGGTTTATTAGGGTTTGTTTTTAATTATCTTGTTTAATTAAGTTAGTTACTAGGTTGTTATTAGTTTGTTACAACTAAGTTGTTAAGGTTGTTACAAGTTAGGTACAAGTTAGTTATAAGTTTGTTAGAGTTAGTTATTAAGTTGTTAGGAGTTTGTTACAACTTAATTTTTTTCTTATTATTTTTATCTTTTATTTTTAATAAGGATTATTTAAATCCATTAAGATAGAAATAGGAAACCCTAGATTGATGAGGATTACATGACTTGGCCGAGTAGTTTAAGGCGTGTGGGTTGCTCGTTTGTTTCCTATTCGTTGTTGGTTTGTGACGGATGTCCTTACTATAAATAGGCATCCTTAGTTATTGTTTTAGGTATCAAATATTAAGTTTATGAATTATTGTTAAGTTTTACTTACAAATCCAAAGTATCTGTGTGAGCTTTAAAAATAATCGATTAAGTATCTGTGTGAGCTTGGTCATTATCCTATCCTTCTACAAACGTCAATCGTTCATTATATCATTCCATAAATCTTTCAAGTATTGGTAGCTGTGCACCCTTACGTCATCAACAACCGTCACCTTGTGACAAACTCGTTCACCAACGTGAACAATCACCATCACCACCGCCGAGGACCACCGTCAACGTCACCATCACCGTCATTCAACACCATCATCACTTTGTTCATCGTTCATCATCAACATTCATTATTCATCGTTCTTTATTTAACGTTATTTATTTTATCCTAATTCGTGATATTTCACAAGTTATTTTATTCCGCTGCAACATCCGTATTTTTGTTGATCGTCTTATTTGATTATCACCACCAATACGCATCAAATTGGTATCAGAGCTTCGGCTCTTGGTCTAATTTTTATTACACCTAGTTCTTGGGAAGTTGTTTACAATGGTAGATTCCAAGGACGGAGACGGCGAAGAGAAGCCATGGGAGGCGAGCAACATGGAATTAAAGTCTGAAATTCAAGAACTTAAGTACCTCATTAAAACTATGATGACCAAAGGACGTAATAAGAAAACAGGAGAGTCCTCATCTAGGGCGAGTGACTCGGAAGAAGAATCTGAATTTAAGGGCAAGGGTTGGGACAAAAACGAGGATGATAGAGGTCTCAAACTTGATATACCTGAATTCAAGGGAGATATGGATCCGGAATATTTCTTGGATTGGCTTAGACAAACGGAGCGAGTCTTTGAATACAAGGAATATGACGACCGGAAACAATTCAAAGTTGCTATCTTAAAACTTACCAAGTATGCTTCACTTTGGTATGAGAATCTGAAGAAAGAAAGAAAGAAGCAACATAAAGAAAAGATCAAATCTTGGGCAAAATTAAAGAAGCATATGATAAAAAGATTCTTGCCAAGGGATTATGATCAAGAAAACTACCTCAAGCTTCATTCTTTATCTCAAGATAATATGACCGTCTCAGAATACATTAGGGAATTTGAAAGAATGACTATTGTATGTGATTTAGACGAGAGGGAGGAGTTAAAAATTGCTAGGTTTATTCATGGTTTATCGCCAACCCTAACTTCAAGGGTTGAGGTTCAATTACAATGATTATAATGATGTGTGCGGGATAGCCTTAAAGTTCGAAAGACACGATAAGGCAAGAAAGACAAATATCTATAGAAGCACAAGAGTCGGAGAGGGCTCATCATCATTTACTACAAATACCACGGCTAAAACTAAGGAGGCATCGAAGGAGGAGGCGACCGAAAAGGCCAAGGATTCGTTCAAGCCAAGTATGCCTGATCCTAGAGGGAGTACTCTAAGAAGGTGCTATAAGTGTCAAGGCTATGGGCATATTTCTACAGATTGTCCACAAAAGAGAACCTTATCTATTCAAGAACTCCAAGGTATGGTTCCTAATTTTGTTTTGCCTGAAATAGTCGAAGAGGAGAAAACGGAGGTAGGGGAACGACAGTAGAGGCCGAAAGTGAGAGTGACGGGGAGTGCCTTGTTGTGAGGGCTCTACATATGGAGGCTACTACAAAAGAAGAAGAGCAAATGGAGAATGTTTTTCATACTCGTTGTAAGGTTGAAGGAAAAAAATGCGACTTGATTATTGATAGTGGTTCTTGCACGAACGTCGTATCCAAAACCTTAGTATCGGAGTTCGAGTTAAGTATTAGGGCTAGGGAAAAACCGTACAAGCTTTAATGGTTGGATGGGGACCAAGGGGTGCGGGTTGAGAAACAAGCCTTACTAGCATTCAACATTGGGCCTTATGAAGATAAATTGTGGTGTGACGTTGTGCCTATGAGTGCATGTCATATATTACTTGGAAGGCCATGGCAATTCGATAGGATTGTTGTTCATGATGGGAGGACCAACGTGTATAGCGTTACTAAAGGAAATTCCACTTACCATCTCCAACCGTTATCTAATAAAAGATCTAAACCACCTGATTCGAAGAAGAGTTTGTTCATAAAATCAGGAGAAGGGTCACCAAGTTAGGAGGCCGAGGAGTCGGAGGTGCGTGGTGTTGGCTTGGGTGAGATTCATGGAGGGCATGGAGGTTGTGAAGAATTGTCGAGTAGGGTGGAGTTGGCAAAGGAGGGTTGTGTGGGATTGGTTGAGTCCGGGGTTCACGGAGAGCCTAAAGGCGTTGGAGAGTTAGGAGGTCAAGGCGGGGCTAGGGCCGTCGGAGGTGTGGTTGAGTCTGGAGGTCACAAACCTCTTCGAGGCGTGAGTGTGGTTGGGCTTGATCATCACGGAGAGATTGGAGACGTGTGCTTGGGTAGCCATGGGTTAGTAAGGTCACACGCGGGCGTGGCAAAGGCAAAGAACGGAGTACTCGATTTTAATTTGAGGTCAAATTCTCAAAAACAACGAGAGTATGATGCGGGAGCATTGACTAAGTCCAAGGAGCTACGGCCAAGACCAAAGCTTGACCATAAAATGTTCGAGTTGGGCTCGATACGGATTTTCAAGTTAGCTTGGGAGGACGTATTAAGGGAACAAGGGAAGCTTCCGGGAAGCTACATGGGGAAACGTGCCAACCGTCCATATTGGGACGTGTGATGGGCCGCACACTTTCCTAGGTTTATTAGGGTTTGTTTTTAATTATCTTGTTTAATTAAGTTAGTTACTAGGTTGTTATTAGTTTGTTACAACTAAGTTGTTAAGGTTGTTACAAGTTGGGTACAAGTTAGTTATAAGTTTGTTAGAGTTAGTTATTAAGTTGTTAGAAATTTGTTACAACTTAATTTTTTTCTTATTATTTTTATCTTTTATTTTTAATAAGGATTATTTAAATCCATTAAGATAGTAATAGGAAACCCTAGATTGATGAGGATTACACGACTTGGCCGAGTAGGTTGAGGCGTGTGGGTTGCTCGTTTGTTTCCTATTCGTAGTTGGTTTGTGACGGATGTCCTTACTTTAAATAGGCATCCTTAGTTATTGTTTTAGGTATCAAATATTAAGTTTATGAATTATTGTTAAGTTTTACTTACAAATCCAAAGTATCTGTGTGAGCTTTAAAAATAATCGATTAAGTATCTGTGTGAGCTTGGTCATTATCCTATCCTTCTACAAACTTTAATCGTTCATTATATCGTTCCATAAATCTTTCAAGTATTGATAGTTGTGCACCCTTACGTCATCAACAACCGTCACCTTGTTGTTGGAGCCTTGTGTCCTCCACATGTAGTGTGATAACGTCATTGCACATACCCTTGTACGGACAAGTGGGAGATTGTTGGGGCTGGTGTCCTTGACAATTAAGTACAATGACTTATTAAATCTCTTTAAGGATCATAAGGGCATACTTCAGTATTATTACCAGTTGATCCACGTTTATCAATAACGGTTGGCTTGCTAGATAAGTTTGACGTTATTGTCATACGGATGGCGGTGATCAACTGGTCCCTATACGTCACACCTATAGGACACGTTTGAGAGATGTGAAGGTATGAAAATACAGTCACATTTATGCCGAATATGACTAAACAGTTAGTCAGAGGTATTGACTATTAAATTAGTCAATAAGATGTTGAGATTATTATTTAATACGGATTAAATAATTTTAGCTAATACGGATTACATGTTTAATTCGTAAAATTAAATATAAGCGGTTATATTTAATTAAATATTGTATTCGCGTATTAATATAAACGGTTATATTAATTTCGGTAATTATACAATATCGTAATTTTATCAGACCATTATTAATACATCGACTGCATTAATATCTGATACATGTATGCGATTTATAATTAAAATCCCGCAAATAATATTTAGCAAATCGGGTCGAATCACGCAAAGGAATAAGGTAAGAGTGGAGAAAGCCCACTCTCACCCATCCAATTCGGCCGACCCATGTATTCACTACATAAGGAGAGTCCTTCTCCTTATGTCAGTAACTGTTGAATCACAATTCTCACAATTAGGGTTTTGAGAGCATTCTTCTCCCAAAACTCAGATCTCACATCTAAAACCTCAATAACTCTCCCCATATTGCAAGGCAATTGGAGAGCCTTTCTAGCACACGCGGCATCGTCTCAAACAAAGTCTTGGGTGCAAGTTATAGGAGGGAATTTACTTTAATTCCTGTTCTTAGGCCTATTCAAGCAAGGACCCAAGGTTGTATTCTTTTTCATGCTTTTATTTATCTTATGACCATATTCACAACTGTAAATTTCATTATAATCCTTCAAGTTTAGGGCGAATACATGCTTTATTTCCCACAATTGGTATCAGAGCCAAGGCCATGAAAACTTTACTTTTGTGTTTTTCATAAGTTTTATTTAAAAATTTTGAAAAAAAAAAAAATCTAGTTACTGTCACTGTGTCGGTCGGTCGACCCCTTGTAGCGGTCGGTCGACCGCCCCTGTGTAAAGTCTCTGTTTTTCGGCAGTTTCTCTTTTGTGCAATCGATCTTGTTTTTCGATTCCTGTTTACATATTGTTAATTAATCGATATTCTTGACAATATGTGAACCCTTGTTGATATTTTCTTTGATTTACTCGTTTTAATCAAAGTTTAAAAGGTAAAAACTTGTTTTGTTTTTAAAAGTGCAGCGTTCTGCGTTTTTCCAGAAACTCGTTTTTGCTGTTTGCGGTCGGTCGACCGGGTTTATGGGTCGGTCGACCCCTTGAGCTGTTACGAAAAAAAAAAAAATTTGGGTCAGAAGGTCGGTCGACCCCGTGTTGAGGTCGGTCGACCTCCCTCCCTGTAACAGACTCGTTTTTTTTTATTTTTTCGAAAATAACCTGTTTTATTTTCCCATGGCTTTTAGTAATATACTATATACGGAAATAGTATATTATTAATTTTGTGAAACGGTTCACACTCGTTTGATACATATTATTTTAAAACGGTTTAAGATAATAGGATTATAAATTTATTAAAATTGGGTGATTAAAACGGTATAATCACATGATTTTAATCCCGTAAGGTGGTTTGGTAAAAATTTATTAATCATAATAACAGTATTATGTCATGTATGAATTTTATTTAGTTGATGCATTTTATTTATCGTCTTTTGAATGCCTTGAATGCTTTCAATAACGTATTTAATTTTTGCAAACGGTTGTAACTTAGTGTGGCCTTAGTAGATTGTGTTACCGTAATGATGGAACACAATCTTGTTTGTAATTATGAGATCTTGAATCTCCGTTTTGGGTTTTTGCCATGTAATTACTTTTGTATTTAAATTAGAATGTAAATAGGGTTATATTTGTAATTTAAATTAGTAATTTTGTGAAGACCGAAGACGGAGACCGGATGCTCACTCCCGCTGCAAGGACCAAGATGGAACATCAAGACAAGCTTCTAGGGTCCAACGGTGGATTCCAAAGTTGTTTTTATGTTTATTTTGGTAGGTTAGGCCACACTAGGACTTTTTATTTACGTTTATTGCATTTATTTTATGCTTTCATCGATAATAGCTTGCATCATATTCCGCCTAAAACCAAACCACCTATAACATGCCTGAAAACTGACTCATGTGGTTACGCGTTAGTTTTCTGTGACAATACAGATGTCACATGTCAATTGCAAAGCCATCACTTTATTTCATTCATTCACGCATATGCTAGATATTAGTTCACTTAAATATGAATAAATACAAGTCGATGGGGTCTTCCTCGTATAACCAAAAATTGAGACCAGTCTTTATAAATCAGACTCCCATGAATCCCTTCTTCGTCGGTAGGCATAATATGACCCCTTCTACGTCGGGTAAGTGGGAACATATGATTTATTTTATCTATACATCATGGTCACTCGATAATATCTAGCGACTGAGATGGACTAATAGATTGGATTTACGGAAATCTATCGACCAAGAGTTCCAACGGTGGAATTAGCTAAACTGTGGGCTTATCAATATACGGAAATTGAGTCTTGGTATCGTTTATATAATTCTTGAGGGAGATCAATTATATAAATGCATGAGTCTACAAGTTTAAATACATTTTAATATAGACTTAAATCACAACAATGAGTTGCTTATTTGGTTCTGTTTTATCTTCTTTTCAGTGTAGAACACATTCTATTAAACTGCTGTATAACTAATGGCTGGTGAAGACCCAATGCCAAGTGCCAAGCTAGCACGTGAATCCTGGCTAAAAGCCTTCATGGACTCCATGAATCAGTCTACTAGACTGAGGAATGATGGATCAAACTTCTCTGACTGGGAGGCAGCACTACGGAATACTGCCATTGATGACGGAAAGCTTAAGTATTTAACTGAGCCAATTCCGGCACACCCAGGAACTGGAGCTAGAGCTAACGAAGTTCGCGCTCATAGCGACTTCGTCATGGAAGCGGGTGCGATAAAGAACGTACTCATCTATGCAATGGAATCCAATTTGCAAAGACGCTTCATAGCCCATGGTGCAAACAAGATTTTCACCACGCTCACTAACGAATTCTCAAAGGCTCCGAGGATCGTTTCTTATGAGCATACCTGTCGCTTCTTTGAGGCGAAACTCCAGAAGGGCCAAGCTGTTAGCCCACATATTCTTCACATGATTGAGAATATCGAAAAACTGGAGGCCCTAAACTGCAACATCAGTGAGAACATAATCGTTGATCGAATGCTTCATTCGCTTCATGATGGGTTCGCCCTCTTTAGGGCCAACTATTACATGAACGACATGAAGAAGACTCCTCATGAGCTCCACTCCCTTCTCGTACAGACCGAGAAGGATCTGAAATTAAGTGGGAGCGTGAAACAAGATGTTCTCATGATCTCCAGTAAGGGTAAGGGTAAGGGTAAAGCTAAAGCTCAGGGCGACCTAACAGTAGGCAAGCCCAAGTTTAAGAAGTCAGGATTTACTAAGAGTGGGCCAGGTGAGTCAAGCAACTCACAGGGCAAAACAAAGAGCAAGGATACTAGCATGGAATGTCACCATTGCCACAAGACTGGGCATTGGAGGCGCTCATGCCCCGTGTATCGTGAGGACATTAAGGCAGGCCGCGTTACTCCTGTTGGTATGTCTTCTTCTTCTTTTATTCACATGATTGAGATTAACCATGCAAGTTACGGAACTTGGGTACTAGATACTGGTTGTGGTTCTCATCTATGTAATCATGTGCAGGGCCTCCGAAACCAAGAACCCCTAATCAAGGGTGAGGTTGACCTGCGTGTCGAGAATGGAGCACGTGTTGCTGCAATCTCGAGGGGAACATACGTGATCCAGCTTCCAAGTGGATTCGAGTTATCTTTATATAACTGTTATTATGTTCCTTGTTTCTCCAAAAACATTATTTCAGTTTCTGCGCTTGACAAACTTGGTTTTTCATTTGTAATAGAAAATAACAGTTGTATTTTCTCATTACACAATATGATTTATGGCAAGGCAGTTTCCATGAATGGAATTTATGTTTTAGATCAAACCACTGAAATATTACATGTGAATAATAAGAGATTAAAGGTAGGTGACAAAGATCAAACTTACCTATGGCATTGTCGTATGGGACACATAAATGAGAAACGCGTAAAACAGCTCATACAGAATGGAGCTATCTCGGCCTTTGATTTCGAATCATATGGCACGTGTGAATCATGTCTCATCGGTAAGATGACTCGTATTTCCTTCAAAGGTGTTGGAATGCGCGCTGCCGACCTATTAGGACTCATACATACGGACGTATGTGGCCCTATGTCGATCAACGCACGAGAAGGCTATAAGTATTTCATCACTTTCACGGATGATTTGAGTAGATATGGCTATGTCTACTTAATGAAGCATAAAAGTGAATCCTTTGACAAGTTCAAAGAATACCAAAATCGGGTACAGAACCAGCTGGGTAGAAAGATTAAAGCACTACGTTCTGATCGTGGTGGTGAGTATCTTTCACACGAGTTTGATCAACACCTTAAAGACTGTGGCATCGTGCTACAGTTGACTCCACCTGGAACACCACAATTAAATGGTGTGTCCGAACGAAGAAATCGAACTTTACTCGATATGGTTCGATCCATGATGAGTCACACCGTTGTTCCTGATTAATTGTGGGGCTATGCTCTTTTGTCGGCCGCTCTAATACTTAACCGAAGTCCGTCTAAAGCTGTTGACAAGTCTCCATACGAATTGTGGAAGGGAACGGTCCCTAACTTGTCCTTTATTCGGGTTTGGGGCTGCGAGGCTTATGTCAAGTGGAGACACGAGGATAAGCTCGGCCCGCGATCGGTCAAGACATACTTTATAGGCTATCCAAAGGGAACTTTTGGTCATTACTTCTACTCACCAACCGAACAACGTGTTTTTGTTGCGGCTAGTGCGACGTTCTTAGAGAAAGAATTTCTCGAGAACAAGTCGAGTAATAGAACCTTCGATTTATCGGAGGTTCAAGAACCAACTACCGAGCAACCATTGGAGGAAATAGTTCCTTTAACCGAGGCTGTGGTAGATATTCCTGAGGAACTTAGGAGGTCGGGAAGAGTCTTCATTCCTCCGGACAGATACATTGGTATGGTCGAGGAACATGATATGGATGACGTCTTACTCCTAGAGGGTAATGAACCCTCAACCTATAAAGGTGCCATGACCAGTTCTGACTCAAAGCTATGGCTAGAAGCCATGCAATCCGAGATGGACTCCATGTATGAGAACAACGTGTGGGATCTTGTGGACCTACCTGCAAAGGTACGTCCCCTTCAATGCAAATGGCTTTACAAAATAAAGCATGCTGTGGAAGGTAAACAAGATATCCATAAAGCAAGACTAGTTGCTAAAGGTTTCACCCAAGTCCCAGGCTTGCACTACGATGAGATCTTTGCACCCGTAGTCATGCTACGTTCCATTCGGATAATCTTAGCGATCGCCGCATTTCATGACTATGAAATATGGCAAATGGACGTTAAAACCGCCTTCTTAAACGGTTATTTGGAGGAAGAGTTGTACATGGTACAACCCGAGGGTTTTATTGATCCAGAACATCCTAAAAAGGTTTGCAAGCTTAAGCGTTCCATCTATGGACTTAAGCAAGCATCGCGGAGTTGGAATCATCGCTTCGACCAAGTGATAAAAGAGAATGGATTCGTTCGATCAGTCGAGGAACCATGTCTCTATATCAAGTCGAGTGGGAGCAAGATTGTATTCCTAGTACTGTATGTCGACGACATACTCTTGATTGGGAATGACATACCTCTCCTGTCTTCGGTTAAAGCATGGTTGAAAAACCATTTCCAGATGAAAGATCTGGGAGAGGCACAAAGAATTTTGGGCATCCGTATCTACAGGGATAGATCACGACGGATGTTGTCTCTCAGTCAGGAGTCTTACATAGATAAGATTCTAGAGAGATTCAGTATGACGAACTCCAAGAAAAGGTTCCTTCCTATGACTACTGGGCTTCACTTGAGCAAGTCTCAAGAAGCTAAGACATTGGAAGAGAAAGAGCGCATGAGTCGGATTCCTTATGCTTCGGCAATAGGATCGATCATGTATGCCATGATATGCACACGTCCAGACGTTGCATATGCATTGAGTATGACCAGTCGATTCTCAGCTCATCCAGGTGAACAACACTGGATGGCCGTGAAAAACATTCTTAAGTACCTACGGAGGACTAAAGATTGGGGATTGACTTATGGAGGCGACTCAACGCTCTGCGCCACGGGTTACGCAGATGCTAGCTTCCAAACGGATCGAGATGACTCGAAATCTCAGTCTGGATTCGTTTTTACTCTTAATGGCGCTGCTGTCAACTGGAAAAGTTCTAAACAGAGTGTTACAACAGATTCTACAACTGAGTCCGTGTAAAAGGAGATATTTATTGATAAGATAGCTACGGATGACAACATAGCTGATCCTCTCACTAAAGCATTACCACGTGATAAGTATAAAGGGCACATTCATTCCATGGGAATTAGATGTGTTCCTAAGTTGTAGTACTCTTTTATGAATTCTTGTAATAATTCATTTTCTCGTGTACTCTATTCAACCTCATTGTTATGATATATAATGTTTTGTTTTTCATGTGGAATTGTACGCCAATTTTGAACACCACAAAGTGAACTGATTAACATTACATCGTTTTAGTCCTTGATTACCCACTTGAGCTGATAACTTAGGTAATCATTTTGTGACGTTGCTTGATGGTGGGTTCAACGAGCCATAAGTCACGCGGATGACTGACCAATCACAAAGGCGAGTTATACGGATAGCTCGTAGGACACCCCGTGACAACGTTATGGAGTCCTAAATGTTTTATAACATTAGGTGCCAGGTCGTGGATAGGACCTCCATAGTGTTCCTTAGAGTCGAGTCTTTTGACTTTCAACTGTCTCTTGAGATTAAGGCAGATTTTGGGTAACTTTGGTTTCTTTCCCACGGTCATCGTAACAGGGGCCAAGAGGATTTTTTCTGGGTTATTTCATGCTGCGCGATATCGGCAGGATTCGAGTTGAGGGAAATATCCAAACCCTTATCAGGATTTTATCATTTCTCAGGGCCACTCGAGGAGTAGTAACTGAAATGCATGGCCATGCTCGAATACAGATTCGTTTTATCAGTTAAGTTACTCTCTAGTCGGGGAAACCACTCTTGATACAGATCGCTTATGAGATACGACCTTTGCGAATGCGGATTTGCAAATTGTCTTACATTGAGTGGGAGAAATTTTAAAAGGATATGAGAATCGGTTATCACACCTACACTTGTACGGACAAGTGGGAGTTTGTTGGAGCCTTGTGTCCTCCACATGTAGTGTGATAACGTCATTGCACATACCCTTGTACGGACAAGTGGGAGATTGTTGGGGCTGGTGTCCTTGACAATTAAGTACAATGACTTATTAAATCTCTTTAAGGATCACAAGGGCATACTTCAGTATTATTACCAGTTGATCCACGTTTATCAATAACGGTTGGCTTGCTAGATAAGTTTGACGTTATTGTCATACGGATGGCGGTGATCAACTGGTCCCTATACGTCACACCTATAGGACACGTTTGAGAGATGTGAAGGTATGAAAATACAGTCACATTTATGCCGAATATGACTAAACAGTTAGTCAGAGGTATTGACTATTAAATTAGTCAATAAGATGTTGAGATTATTATTTAATACGGATTAAATAATTTTAGCTAATACGGATTACATGTTTAATTCGTAAAATTAAATATAAGCGGTTATATTTAATTAAATATTGTATTCGCGTATTAATATAAACGGTTATATTAATTTGGGTAATTATACAATATCGTAATTTTATCAGACCATTATTAATACATCGACTGCATTAATATCTGATACATGTATGCGATTTATAATTAAAATCCCGCAAATAATATTTAGCAAATCGGGTCGAATCACGCAAAGGAATAAGGTAAGAGTGGAGAAAGCCCACTCTCACCCATCCAATTCGGCCGACCCATGTATTCACTACATAAGGAGAGTCCTTCTCCTTATGTCAGTAACTGTTGAATCACAATTCTCACAATTAGGGTTTTGAGAGCATTCTTCTCCCAAAACTCAGATCTCACATCTAAAACCTCAATAATTCTCCCCATATTGCAAGGCAATTGGAGAGCCTTTCTAGCACACGCGGCATCGTCTCAAACAAAGTCTTGGGTGCAAGTTATAGGAGGGAATTTACTTTAATTCCTGTTCTTAGGCCTATTCAAGCAAAGACCCAAGGTTGTATTCTTTTTCATGTTTTTATTTATCTTATGACCATATTCACAACTGTAAATTTCATTATAATCCTTCAAGTTTAGGGCGAATACATGCTTTATTCCCCACACTTGTGACAAACTCGTTCACCAACGTGAACAATCACCATCACCACCGTCGAGGACCACCGTCAACGTCACCATCACCGCCATTCAACACCATCATCACTTCGTTCATCGTTCATCATCAACGTTCATTATTCATCGTTCTTTATTTAACGTTCTTTTTTTTATCCTAATTCGTGATATTTCACAAGTTATTTTATTCCGCTGCAACATCCGTATTTCTGTTGATCGTCTTATTTGATTATCACCACCAATACGCATCATATCTCCTTACCTCGTAACTTCTGCCGCATACTCTCGACTCACCCCTTCATTATTATATTACCATTGTAAAACCTTTCGCGAAAGCAGAAAAGTAAAACACACAAAGTACCAAAAATGCAGCGAAATTAAAACTTTTTAACAAAACTAAAAATGCGAGGTGCTTTAGAAGTCTAAACATGCGAAAGATAAAACATAGATAAGTATATAAGTGCGATACAAACAGCCCGGGATAGCATACCCCTACAGGCACAAAATGCTGAAACGTAAGCCTAAGGTCTAGCTACACGATAAAGGTAAAAGTCAACGATGAAGGATCATCGCTCGGTAGCCTCAACGTAACCCCCTACAAACAGCCTCATGTACCTACACACATACAACATGTGCGCCACAGTCAGTGGGGAGTGACTAGAGTGCTCCTAGCCACCTATTGTCAGTAACATGTAACACGTAAAACATCCAACATACTCCGACATTTATAACATGTGAAGCATATATAACAATATCTCATCTTTCATAACATCATGCATTACTATGCAAAGGCTCTCAACCAACTTCGGAAACTATTTGGAAGGAGAACCGGTTTCCCTTCCGGTTGCCCGGCCGGGGGGTCTTTCAATCCAAACCATTTACGAAACTAGACTAAGAGTCGTCCAATGCCTTGGACGAACAGTTCTAAGATAAACAAGTATCATGAATTCACAACACAAACCAAAGCATACTCAACATCCAATTATGTCAACAAGAGATAGGTCACCAAGTGACTCGACTCCAACAACTATAGGCCAACCAAGTGACTCTACAAACAAGAGATAGGTCATCCAAGTGACTCGACTCTTACAACTATAGACCAACCAAGTGACTCTACAAACAAGAGATAGGTCAACCAAGTGACTCGATGATAGGCTTATCGCGTACCTAACAAAGATACCCTAGGCTTAACTAACAAATAAATGTAGATAAGGAAGTAGGGGTCGATCTCAGGGAGACGGTAGATGAAATATGACAAGCTATGGTTAGAATTCTATCAAGGTCGATTCGATTGATTGTTTGGTTTGATGATTAAAACGATAACAAATTGAGATATAAAACAATGATAATAAAAGATCTAGGGAAATAGGTTCACACATGTAATTTAGCAATAATTGATGTCGAATTGGGGAAACATATAAACAAAATTTGTCTACACTTATTAGCAAGTATCTCTCGATTTTATTACTAGTCTTAGAACGATTACTAGCGGGCTCTCGCACTTACTAGGTCGTGCTACAAAACATGCTTAGCCAAATTCTATCCCCGACTTTTGATCTTAGGAAAAGAATTAACAAGATAACCAATAATTGTGATCAAGAATTAAAGGTTAACAATACATAACAAGCATGTTATAGAAACAACAAATTGATAATAATAAATCCCAATTCAACAATTATAAATTACTAATCTAACATGGCTTCCCTAAACCCTAAATTATAAGACTACTCACTCATAATAATATATAAACTAACAAAGATTGATTTGATTAACATAAACATGATAACAATATATAAATTGGAATTAAAAAGATAATATAAAAGTAAGGAAAAGAAATTACCAACTTAAGGAAATAAGAACAAGAACTTGACTATTAAGAGCAAAATAATCTTCAAATAAAACCCGGAATTAAAGCATAAATGTTGATGATTGATAAACTAAGAACATAAAGGAAACTAGGTTTTTGTGGAATTAGGGAAATGTATGAAAAGCATGAGCAAAATGCTCTCTAGTGATGAGTTTAAATACAAAAACTAGCTAGGAAAGTGAAGAGTTGCTCAGTTGCACAATCCCCGAAAATCCGGGGACCAAACAGTCTTAGGGGGCACAGCAATTGAGCCAAGAATTGCTCAGGTATCAAACCCCAAGATTCTGGGGTTTGAACAAGTCTCGGGGGCGCAACATTTTGGGTATATGGCTATCTCGCATCAACCCCGAGACTCTGGGGTTCGAACAGCAATCTGGGGACCTTGCAATCTCTTCTTTTCTTTACTAGTTCTCACTTTCTTGGCTCAAGTACCAACCAAATTTCATTTCTTCTTCCTCGGGAATGAGTGAATCTTCCCAAAAGGCCCTTACATGGCCAAAACTCGCTCCAAGTAGCCTCGTGGTGCTCGGTGAATGCCAAAATGATAGAAAAAGGTCCCAACTTGCTCCGTTTCCTACAAAATGCAACAAAACATGCAAAACACCTACAACACGGAATTAGCTCATAAAATCACCTCATGAAGTGCAAATTATCATGTAACATTGAGCTAAAAGAGGGGTGAAAATCATATAAAAATAGGACACATCAAATTCCCCCAAGCTAAACCCTTGCTTGTCCCAAGCAAGCACACAATATCAAGACAAGGGTAAGGAGCACCAAATCTCATCAATTGCAAATCCCAACATAACCTAACAAGCGTAATGAATCATAATCCCAAAAACAACGTGGGCATAAGGATAGTGCAAAAACATGGATGAGATTTACATGGCGGCATAGCATGAAAGATTTTATTCAAACTTTTCGGCTCTTGCATGATCTTATTGACAATGGACTCTCGCGGTACACTCAAGCACACATTTATATGTAAAAGGAGATTTGTATGAATGACACTCTCCTAAACTCTACTCATGAGAGTGCGCCCGCAATCTAATATGGTGATCATTCCAAGTCCACGAGTCAAAACAATCAAATGCAAGCATAAAAAGAAGAAGCCAAGGATTAGAGAAAGGCTATGGTGATGGGTAAGAAAGGGGAACATATGAATTATGGTAAGTGGAGCTAAGTCAAGCTAGCAACTAACCAATGAATGCATGGATGCTCAATCCAAATCCCAAACCCATCCCAAGTAGGAGGCTTGAAGTCAAAGTAGCATATTGACTTCTTTTCATGACAAATCAAGTGTAAACTTCCCAAATACTTGTGATATAAAACATGGAAGCTAAACCACAAAACCTCTTCTTCTCTTTTCTTTTCAACAACTCAATTTCATGCTTCTTTTTTTTCATATTTTTCAACTCTTTCAATTTTCTCTTCTTGTATTTCAATTCTTTTTTTTCTTCACATCATTTTTTGTGTTCTTCCTTTTTTTTTCAACTTCATTTTTTTCAACTTCTCATTTTTTCAATTTTCTTTCTTCAACTCAAGAATAGAACGAGGCACGGAAATCAGTAATTCCGTCTTACCAAGCTCACAATGACACAAAAATGGACCATATATCCCAAATGAGCACCCAAACACCAATGATAAAGCTACTAACTCGACAAGGTAGGCAAGTTTAAATGTAGCTAGATATGAGAAAATGTATAAGGGTGAAAATGGGCAACAAAGTCATGTGAACGGCTTCAAATGCTTACAAATTATGAATACAATGCTCATAAGAAATGGAATAAAGACCATACTTGTGCGTTTTGATGTAACGCACACCACAAGGAGACCTACACACACCTAAGTGAGACCGGGTATAAATGCACCGGTCTAAGGAGGCTCTACCTTTCAAATTTTTGTAGGTTGCCAATGTCAAGATCAAGCTTAATAGGTCCAAATTCCATCCCTCACCCACTATGTCAAGACATCCCCATGTTTGCAAAAATCCCGTCAATAAATGTGATTCAAATAGCTATAAAGCTACAATTGGGATAAGCAAAGAGAGAAATCAAGGAGCAAAAGTGAGGGCAAGCATCACAAAATTAATGGAAAGCACACAATTGTTCAACTTTTTTTGATTTTTGATTTTTTTTATGAAGAAACTACATGCAAGCTAAACTAACATGCTCTAACAAGATGCAAATCCCTCCCCCAAGCTAAACATCACATTGTCCCTAATGTGCGGAACAAGGAACAACCATCAAACCGTAGAAACGGTTCTCATACATAATCCAGCAAGACAAAATGTTTAATGGGGAAAGGGGAGAACAACGAAAATGCAAGGGAAATAAAGATGCTTACTAGACTATCTAGCCTCCCCCAAGCTAGTATGTACAAGGGGATGAGTGATAGCAAATCACTCGGAAGCGGCATGGTAATCGGTAGCACGACCATCAACATCGCGGGTCTCCCCGTCATCAGCTCCACCGCCTTCTTGGACACCAGAAGTACCTGCAGAAACATCATTAGGAGCACCAAACCCGTCCATGGGCCAAGTAAAAAATGAAGGGTGAGGGCCTTCGGGCCGAACAATTCCCTTACGAGCAAAGTAAGAATAAAGAGGTGCTAAGGCCAAACGGGTGTCAGTCATCATGGTTGTGAGGTCACGCCGCATCCCACTCATCATTTCTCGCATCTCCTCCTCAAAAGGTGACTGAGAGGGTGCCGAAGAGGAGATAGGGGTCGGTTCGGACCGACGACTATAAGTAAGAAGGGGTAGAGAGGACACGGCGATATTTTCCACTACGGGGAGCAAGTAAGAGGGTCGGGGTAGAGGTGGGGACTCAGGGTCAAGGGGAACGGCTTGCGGTGGTAATGGCTCAAGGGTAGGGAGGTCGGGGGCGGTGCTTGGTAAAAGCACAAAATCTTTCTCATCAATCCGCCACATGTAATTGGGCGGGGATACCTTAAGCCACTTCAAACGGAGCAAAGAAGCAAGATCAATGTACATACCTCCTTCAACCGGCCGGAGGCGTGTATTATTCTCATTAAAACGGACTTGCTTAACGGCAATACGGGTGATTAAACCCCCAAACACAATCTCTTTGGCCCTTACAGCACCAGCCAATTGATTAGCAAAAAGATATGGAATATTAATAGCAAATGGTGTACGACGCTCAACATTCAAATAACCCCCAAGAATGTCAATCTCAGCACGTCGAACATTATGGGGTTCAGCACGACCCAAAAAGGTACCACCCATAAAATGTTGCCAAACACGCAAAACGGGGTGGTGGATTTGAGTATCCGGGACATGATTCCAATCGGACACTGCAAAAGTAGACATACTCTGCCAAGTAGAGGTACAACTGAATTCATCGGGACAATGAACATCAACATCATAGGGGAGGCCAAACATGTGAGCAAATGTAGCCAAATTCAATTCAAAGTCCTTATTCATGAGTCTAAATTCCACAATTATAACCACACCCTTCCTCCGAGGCTTGTTGAATTTGTATGAACTCAAAAATTCCAATGTCAATTGGGCATATGTGTTATGTTTCATGGTATAAGCAATACCCATACCCACACCGGTAAACAAGGCTTTGGTCTGACTCTCAATTCCTAAAGTACGCAAACAATCATGAGAAATAAACAGAGTGGGTTTAATTGTCTTACGCTTTAGCTTCTGGAAAGTATCCCATTGTTGGGACGAGATGAATTTCACATCGGCATAGTCAACATCGGGACCGTACGCCACTTGTACAGGGGTAGGATTCTCCGTATTTTCCGGCCTAGCTCTCTTCTTCGTCCCTTTTGAAGGCATTATGAGGTGGAAATCTGAAAAAGTTGCAAATTAGAACACAAAGAGAGCGAAAAGCAATCACAAAATCGATAAAGAGCGAAAGTGTTCAGCGAATAGCACAATAACAACATGAAATCAATACCAAAAACAGATGGTATAGTGCAAATCCGTCACAAAATAAACCCAAATCGAAATTAGGGTTAGAAATAGAGTAATTTGGAATGGGAAGTGAATGGAGAGGGAAGAGCAGGCGGTGGACGGCAGGAGCAGCCGGTGGCGGCGCAGTGGGTGGCAGCAGCAGACAACGGCGCCGGCGGCAGCAGCAGTAGATGTAGCAGAAGCGCGCGGTCGACAGGAATGGCGGCGGAACGCGCGACAGAAACGCGGGATGGTGAAGGTGGTGGTAACTAGTGGTGGTTACGGGATGGTGGCGGCCGGCTGTGGCGGCAGTCGACAGGTGGCTGCGGTGAGTAGGGGTGGATGGTAGGTGGCGGCAGTGTTGAGGGTTTGGGGGAGGGATTTTGTTTCTTTTTCTTTCTTTTTAATTTCACGTGAAAGCTCTTTTGTGGTTTTTTTGTTTTTTCCTTATTTTTTTTTTTTTATTTATTTTGCTGCGCCCCCAAGATATGTTTGATCCCCGACATCTCGGGGTTCCAACACGTTGGCTTTCAAGCGTGAAATTGCTGCGCCCCCAAGATATGTTTGATCCCCGACATCTCGGGGTTCCAACAGGTTGGCTTTCAACCTTGAAAATGTTGCCCCCCCTACTCTTGTTTAAACCCGATTTCGTGGGGTTCAAAAGCGCTAGCTATCTCCTCCGCAAGACGAAGAAAACATCAACTTGAGACACCTACAAAATTAACAAGAAGCACAATTAAGCATCCTTTCTTGAAAAAAAAAAAACAAAAGAAGTAAACAAAAATTAAAAAAAAATAGCTAAACTCGGGTTGCCTCCCGAGAAGCGCAATTTAAAGTCTTGCTAGACGTAGAAAGCATGAACGGATCAATTCTTCAAAGACGGAGGTTCCAAGAAAACCTCCTCCACGACTCCAATTATTGCACTCTCGTGATAAATCTTTAATCGATGACCGTTGACTTTGAATTTTTCACCATTGGTAGTCATCACCTCGACGGAACCAAGCTTGTTGACATTAGTAACGGTATATGGACCGGACCACCTTGATCTTAGTTTTCCCGGAAAAATCTTCAAACGGGAATTGAACAAGAGCACCTTATCACCAATCATAAATTTTTTCTTGAGAATTTTCTTATCATGCCACCGCTTTGTCTTTTCCTTGTAAAGACGAGAACTTTCATAAGCTTGCAACCGGAATTCATCAAGTTCATTAAGTTGCAACAATCGCTTCTCTCCACAAAGATTAGCATCAAAATTGAGCTCTTTAATAGCCCAAAAAGCTTTTTGTTCCATCTCTACCGGTAAATGACAAGCTTTTCCATAGACCAACCTATACGGTGAAGTACCAATAGGTGTCTTGAAAGCGGTCCGATATGCCCACAAGGTGTCATCTAGCTTTGTACTCCAATCCTTCCTTGACTTAGCAACAACTTTTTCAAGAATGGATTTGATTTCACGATTGGAGACCTCGACTTGGCCACTTGTTTGCGGATGGTAGGCGAAGCCCCTTCTATGAGAAACCCCGTATTTAGCAAGCAATGCATCAAGTTGTTTCTCACTAAAATGAGTTCCACGATCACTAATCACCGCTCTAGGTACACCAAAGCGCGGAAAGATGATCTTTTTGAACAAACTTATGACATGACGGGCATCATTAGTTGGAGTAGCAATGGCTTCTACCCATTTAGAAACGTAATCAACGGCGACCAAGATATAACAATTACCCTTTGATGAAGGAAAAGGGCCTTGGTAATCGATACCCCACACATCAAAAATTCCAACCTCAAGAATCCCATTTTGAGGCATCTCGTGCCTCCTTGAAATAGAGCCGGTTCTTTGGCAAGCATCACATGCCATCACAAAATTCTTAGCATCTTGGAACAGAGTAGGCCAATAGAAGCCGGATTGGAGAATCTTAGCAACGGTCTTAGATGGTCCATGGTGACCACCATAAGGAGAAGAATGACAACCTTCTAATACACCCTTCACATCCCATTGCGGGATACATCTCCGGTATAGCCCATCGGAGCAATGTTTGAACAAATGAGGATCATCCCAAAGATAAAATTTGGCATCATGCATGAACTTCTTTCGTTGTTGATATGAAAGGTTAGGTGGCAACTCATGACCAACAAGATAATTGGCAATATCGGCATACCATGGTGTATTCTCATCTACCATCATCAAGGAGTCATCGGCAAAAGAATCATCAATAGGTATATGAATACCCCCATCATCAAACCTCAAACGAGAGAGGTGATCGGCAACAACATTTTCGGCTCCTTTCTTGTCACGAATCTCAAGATCAAATTCTTGCAAGAGCAAGATCCATCTAATGAGCCTTGGCTTTGCCTCCTTCTTTGAAAGTAGATGCTTCAAGGCGGCGTGATCGGTATGGACAATGACTTTGGAGCCAATCAAGTAGGAACGAAATTTGTCTAAAGCATAGACAATAGCAAGAAGCTCCTTCTCGGTAGTGGCATAGTTGATTTGAGCTTCATCCAACGTTTTGCTCGCATAGTAGAGTGCATGGAGCGCCTTGTCTTTCCTTTGTCCAAGTACGGCACCCACCGCATAGTCACTTGCATCACACATCAATTCAAAGGGCAAGCTCCAATCCGGTGATTGGATGATAGGGGCGGAGATCAAAGCTTTCTTAATCCTGTTGAATGACTCAAGGCAAGCATTAGTAAACACAAATGGAGCATCCTTTAAGAGGAGCTCGGTAAGGGGCTTAGCAATTTTGGAAAAATCCTTGATAAACCTACGGTAAAACCCCGCATGACCTAAAAAGCTCCGCACACCTTTGACATTCACGGGAGGGGGAAGTTGTTCAATTACTTGAACCTTAGCATGATCCACTTCAATACCTCTTTCCGAAACAAGATGGCCTAGTACCACTCCTTCATTCACCATGAAGTGACACTTTTCCCAATTCAAAACTAAGTCCACTTCTTCACATCTTTTCAAGACCTTAGTCAAGTTGGCC
Source organism: Silene conica (assembly GCA_029255685.2). Lineage (NCBI taxonomy): Eukaryota > Viridiplantae > Streptophyta > Magnoliopsida > Caryophyllales > Caryophyllaceae > Silene > Silene conica. The sequence continues at coordinate 8,546,130 of CM055311.2, read as the reverse complement.
AAACATGCACCAAATGTAGTGCCATAGACACTAAAATCATCCATAAAAACTTCCATGATCGACTCAATGAAATCTGAGAAAATACTAGTCATGCAACGTTGGAAAGTCGCGGGGGCATTACATAGACCAAAGGGCATCCTACGGTAAGCAAAGGTACCATAAGGGCAAGTGAAAGTGGTCTTCTCTTGGTCATCGGGATGTATGGGTATTTGGAAGAAACCCGAATAACCATCTAAGTAGCAAAAATACTTATGACATGCCAACCTCTCCAACATGTGGTCAATAAAGGGTAATGGGTAATGGTCCTTCTTGGTGGCGAAATTCAACCTCCTATAGTCAATGCACATGCGCCATCCCGTCACAATTCGAGTAGGGATGAGTTCATTCTTATCATTTTTTACTACCGTAGTCCCTCCTTTCTTAGGGACCACTTGGACCGGACTTACCCACTTTGAATCGGAAATTGCATAGATAATTCCCGCATCTAAAAGTTTCATGACTTCCTTTTTGACAACTTCTTGCATGTTAGGATTTAATCAACGTTGACCTTGGACACATGGTTTATGATCCTCTTCAAGATGAATTCTATGCATGCAAAATTCGGGGCTTATACCCCTCAAATCATCAAGAGTATAACCAATGGCTTTTCTATGTGTTCTCAACACATCCAATAGAGAAGACAATTGACTCTCACTCAAATGGGCACTAACTATGACCGGGCACATTTCCGATTCATCAAGAAAAGCATACTTCAAGTTCAAGGGGAGGGGTTTGAGTACGGGTTTTTGTACCACAATTTCTTTAGGGGTAGCAACCAAACCTATGAATTGAGAGCTTTCCTCCAAAGGTAGCTCCTCTCCATCCAAGTCCACCTCCAAAGCTTCAATTTCATCATTGCCGATATCATCATCTCCTGCAAAAGATTCCAACAACAAAAGTGCCTCCAAAGGATCTTTAATTAAAGATCGAGGCAATGAGTCATCCATTATAACATCAATAGCATCTATGACTTCTATGGAGTAACATGGCTCTTCTAGCATTGGACTTTTCATGGCATTGGTCAAACTATAGGTGACCGTCTCATCACCTATTTCCAAAGTTATCCTACCATTCTTGACACCAATGACCGCACCTGCGGTATGCAAAAACGGTCTTCCGAAAATGATTGGGATTTGTGAATCTTCGGCAATGTCAAGAACAATAAAATCAACTGGAATAAAAAATTTTCCAACTTTAACGGGCACATCCTCCAAAATACCCAAAGGGCGTTTTATAGAACGGTCCGCCATTTGCAAGGTGACACTAGTACATTTCAAAACACCCATGTTCAACTTTTCACAAATAGTGTAAGGCATCACACTCACACTAGCACCTAAGTCACATAAAGCTTTATCAATGGTGTAAGTGCCAATGGTGCATGGAATGGAAAAGCTACCTGGGTCCTTTAACTTAGGAGGGGACTTGTTTTGCAAAAGAGCACTACACTCGGCGGTGAATGCTATAGTTTCAACATCATCAATAGTCCTCTTCTTAGTTAAAATGTCTTTCATGAACTTTGTATAAGAGGGGATTTGGGTAATTAATTCGGTAAAAGGAACGGTTACCTGTAGGTTTTTCACCACTTCCATGAACTTACCAAACTGAGTTTCCTTGTGAGCCTTTCTTAATCTATGTGGGAAAGGCACTTGAACCTTTTCTGGAACTTTGACCGGAGCATCAATCTTTGGAGGAGTATCCTCCACATCTTCTACCACAATCGGCTCCTCAACTTTATTTGAAACATCTCCCTCCTTTCTTGATTCATCAACCTTGTTGCTATGATCAACATCATCTCTTTTTTCACCAACTACTCCATCATCAACATTTGGCATTTGGGGTGCATCATAAGTGGTACCACTCCTCAATGTGATGACATTTATGGTGTCATGAGGTTGTGCACCTTGAGGTGGCAATTGACCTTGTTGTCTTTGAGCATTGGAAGTGGCAAGTTGAGCAATTTGGGTTTCAAGCATTTTGATGGTTGCATCCCTAGCTTGGTCACTCTTTTGAATGTGGGTGGCCATGTTCTTTTGTGTCTAAACCACTTGTGTCATCAAAGCCTCTAGCTTGCTCATTTGTTGATTATTTTGTTGGGAATTTGATGATTGACCTTGAACTTGTTGATTTTGAAAAGGTTGTTGAAACCCTTGTTGAAAGTTTTGTTGGGAATTTTGTTGGAAATTTTGTTGGAAATTTTGTTGGGGTCTGTGAATTTGGTGTTGAAAACCGGGTGGTGGGACTTGAGCTTGCCTTTGTTGTTGTGGGACATGTTGATTTTGATGTTGGGGATTTAGCACATTAGTGCTTTTGTAGGACAAGTTTGGGTGAAACTTTGTAGCTTCATTGTAGGTGTTGGAGTAAGGATTAAAGTTTTGTTTAAAACTTTGATAAGCATTCACTTGCTCAACCGTATTCCTACATTCTTGTGCAAAATGCCCCGCTCCACCACATGCGTCACACACCAAAATTTGGCAAGTAGCATTGACTTCTTCATAAGTGTGTGATGAACTTGATCCCCGATTATCAACTTGTTGTTGGAGGAGAGCTATTTGAGCTTTCAAAAGAGACACGTTTGGGTCCTCCTCCTTTGCCTTGAATGGGATGTTGCGAGTGTTGGTGTATTGTGAGTCATGCACCGCCATGGATTCAATGGTAGCATGAGCAAGTTCCGTATCAATTTGGTCGAATCTCCCATTGTTAGCGGAGTCCAAAACTCGGCGTGATTCGGCACAACAACCATTGTAGAATGTGATTGCAAGAAACCAAGGATCCAACCCATGATGAGGACATTGCCTTTGTAACTCTTTATATCTCTCCCATGCTTCAAACAAGCTTTCATTACCATTTTGACGGAACCCCGTGATTTGGCTTCTCAATTGTTGGGTCTTTTCCGGTGGAAAATATTTTTGATAAAATGCGAGAGCCAATGTTTCCCAGTTGGTGATCCCCAAAGCGATCCTATCAAGGCTATTAATCCACAACTTGGCGTTGTCTCTCACTGAAAAAGGGAAGAGTATCTCCCTTATCTGCTCTTGTGTCACACCCGTTTGCCTAATCATCGAGCAATAATCACAAAAATTTGTGATGTGCAAATTAGGATCTTCCAATGGACCTCCACCGAATTGCTTTCTCTCAACAAGGCTAATAAAAGCCGGCTTGATCTCAAAATTTGCGCATCAATTTGGGCAGTGGCAATACCCCTAGGAAGCATAGCCGCGGTTGGCTTAGAATGATCGGATAAACGAACCATCTTCCTTATTGGTTGCGAATTGGAAACCTCTCCTTCCTCAAGTATTTGAAGGTCTTCTAAATAAGATTTTCTCACACTTTCAAGTTGTGCAAGAGTTGCAGCTTCAGAAATTTCCTTCAAGAAACGTTGTCGTCTACGCAAGGTTTTCTCGGGATCGGGATCAACCGGAAGTAGTTCACCAATCCGTGAGGACCTGGGCATAAGACAACAATCTAGAGAGGATTGTAAGTAACGGTCTCAAGGAACAAGTGTTCCTTAAGACAAGGAAAAACAAGATAAAATTCAACTAATCACAAAGCAAGAAAACCGTGCTCCCCGGCAACGGCGCCAAAGTTTGATAGGCTTATCGCGTACATAACAAAGATACCCTAGGCTTAACTAACAAATAAATGTAGATAAGGAAGTAGGGGTCGATCTCAGGGAGACGGTAGATGCAATATGACAAGCTATGGTTAGAATTCTATCAAGGTCGATTCGATTGATTGTTTGGTTTGATGATTAAAACGATAACAAATTGAGATATAAAACAATGATAATAAAAGATCTAGGGAAATAGGTTCACACATGTAAATTAGCAATAATTGATGTCGAATTGGGGAAACATATAAACAAAAGTTGTCTAGACTTATTAGCAATTATCTCTCGATTTTATTACTAGTCTTAGAACGATTACTAGCGGGCTCTCGCACTTACTAGGTCGTGCTACAAAACATGCTTAGCCAAATTCTATCCCCGACTTTTGATCTTAGGAAAAGAATTAACAAGATAACCAATAATTGTGATCAAGAATTAAAGGTTAACAATACATAACAAGCATGTTATAGAAACAACAAATTGATAATAATAAATCCCAATTCAACAATTATCAATTACTAATCTAACATGGCTTCCCTAAACCCTAGATTATAAGACTACTCACTCATAATAATATATAAACTAACAAAGATTGATTTGATTAACATAAACATGATAACAATATATAAATTGGAATTAAAAAGATAATATAAAAGTAAGGAAAAGAAATTACCAACTTAAGGAAATAAGAACAAGAACTTGACTATTAAGAGCACAATAATCTTCAAATAAAACCCGGAATTAAAGCATAAATGTTGATGATTGATAAACTAAGAACATAAAGGAAACTAGGTTTTTGTAGAATTAGGGAAATGTATGAAAAGCATGAGTAAAATGCTCTCTAGTGATGAGTTTAAATACAAAAACTAGCTAGGAAAGTGAAGAGTTGCTCAGTTGCACAATCCCCGAAAATCCGGGGACCAAACAGTCTTAGGGGGCGCAGCAATTGAGCCAAGAATTGCTCAGGTATCAAACCCCAAGATTCTGGGGTTTGAACAAGTCTCGGGGGCGCAGCATTTTGGGTATATGGCTATCTCGCATCAACCCCGAGACTCTGGGGTTCGAACAGCAATCCGGGGACCTTGCAATCTCTTCTTTTCTTTACTAGTTCTCACTTTCTTGGCTCAAGTACCAACCAAATTTCATTTCTTCTTCCTCGGGAATGAGTGAATCTTCCAAAAAGGCCCTTACATGGCCAAAATTTGCTCCAAGTAGCCTCGTGGTGCTCGGTGAATGCCAAAATGATAGAAAAAGGTCGCAACTTGCTCCGTTTCCTACAAAATGCAACAAAACATGCAAAACACCTACAACACGGAATTAGCTCATAAAATCACCTCATAAAGTGCAAATTATCATGTAACATTGAGCTAAAAGAGGGGTGAAAATCATATAAAAATAGGACACATCACTCGACTCTTACAACTATAGGCCAACCAAGTGACTCTACAAACAAGAGATAGGTCAACCAAGTGACTCGACTCTTATAACTATAGGCCAACCAAGTGACTCTACAAACAAGAGATAGGTCAACCAAGTGACTCGACTCTTACAACTATAGGCCAACCAAGTGACTCTACAAACAAGAGATAGGTCAACCAAGTGACTCGACTCTTATAACTATAGGCCAACCAAGTGACTCTACAAACAAGAGATAGGTCAACCAAGTGACTCGACTCTTACAACTATAGGCCAACCAAGTGACTCTACAAACAAGAGATAGGTCAACCAAGTGACTCGACTCTTACTACTATGAGCAGGCCGACAATCGACTCGTCTATATACTACGACATCCCCAATCTCAAACTATACAATCCCCTGGTAGGACGACATCAAAAGACTGTCCTAGTCTAAATCTGGCCAGACTCTCGGAGCGCAACCGAATCACGATCCTCGATTCGACAAGTGCACAAGGCACCCCCAAGACCCGAACTAGCTAGGAACGAGGTATGCCCGAAGGCGGGCAGACAATCTAAGACCTGACCGTGAGACCAAGTCACTACGGCCAACCAGCTACACAATGCAATCAGGTGAGAATTCGAGTACTATAGCAGCGCACAGCAGGTTACACAAATCACAATATGTCATCTCAAAGATGTACAACAACTCAAACTCGAATGACAATCATTTTGTATATATCTCATCTCTAAACATCCATGTAACACTTAGCCGACTTCGGGAACTAATTTGAGGCGAGAGCCGGTTGCCCTTCCGGTTGCCCGGCCGGGGGGTCTTTCATCCTCAAACCCATTACCGAACCCGACATAAGTGTCGCCCAATTTCTTGGGACTTCAAACAAGCATACAATTCATATTATATAACATATATTCTTTACGGAAATCATTACGTATATAAAATAACAAAAGAAACGTATATTAAATATATAGTTCATTCGAAAAAGAGTAACAAAAACTAATTTAACATTTCATATTATATCCTCATATTTTCTATATAAAATTAACATGTGAGAAATTAATATAACAAGTCATAATTATTCGGGGAAACCGATTAACTAATTAATCATTTAGACATGCTTCTTAAAATGAAATCGTAATCAATTACTAATTCGTAACGATTTTTAACGTATTATATTTAAATGTAAACAAGCTAGCAAGCACGTACGTAAACTAATTCATTCAAGCAGGTTAGCCAGCACGTACGTAAAATAATAATAAAATAATAAAATAATAATATAATAATATACTAGTGAGTAATAGTTGTACGGCAACACTAATAACAATAATGTTAATATTAATATTAATAAACAATAGTACTTCGTAGTAGTTTAGCAAGAATAGCAACGAATAGGCCAGGGTGGTAGTATGTAGTACATATTAAACAATAGTAGTACAATGGTCTTAACAATGAATAAGGAAATGACAAAAACCAGAGGTAATATGTAGAAGCGGCAACTATTATTATCATCAATAACACGCAGCAATCACAGCTTTATACATAACATTAGCGAATTGACAGAGCAGTAATAAGGCAACAGCAATAGTGATATGCATCAGTACGAGAATGGTAGCATTGCAGTAGCCGTAAATGGAACACGCAACAGCAACTACAGGAGACATATAACTATTCGATTTTACACTTAACATGCCCCAAATACAATTAATATGTGACGGATATAAATTATCCATAACCTATTAAACATAAAATTCACATCAATTTCACATAAACAACAAAAAATCAAATGTCCAATTAATTTAAGACAAAGGCCGAGTTTCTCATTATCGTCACCTTTAAGAGCGTTTCTTCACTGCTAGTCTTCCACTATATACGAATCCTTGTCCGGGTCGTCTAGGCCGACACCTACAAACAACAAAAACAGGTTATTTGAGGGTAATTTCGAGTAAACCTCAAAACAGCCCAGAAATCAACTTTGACGAAACGGAAAAAGAAAGAGATAGAAAGAACGGAAATGAAGAGAGGAAAGCGTAGGTGAAAACCTTGCGTGAAACGGAGTTGAGATGAGTAAATGGATGATGATTTTGTGAAGGAGAAAAAGAGTAAAAATGGAGAACAAAGTTACTGCATCTTTTTTTGGTGAAGGAGGGAGGTAACGTGGAAAGGAGGTAGGTGGTGTCCTTTATATTTGACTTGAGTCGAGTTTGTAAAATGTAAGGAGCGGAAAATCTTAAAACGGAGATTACCAAGTAAACGTGGAAATCTTTAAATTAAACAAACTCAAGACGGACTTAACGACATTTCTTAAAATAAAACTTACGGATTAAAATTAAAATATTGTTAAATTCCGTAAACTACTTTTAAATTATTAAAAATACTTTTATAAAAAAGCGGGATGTTACAATCACCCCATCTTTTAAAAAGTTTCGTCCTCGAAACTTGAAAGCAGTTACAAGGACAACAGTAACAACTACAACTCTCACAGAAACCTTGATTTCAAAAACTTAGATTTCTTTCCAAAATTTCAGAAGTAAAAACCTTAGTCCAGCCTCCATCAAGGAACGTTTAGGTTCTCGTTGCGCATTCAAGAACCTGACATTCTAATCCGAAGGCAAAACCAAGGTGAAAATCAATGAAAGGTTTCAAAATTTAGATCGATCCGGTGTTGATAGGCATAGTACAGGTTATCAGACGTCTCCAATAACGAGTTCAGATGACAACCAACGCTGAAATCCATCAAAGTTGTAAAACTTTCAACTTTCTTCAAACTTAACCTCCCAAAATAAACTTTTATTTCAAATCTCTCAAAAAGAGTAAAGTTGCAAAGGTAACGGAAGTTTAAAATCCTCAGAAGGAAAACAATTCAAAACGGTTACAGAAAGCACAGAGACAACAACTTAAGATTCAAGGACGCGGAGTCAACAGAGATCGAGTCAAGAAGGGTGAAAATTCCTCAAAACTCAATCAAGGGGAAAGTTTACTTACAAGTTACCTCGAGAAGAAAGCAACGTGGATAAGTCGAAAGGAGATGAAGATAGATTTGAAGTAAGATGGTCAACTATTCAATAACAAGGGATGTGCATCTGGAGTTATCAAAGAAGACGATGCACAAGGAAAGAGGAGTATCTTCAAGGCTCAGAAGCATTCTCCAACGGTAGCACGAATCATCCATCTTCGGTAGAAAACACCGGTCTTGATCGTCAAATAGATGAGCTCACGGTTCGTCGATTTGAAGATATAAAAGTAAGATAAATGACAATCAACAAACACGTTAGACCTAGTAAAAGCAATCACAATACAGACTACCACTTGTCCTTAAGTCTACCCAATCTCTCATTCATTATTCAAGTTATTGGTCAAGTTAAGTTTGGGGATTACATGAGTGCGTCGGGAGCGATAACGCTCTGATACCAACTGTAAAACCCCTCGCGAAAAAGGAAAAGTAAAACACACAAAGTACCAAAAATGCAGCAAAATTAAAACTTTTTAACAAAACTAAACATGCGAGGTGCTTTAGAAATCTAAACATGCGAAAGATAAAACATAGATAAGTATATAAGTGCGATACAAACAGCCCGGGATAGCATACCCCTACAGGCACAAAATGCTGAAACGTAAGCCTAAGGTCTAGCTACACGATAAAGGTAAAAGTCAACGATGAAGGATCATCGCTCGCTAGCCTCAACGTAACCCCCTGCAAACAGCCTCATGTACCAACACACATACAACATGTGCGCCACAGTCAGTGGGGAGTGACTAGAGTGCTCCTAGCCACCTATTGTCAGTAACATGTAACACGTAAAACATCCAACATACTCCGACATTTATAACATGTGAAGCATATATAACAATATCTCATCTTTCATAACATCATGCATTACTATGCAAAGGCTCTCAACCAACTTCGGAAACTATTTGGAAGGAGAACCGGTTTCCCTTCCGGTTGCCCGGCCGGGGGGTCTTTCAATCCAAACCATTTACGAAACTAGACTAAGAGTCGTCCAATGCCTTGGACGAACAGTTCTAAGATAAACAAGTATCATGAATTCACAACACAAACCAAAGCATACTCAACATCCAATTATGTCAACAAGAGATAGGTCACCAAGTGACTCGACTCCAACAACTATAGGCCAACCAAATGACTCTACAAACAAGAGATAGGTCATCCAAGTGACTCGACTCTTACAACTATAGACCAACCAAGTGACTCTACAAACAAGAGATAGGTCAACCAAGTGACTCGACTCTTACAACTATAGGTCAACCAAGTGACTCTACAAACAAGAGATAGGTCAACCAAGTGACTCGACTCTTACAACTATAGGCCAACCAAGTGACTCTACAAACAAGAGATAGGTCAACCAAGTGACTCGACTCTTACAACTATAGGCCAACCAAGTGACTCTACAAACAAGAGATAGGTCAACCAAGTGACTCGACTCTTACAACTATAGGCCAACCAAGTGACTCTACAAACAAGAGATAGGTCAACCAAGTGACTCGACTCTTACTACTATGAGCAGGCCGACAATCGACTCGTCTATATACTACGACATCCCCAATCTCAGACTATACAACCCCCTGGTAGGACGACATCAAAAGACTGTCCTAGTCTAAATCTGGCCAGACTCTCGGAGCGCAAACGAATCACGATCCCCGATTCGACAAGTGCACAAGGCACCCCCAAGACCCGAACTAGCTAGGAACGAGGTATGCCCGAAGGCGGGCAGACAATCTAAGACCTGACCGTGAGACCAAGTCACTACGGCCAACCAGCTACACAATGCAATCAGGTGAGAATTCGAGTACTATAGCAGCGCACAGCAGGTTACACAAATCACAATATGTCATCTCAAAGATGTACAACAACTCAAACTCGAATGACAATCATTTTGTATATATCTCATCTCTAAACATCCATGTAACACTTAGCCGACTTCGGGAACTAATTTGAGGCGAGAGCCGGTTGCCCGGCCGGGGGGTCTTTCATCCTCAAACCCATTACCGAACCCGACATAACTGTCGCCCAATTTCTTGGGACTTCAAACAAGCATACAATTCATATTATATAACATATATTCTTTACGGAAATCATTACGTATATAAAATAACAAAAGAAACGTAAATTAAATATATAGTTCATTCGAAAAAGAGTAACAAAAACTAATTTAACATTTCATATTATATCCTCATATTTTCTATATAAAATTAACATGTGAGAAATTAATATAACAAGTCATAATTATTCGGGGAAACCGATTAACTAATTAATCATTTAGACATGCTTCTTAAAATGAAATCGTAATCAATTACTAATTCGTAACGATTTTTAACGTATTATATTTAAACGTAAACAAGCTAGCAAGCACGTACGTAAACTAATTCATTCAAGCAGGTTAGCAAGCACGTACGTAAAATAATAATAAAATAATAATATAATAATATACTAGTGAGTAATAGTGCTAGTCAAGAGTGCGGGTCGGTATTGACAACCCGGACCCGACCCGCCACTGGACCCGTGTCTGACCCGGCCCGCCTCGACCGGGTCCAAACCCGGCCCGGCCCGGATGGTTGAAGGGTCCGGGTCCGGGTCCAATTTTTGGAACCCGGCCCGGAGGGTGACCCGTGTGTGTAACCCGTGAACCAGCCCGTCGACCCGCCCCGCAGACCCCCCCCGTAGACCCGAAGGATGACCCGTGTGCGTGACCCGACCCGCCGACCCGTGAAATGTGTAGTACGAGTAACTGTTAAAGTGAATTGGGAAGTAGGGTTTGAATTTAATTGAAAGAATTGAGGTAGTGGGGTGGTCAGTGGGCCAATGGGGAGGGGATTCTTCTGGGAAATTGGGAATGGGTTGGTCAGTGCACCAATGGGGATTTGTTTGGGTCTTTGGGACTGTATTACTGTAATACTACTGGGCTACTGGCTATACTAGAGTAAGGCTAGAACTTAGGAAATAGCACACACTAGCAAAGTAGCCAAGTATCCGTTGCCTTTTTTGTTTTTTTTTTTTGAAAGTATCTGTTGCCTTAATGCCTTTGTCTCGGTATTTTTTTTTCAAATTTTTTTCAAATTTTTTAAATTCACAATTTTTTCTATAAATACCCCATTAACACAACACAATTACCACACAACTCATCTACTAATCTACTCATCTACTAATCTACTCATCTACTCTCTTGAGTCTCTTCTAAATTCTTATATAATTCTCTTCAATTTCAAGTTCAACATAATTCTCTAAAATTTCCTCCTAAAAAAGAAATTATTAATAAACACTCTCATAAATTTATAATTGTCTTAAATTTTTATCATCATATAATTGTTAGTTTATTTCTATAAAAAAATTAACAAAAAAATGGAAAGTAGATTATATACTCAAGAAGAATTGGAAGCCATGTACCGTCAATCACAAGGCGAAAATTCTCAAGTTAATCTTCAATTTCAATTTGGAAACGGTAATAGTTTTTTTTATTATATTATATTTTTCAAGTTGATAATTTCATTTTTCAATTTAATATATTATATTATATTCAATTTTGTGTTATTAATATAATTTAGTAATTTTTCTTTCTTAATAAGTTAATTCAATTTAGCAATATTTCACATTCATATACTAACTTGTTTTGTTTTAATATTTTGTTTAGTTTCGGAAGATCCGGTTTCTCAAGGAGGTGCATCCACAAGTACAAGAAAAGAAAAAGGGAAAAAAGATACGCAACCTTCTTATGTTTGGTCGTACTTTGATAAAGTGCCGGTTGAAGATACGACCAACCAATTCTCATGTATTTGCAAGTTATGTGAAGCAAATAACATTTCCACAAAATATAAATTTACTTCCGGTGACGGCTATGGAAGCATGAATCGTCATTTAGGAAAAAAACATGGTATCACGAGAGATAGTCATTTGAGCGGGAATCCTCAACAACAAACTCAAACTCTTCTTTCCGGGTTTATGAGTTCACAACCTGGCGGAGCTATGCCTTTTACTTATTCTCATAGTAATATGGTTGAAGAAATGGCTAGATTTGTTATTTCGGATGAACAACCTTTTTCTTTTGGTGCAAACCCAAATTATGCATATTTTAATAAAAAAAGCTTTTCAACCTAGTTATAAACCTGTTAACAGACAAACCTTACAACGACATTGTTTTAAACAATATTATGAAGAAAAAGATGCTTTAATTAAGTATTTTGATAAATATGACGGTCGAGTCGCTTTAACTAGCGATTGTTGGACTTCTAGACTAAATGATTCTTTCATACGTATTACCGCTCATTGGATAGATAGTAGTTTTGTTTTGCAAAAACGTATAATTGCTTTCGATTTAATGGATGAGAGTCATACGGGTTTTAACATTTTTTTGCATATTCAAGCAACTTGTGAAGAGTTTAAAATAATAAAGAAACTTTTTTCTATCTCGTTTGATAATGCTTCCTCTAATACAAAATGTATTGAATATGTTCTTAGTAAAATGACAAAATTTCTACTACTTGATGGTGAACTTGTGCATGTAAGATGTTGTGCTCATATAATTAACTTATCCGCTCAAGAAGGAATTGCTTTTCTTCACCCTTTAATTATGCCAATTAGAAAATGTGTCCATTGGATAAGAAAAACTCAAGCCATAAGACGTCGATACAAAGAATTGTGTGAACAAAATGAACTACCTAAAGTTGATTGGTCTAAAGATTGCCCGACAAGGTGGAATGCTGTTTTGGTAAAATTTCTACCGGGTCGTGATATTGTGATGCGGGTCAAAGTGTCAACCAATATAAGGATTTACGTAAAGGATGAATACGAAAATTAAAGAGATAAAACAATGACGCAAGAGATTTTTGTTGACGCGGAAAAACCCGTTTAGGGAAACAACCGCGGGGGGAACGGAATCCCACCAATATTTTTACTATGATCGAAGGTTTTCACTGTTGGGGACGGATTACAAGTATTTTGCGAAAGTAATAGGGTTTTACAACGTACGAATTGAATGAATAAAAAATGCCCTAGCCTTTCCTTTTATAGCTGCGGATTTAAGCTCAACCAATTTCTGCTCTGGCCCTGGAATGTAGGAGTGAATATAGGAGAATATTCCTTTAGGGTTTTGACCCATTCTCCTACTCCAACAGCTCTTTTTCTGCGTCTGGTCTGTATCTGGTCTGCGTCTGATTTGCCTCTGATCTGCCTCTGGCGTTGGGCTGCTTAATTATCTTTTGGGCCCAGTAACGAGATGTGGATTTTTGGGTTAAACAATTTCCCCCAAATTTCAGCTTAACTTGGCTTCAATTGGGCTGGAATTTTACTCTGCTTCCAAGGCGTGCTTCTGGAATTCATACGGGTAGTTGAAGGTTGCTGACGTTGCTTACGTGGGCTACCCACTAGGTGATTTTCTCAACCACCCATTTATTGTATGTCCCCTCAACCATTTCCCACTTGCATTTACTTTTAACTTTTGAATTCAAACTTACCCTTTGTTTTTAACCGTTCATTTTTTGCTATAAATTGTCTTTCCATCCGGCCTTTTCACTTTTACCATCTTCTCAATTTACTTCTTTCACCTACTTTCTCTTCTTCTCTTACTTTCTTTTTCACAGTAAAATTTATTTACCTCAACCTTCGAAGTTTTATAATGTCTGCCCCTAGTTCGTCTGCTGTTACTCCTGCTGGATGCTCTTCTGGTTCCTCACCTGCGCTGGGGGTCTACTCTGGTCCCTTTCCATCACAGAAACTGTAACACCCCCATTTATTTAAGGGCCTGAACTAGGACTCCTCAGATAAATAAAGGTGTTACCATCTCGGTTTCCCGAGGCAGTAGATACAAAGGAAGATAAACAGTACTTTAAATTAAATTTAAACTCAAACATGTTCTTACATAACCAAAAGATAAAACTGTTCGGATCAAAAAGAAAGTACAACTCATAGACTATTCTCAAGTGAACTACGCTCTAAACAGGTCCGGGTCCAAGCTTCTCACTTCCCTAAGCTCCCATAGTCTTTAACCTGTCAATCTGCTCCCCAATAGTTGGTTCATCACAGGTGATCACGAATACACAGGGTCAACCACGAGGTTGAGTAGGGAAAACCATAAATAGAAAACATTACTATAAATAGAAAGCTGAATATCTCCACTCCGAATCACAGACCCTTTTCTTCGCACCAAACACAGACCCTTTATCTCCGCGCCACACAGACCCTTTTATCTCCGCACCAAACACAGACCCTTTATCTCCACACCACACAGACCCTTTTCATCTCCTCATCTCATATCGTATCACAGAATATATATAAACAAATATCATAATATACCAACCAAATATTAGTATAAAACATTCATGGAAATCATCAATAACAACTGAGTAATCATTATGATATGCATCGTATTTCCCCTACCTGTAGTTGCAGAAGCAAATGATAAAATGCGCAACCGTTCTCAGAAGTGCTCCACACGAAAACTTCCACCTAGATAAGTATTACTTTAATTAATATTTCCCTAATTCACGTATAGCATACACACGTTCCATTAATAGACACTTCCTATACTTAGAAAGTTTCCCAACAACCAAGTTACCCAAAATAGTAACTTTCTAAATATAGTAGCTACTAAAAATAGTAACTCCGACAAGCAAATAAGCACTTGGTTTGAAATTCAAAACTAAGTCTTTACCATAAATACCAATTAAACATATACCATAATTATCATATTACCCCTTAAATGCAAATATTCTAAAATCATTAATAAAATTAATAGTGAAAATAAAAATAAGAATAATAATAATATTAGTAATAATAGTAAAAATAAGAATAATAAACAACACCACCATTGTCACGAACCCAGCCCTACAACGACCTCAACAACCCGACAAAACAGCCCCTCAACTCGAACAGCCCTCAACAGCCGTGAACAGGCCCTTCGGCCACCAGTACACGCACCCCCCTAACACTCCTAACCACCTTCTACCACCGCGACATCACCTCCCTACCCCTGACCTCCGGCGAGCAACCAAAAACCCGTGACAAACACCGCCCTTCACTGACCTGTTCTAAACACCTGCAACCAACCCTCTTAACCCAACCGAAACAGACTCAAAACGACACCACCACCAGTACCGACAGCCCCTGGAACCACCACGCTGACACACCCTGACACTCGCACTAGACACCACGGTGGTGCCACTGTGTCGACCTCCCCCGAGTCAACAGTGGTACCACCTCCCTTACTCCCCCCTGTGACAACCCAAACAGACCCGCGAACTACACCACTCGACTGACACAACGAACCCTCCTTTTTACACCACCCGTGATATCCAACACCCACCACGACTCACCCCTGACCACCTCTTAACCACCATAAGAACAACAAAACAAAACCCATAACCAGAACGACACCACAACCCCTCTCGAAAGAGCAACAAACACCAGCAGTATAAACGAATTGCAAATAAAACAGACACAGGTTGCGGCTTACCCGTTTTCTGACTCAAATCGAGGCTAGACCAGGTCACAACAACCGTGAGAGTGTCCTCCTTCTTGGAGTGTGGTGGCGGCTGAGCAAATAGGGTAGAGGTGATTGTAGTAGATAGGTCAGAAAAGGTGTGTCGAGGCTCCTCATATAAGGCGGCTGAGTAAGGTGTAGGATAGGTTTTAGCAGATAAAGAAATCGTGGGCTTGTTGTCTCATGTTTGCACGAAATTCGAGGCCCATGGCCGTGCTGCCATGGGTCCTGGGTTCGAATCCCATCAAATACATTTTACCAACATCATCCCTAGGTGGCTAGTTCCCCTTTTCGAGTCACAAATAAGACCTAAACAACTCGTATAAAACGAGTACGAGCAAGCTTATAAAACGAAAGATTTAAAATAAAAGTAACGAAAAAGCGAGGTATTACAGTCTTCCCTCCTTAAAAAGAACTTCGTCCCGAAGTTCCCATACTTAGGTGACAAAACAATCAACTTACGACACAAACAGCACAACCAGACAACTTAAATCACAGAATGTCACATTCCACCCCCCTTAAAGAAAAGTTACGTCCGCGTAACTTACCTCAATCAAAGAGATGTGGGTAACGCTCCCTCATAGATGCCTCAGGCTCCCAGGTAGCCTCTTCCTGATTATGATTTGTCCACAGGACTTTTACCAATGACGTCTCCCCATTGCGAGTCTTTCGTATCTTCCTGTCCAAAATCTCTTTCGGAGTCTCAATGTATGCTAACTGCTCATCGACCTCAATTACCTCATGCTGAAGCACATGTGATGGATCACTCACGTATTTCCTCAACTGAGACACATGAAACACATTATGGACCTTGGATAGGGTTGGAGGCAAAGCTAAGCGATATGCCACCTCTCCAACTCTGTCCAAGATCTCAAATGGTCCAATAAATTTCTGACTCAGTTTGCCACGCTTGCCAAATCTCATCACACCCTTCATCGGAGAGACTTTCAATAGTACCTTCTCTCCGACCTCAAACGAAATATCGCTCCTTTTCAGATCGGCATAACTCTTCTGTCGATCCTGAGCGGCCCTCATCCTCTGACGAATAATCTGAACCTGCTCCACCATTTCCTGAATCATATCTGGCCCCAAAGTCACAACATCAGCTCGATCATCCCAACACACAGGACTCCGACACTTCCTCCCGTATAGAGCCTCGAAAGGGGTCATGCCTATGCTTGCATGGTAACTGTTATTATAAGAAAACTCGATCAACCCCAGTCGATCCTCCCAAGATCCTCCGAACTCAAGTACACAAGCTCTCAACATATCCTCAAGAGTCTGGATCGTCCGCTCAGTCTGACCATCAGTAGCCGGATGGAAAGTTGTACTCATCTTCAATTGGGTACCCAGAGCGGCCTGCAACTCCTGCCAAAACCTGGATATAAACCTCGAGTCCCGATCTGAAACAATATCCTTGGGTACGCCATGCAGTTTGACCACATTCTGAACATACGACTTAGCCAATTCGGCTTTACTCCAGGTATCTTTCATAGGAATAAAGTGAGCTGACTTAGTTAAACGATCCACGATCACCCAAATCATGTTGTTGCCCCTCTGAGTCCGAGGCAACCCCACAATAAAGTCCATCGAAATATTCTCCCACTTCCACTCTGGCACATCTAGTGGCTGAACTTTTCCTTGAGGTCTCTTATGCTCCCCTTTCACTCGCTGACACGTCAAACACCTCGAGACAAACTCTGCAACCTCCTTCTTCATACTCGGCCACCAAAACGTCTTCTTAAGGTCCTTATACAGCTTATCACCCCCTGGGTGAACTGAATAAGGAGTAGCATGAGCTTCAGTCAGGATCTTCTTCTTTAGCTCCTCAACATTCGGTACACACCATCTCCCACTGAACCTTAAACTACCGTCGGTATGAATACTGAACTTGGATGCCCCATCACCATTCCCATTTTCCACCATCAAACGCCACTTCTGGATTCTCTCATCGCTCTTCTGTAACTCCCGAATCTCCCCATACAACTCAGGCTCCACGGTCAGATCACCAAGAGCATCCCCTTTCCGGATCATGAAAATTCCCATCTCCCTTAACTCGCCATGCAACCTTACTCTCGATCTGGCACAACTCAAAGCATGTACTGACTTCCTACTTAGAGCGTCAGCTACCACATTCGCCTTGCCCTCGTGGTAGACAATCTGCATATCATAGTCTCCGATCAACTCTATCCACCTCCTCTGCCTCATGTTCAACTCTTTCTGGGTGTAGATATATTTCAGGCTCTTATGATCAGAAAACACCTTAAAAGTGGCTCCATAAAGGTAATGACGCCACAATTTCAGTGTAAAGACCACAGCGCCCAATTCCAAATCATGAGTCGGATAATTTTCTTCATAGGTCTTCAACTGGCGAGAAGCATACGCGATCACTCTCCCATTCTGCATTAGCACACAACCCAGCCCATGCTTTGAAGCGTCGGTGTATACTTCAAAATTATCACTCCCAACTGGCAAGGCCAGGATAGGAGCTGTTGTCAGGCGTTCCTTAAGGGTTAGGAATGCCTTCTCACAACTCTCATCCCAGATATAACGGTTCTCCTTCCTCATCAACGACGTCAACGGTTTTGCTATCTTCGAAAAGTCTTTGACGAATCTCCGGTAATAACCTGCTAACCCCAGAAAACTTCGGATCTCACTCACATTCTTCGGACTTTGCCACTTAGTCACAGCTTCAATTTTACTAGGGTCCACAGATACCCCCTCTTTGGAAATGACATGCCCCAAGAACGCCACTTTCTCCAACCAGAATTCACACTTACTCAACTTAGCATTGAGTTTATGTTCTTCCAGAGTCTGAAGTACCTTCCTCAAATGATCTTCGTGCTCCTCCGCATTCTTGGAATATACCAGGATATCATCGATAAATACCACCACGAACTTGTCGAGATACGGGCTGAAGACTCGATTCATCAAGTCCATGGACACAGCTGGAGCATTAGTCAATCCAAAGGGCATAACCACAAATTCATAGTGGCCATACCTTGTTCGGAAAGCGGTCTTCGGAATATCTTCATCCTTTATCCTCAATTGATGATACCCGGATCTCAAATCAATCTTGGAGAAAACCCCAGCCCCACTTAACTGATCGAACAAGTCGTCAATTCTCGGCAACGGATAACGATTCTTGATGGTTACATTATTCAGTTCTCGGTAGTCAACACACAACCTCAAACTCCCATCCTTCTTTTTCACAAATAATACAGGTGCTCCCCAGGGCGACACACTGGGTCGGATGAACCCTTTCTCAGCTAGCTCATCCAATTGCTTCTTCAACTCCTCCATTTCTTTCGGTCCCATACGGTACGGTGATTTAGATATTGGTCCCGCTCCTGGTTTGAGGTCAATGGAAAATTCCACTTCCCTCCTCGGCGGTAACCCTGGAACGTCGTCTCGAAAAACTCCCTCAAACTCCCGTACCACAGGCATCTCACTAGTCTTGGGGGTCTCAGCCTCACAATCCCACATTTGGCACAAAATTAGGCTTTCTCCTTTCCTCAAGCTAGACTTCAAGGTATTGACGGATATGAATTTGATCTTTGGTTTGACTCTATACCCCTTGTAGGATACCCTCACTCCCTTGGGTCCCTTCAAGGAAATTTTCTTTTGATGACAGTCGATAAAAGCCCTATACTTCCCCAGCCAATCCATCCCTAGGATCACCTCAAAACCTCCCAGAGGAAATTCTATGAGGTCACAATAGAAAATTTCTTCCCCGATTTTGATGGGTACACTACCATAGACTCTATTACAAGTTATTGACTCTCCTGAGGGTATGGTCACTGAGTCTGCGACCCAGTCAAACCTCTCGAGTCCCAAAACTCTAACATGGTCTCTAGACACAAAAGAATGGGTGGCACCGGAATCGAAAAGCACGAAAGTAGGTTTAGAGTTCACAAGAAAAGTACCAGTAACCACATGAGCGTCCTCTTGAGCGGCCTGCTTTCCCATGGCAAAGAGGTTGCCACTGGTCTTGACCCCACTCTGGCTGGCACCAGATGTCCCAGCCTGCTGATTTCCTGCCGTCCCCGTCTTGTTGCTGTTCCCACCTCCATTGTACTGATTTTGATATGAACGGTTCTGATTGTTGTTGTTGTAGTTCCTCTGGTAGTTGCTGCTGCCACCAGACTTCGCACCCCCACCATAGTTTGTCATGGGTGTGCGATAGCCATTGCTGCCATAGGACTGAGTGCGAGGTCCCTGGTATCCGGATGTAGGTGTACGATAGCCCCCGGACTGGTTCACTCTAGACGAGCGACACACTGCCTGCTTGTGCCCAATTTTCCCGCAACCGAAACAGACCACTCCCACTGAACCACTACCAGAACCTCCACTCTTGAAGTTGCCCCCACTCTGGTTTCTCCCGCCACCAGAGGCACTACTCCCGAAATACCCACTGTACTTGTTATTACTTTGCTTTTTCGATCCTGAACCCTCAGCTACTGTTTCAGCTTTCCTCTTTTCTGACTTGGATTGTTTATCCTTTTTGATCATATTCGAAAGCCTCTCCGCCGCCCCAGCCCTTAAATAGATGTCACGGATTGTGGTTGGCGGAGCTGCAATCAGTCTCTTCTTGACGGCGATTGATAACCCCCTCTCAAACTTCATGGCTAACATAGCATCATCAAATCCCATATCTCTCACATAGTGTACCAGCTGGATGAATTTCCGGTAGTAAACCTCTACGGTCATGTCCTCCGACATCGTGAATGAGTCGAACTCCTCTCTCAGCTTGCTCTTTTGGAATTCTGGTAGAAACGCCTCGCTCAGAACCCCCTGGAATGCGTCCCACGGAACAAACGCGGATCCACCCTCTAAAGCTGCTTCTCGGAGCTCTCCCTTATTCGTGGTCCACCAATCTCCAGCCATACCCCTCAGATAGTGGGCAGCCTGGTCTACCTTCAACTCTTCAGGGCAATCCAGCAACTCGAATAGGTTATCGAATTCCCGGCACCAAGCTCTTAACAGGTGAGGTTCCCCCTCCCCAGTGAATTGGGTAGGGTGATGCCTTGCGATGATTGTGCTCATTTTCGCGGAGTCCATTCGTTTGGCCTTTAGGGCCGCATTTTCAGCTATCAGTCGGTCCACCTCTTCTTGGGTGATGTTAACGGCATTCTCTCTTCGCGGAGGCATACTATAAAATAAGAAAAGAATGAGTCCCGACATACATGGGTACCCATTTGGTTTAGAGCTATGTTCCCTAAGCATCAAAATCTATCAACACTTATAATATAGAGTAGTTCTATTCCATAACATGGCTTAGGGTTCACATAACCGCATATCACTAGACATGATGAAAGAAGAATTACTAGCATGTTCCAAATTACTTATTATACCACAACAATATACACCTTTTATTCAAACAAGTAAGGATTCATTCATGTTCATGCCCCTTCCGGCTTTTCCATAAGTCTCGTATACACAGAATCTCATAACACACTTATCACAGTATGCTATCACTTTCACCACCTCCTATTCTACCCTTTTCTCTCATATATGCACTCTGGGTTCCCGGGTAAGACTGATAGGGCCTATGGTTTGGTGTGAGGGGGCCCCAGACTCATACTTCCCCTTTAGTGTGCTCCTAACAGTCCTATCCCGGGGTTCATTTTATTTAGACTCTCCTATATTCATTAGGTTCATTAGTTTAGGCCTGAGGATCGTTCGCTCTGATACCACTTTGTAACACCCCCATTTATTTAAGGGCCTGAACTAGGACTCCTCAGATAAATAAAGGTGTTACCATCTCGGTTTCCCGAGGCAGTAGATACAAAGGAAGATAAACAGTACTTTAAATTAAATTTAAACTCAAACATGTTCTTACATAACCAAAAGATAAAACTGTTCGGATCAAAAAGAAAGTACAACTCATAGACTATTCTCAAGTGAACTACGCTCTAAACAGGTCCGGGTCCAAGCTTCTCACTTCCCTAAGCTCCCATAGTCTTTAACCTGTCAATCTGCTCCCCAATAGTTGGTTCATCACAGGTGATCACGAATACACAGGGTCAACCACGAGGTTGAGTAGGGAAAACCATAAATAGAAAACATTACTATAAATAGAAAGCTGAATATCTCCACTCCGAATCACAGACCCTTTTCTCCGCACCAAACACAGACCCTTTATCTCCGCGCCACACAGACCCTTTTATCTCCGCACCAAACACAGACCCTTTATCTCCACACCACACAGACCCTTTTCATCTCCTCATCTCATATCGTATCACAGAATATATATAAACAAATATCATAATATACCAACCAAATATTAGTATAAAACATTCATGGAAATCATCAATAACAACTGAGTAATCATTATGATATGCATCGTATTTCCCCTACCTGTAGTTGCAGAAGCAAATGATAAAATGCGCAACCGTTCTCAGAAGTGCTCCACACGAAAACTTCCACCTAGATAAGTATTACTTTAATTAATATTTCCCTAATTCACGTATAGCATACACACGTTCCATTAATAGACACTTCCTATACTTAGAAAGTTTCCCAACAACCAAGTTACCCAAAATAGTAACTTTCTAAATATAGTAGCTACTAAAAATAGTAACTCCGACAAGCAAATAAGCACTTGGTTTGAAATTCAAAACTAAGTCTTTACCATAAATACCAATTAAACATATACCATAATTATCATATTACCCCTTAAATGCAAATATTCTACAATCATTAATAAAATTAAGTGAAAATAAAAATAAGAATAATAATAATATTAGTAATAATAGTAAAAATAAGAATAATAAACAACACCACCATTGTCACGAACCCAGCCCTACAACGACCTCAACAACCCGACAAAACAGCCCCTCAACTCGAACAGCCCTCAACAGCCGTGAACAGGCCCTTCGGCCACCAGTACACGCACCCCCCTAACACTCCTAACCACCTTCTACCACCGCGACATCACCTCCCTACCCCTGACCTCCGGCGAGCAACCAAAAACCCGTGACAAACACCGCCCTTCACTGACCTGTTCTAAACACCTGCAACCAACCCTCTTAACCCAACCGAAACAGACTCAAAACGACACCACCACCAGTACCGACAGCCCCTGGAACCACCACGCTGACACACCCTGACACTCGCACTAGACACCACGGTGGTGCCACTGTGTCGACCTCCCCCGAGTCAACAGTGGTACCACCTCCCTTACTCCCCCCTGTGACAACCCAAACAGACCCGCGAACTACACCACTCGACTGACACAACGAACCCTCCTTTTTACACCACCCGTGATATCCAACACCCACCACGACTCACCCCTGACCACCTCTTAACCACCATAAGAACAACAAAACAAAACCCATAACCAGAACGACACCACAACCCCTCTCGAAAGAGCAACAAACACCAGCAGTATAAACGAATTGCAAATAAAACAGACACAGGTTGCGGCTTACCCGTTTTCTGACTCAAATCGAGGCTAGACCAGGTCACAACAACCGTGAGAGTGTCCTCCTTCTTGGAGTGTGGTGGCGGCTGAGCAAATAGGGTAGAGGTGATTGTAGTAGATAGGTCAGAAAAGGTGTGTCGAGGCTCCTCATATAAGGCGGCTGAGTAAGGTGTAGGATAGGTTTTAGCAGATAAAGAAATCGTGGGCTTGTTGTCTCATGTTTGCACGAAATTCGAGGCCCATGGCCGTGCTGCCATGGGTCCTGGGTTCGAATCCCATCAAATACATTTTACCAACATCATCCCTAGGTGGCTAGTTCCCCTTTTCGAGTCACAAATAAGACCTAAACAACTCGTATAAAACGAGTACGAGCAAGCTTATAAAACGAAAGATTTAAAATAAAAGTAACGAAAAAGCAAGGTATTACAGAAACTGTTGGCCCCTAGACATCTCTGTGATTCAGCCTTTGATGAGTCCCACGCGGCTCTAATCAAGGTCAGGTTCGGCTTCCCGGACGGGGTTGTCTACCACTTCCCCCTCGCCGGTGAGAAGGCGGACTTCGCGAGGGAAGGGTGGACCTGTTTTTATGAATACCCCTTCCGCTTGGGTCTGAGATTCCCGTTTCCTGATCTTATTGTTGATTTCCTGAAATTGACTAAGTTAGCCATGTGTCAGGTTGCTCCTCACGCATGGCGTATTCTGCTTAGCATATGTGCTTTGAACCGAGAGCGTGGTTTGAACATTGGGCTGGCGGATCTTGGCCAGTGGTTTAACCCGCGCTCTTTGGGTCATTTCCAGTGTACAATTCGTGGTTATGATAACATGCCTTCTGCTATTGTCTTTCCTACTACTCCGGATGACAGTAAATGGTTCACCCGTTTCATCTTTGTCAAAATTGATACGTTGCCTTCTTCTCCTGATTATATTTTCTCTGCATGGCAGCCGATTGAAGGTATAGTTTCTATTCCGGGTTTATTTCTTGCTTTTTGCCTTTGATGTTTTGTTCTTGTTTTGACAGCTGGCGTGTTTTTCCAGGGCATAGCCTGGCAAAGCTTCCCGAGTCTGCGGATCCTGCTACTTCGAAGGCCAAGCTCCTGGACCTCCCTACGGAGGAGAGGTCTTTCCCTAGGTTGGTCCAGGATTCTGCTGCTCCGGCGGCGAAGAAGGAGGGTATGGTGTCTTTTCTGTTTTAGTTATCTTCTTGAGCAGGGTTTCACTTAACCTGTTCTGATTTTGCGTTTGTTTGATTTTCCAGGCAAGGCCAGGGTTGATGTGAGCAGAGTTATGCAACTGCGCAGAAAAAGATTTACTCCTGGGGACGCGGGGTCCTCAAAGAAAAAGAAGGTTGAGATTGCTGAGGGGAGCCCTGCTGGAGCTGGGTCCCAGGCTGCCCCGATTGAGGTTGATACTCTTGATCCAGTCCAGGAGTCGGTTCCTGAGACTTCTTTTGTTGATCCGTCCCCTCTTGAGATCCCTCCCACCATCCCTACTCCTGACTTTAAGCCTGTACTAGAGCAGCTGCCTCGGACATTTTCTGGAGAGTCCTCCTCTCCTCCTCTGCAGCTAGAGATTCCTGGAGGTTTTGGAGGACTTAAGACCAAGCTCTGGCCTACTCTGAATTCTTTGTTATTCCCTGCCTCTGCCTCCATTTTGAAGAAGCGTCCTTTTCAGGACTTGACTAGACATGCTGCAGAGGTTTCTTTTGAGGTGGGCTCTTTCTTTGGTTTTTTCTCTTTTTTTTTTTTTTATCTGATCTGGTTTGGTGTACTCAGGCTTTGGAGCTGGCATTGTGCACCAATCAACAGAGTGAGGCGTTGCTGGCGGATTTTCAGCGTATGAAGGCGGCTCATGATGATGTTGTGGAGAGGATGCAGGAGATGGAGGTGAAGCTGAAGTCGGAGGAGATCTTGAGGGCGAATCTAAGGCAGGCTGTTGAGCGCTTTCGTCGGGAGATAAGTATGGGCCAGGAAAAGCTTAAGGCTCAGGAGGAAGCCTCTCAGAATCAGTTGGTCGTAGCTCAGTCTAAACTGGAGCGGGCCTTAGCCTCAGAGGCTAATCTGGTTCTGAAGGTAGAGGCCCTGGAGCACAAAAAGGCTGGTCTGTAGAAAGCTTTGATCGAAGCTATTTCCTATACTGCTACTGAGACCCGGATTAATTGTGTTAAGGAGTTCCAGGAGGGTAGTCATACTGCCTGGGACCTGTCTGCTCTGGAGGAGGCCTTTGCCGCAGATTTCCCTGATGGCCTGAACATGGATCTGCTTTCGGACGATGAAGAAGAGGGTATGGTGGGGTCCCAAGATGCTGGAGAGGAGGTGTCCTCTGGCCCCACCAGTGCTGATGCTGCTGCTGCTGGACCTGCTCCTGATGAGTAGGCTTTTAAAATTTGTTTGCTGGGCCCTGTTATGGGCGTAAATATTTTGTTTTGTGAACTTTCGGTGCCCCTGCGTGGGCTTAACTTTGTAACTTTTTGCTGCTGGTCCGGGTGGACCAGTGAAAACAATTCTGCTGCTGGTCCGGGTGGACCAGTGGAAACAATTCCGTTTTGAGCTGCTTTGAGCAGCTTTTAATCGTATGTCCCCGTTGTGTGGGGTTTCCTTATCTTGTTGCTTTCTGCCGTTTTTTCTGGCATTTCTTTTGTACATGCATGTTTCGTTTGTATTTTGGCCATCGCTGTTTTGGTGTGCTGGCCTGGTGTTTCATATACCCATCCCTATACTGGGGTGCCAGGCTTGACTTAGGTTCTCCTGCGATCAATGCAGATTTCCTCTTTAGGTCAGTCCACTAGGATAAGTAAATTCTGGTCCAGAAAATAAGTAATGAAATTTTTCCTTTTAAAAGACTTAAAAATTGAAAAATGCACTAAGGTTTGAAGTTACAAGACCTAGATTACTAAACTTAGGTTAAAAAATATAAAGACCAGATATCATTCTAAACTTAGGTTTATAAAAAATACAAAGGTAAGACAAAAATTTTAAACTGAACCAGAGTAAACTTTATACAGAGTAGAACCTGAGTCTAAGGGAGCTGTTCTGATCTGGTGGAGGCACCTTTAGATGATATACTTTTTTAAGTGAAGTATATTCCATGATCTGGGTATCATTTCCCCTTCTATTGTCATTAGCCTGTAGGCCCCATTACCAACTATGCTCTCGATTTGGTATGGACCCTCCCAGTTGTAGGCGAATTTTTCGGCTTGTCGGTTTTTGGTGTTTTGGAACACTTTTCTCAGGACCAGATCTCCTACTTGCAGGGTTCTAATCCTGACATTTTTGTTGTAGCTCCGAGCCACCATCTGCTTGTATGAGGCCATTCTGACGTAGGCACTGGTCCTGAGTTCATCAACAGTGTCCAGGCTTCTTGTCATTTCTACTTGGTTCTGATCCTCAGTTATACTCCCGTATCTGTGGGTTGGGACTTTGATCTCAGAAGGAATTACCGCTTCTGCTCCGAAGACAAGGCTGAAGGGGGTCTGACCTGTTGCTACTTTTGGAGTAGTTCTGTCAGCCCACAGGACCAGAGGAAGTTCCTCTGCCCATTTCCCTCCCATTTCTTGTAGTTTCTTTTTCATATTCTCAATGATGATCTTATTACTAGATTCAGCCTGTCCATTGGACTGGGGGTTCCTGGGGGTAGATTTCTGGAGTGACACATTCCACCCAGCACAGAAAGCCTCGGTTTTCTTCCCAATGAATTGGGAACCATTATCACATATTATTTCTGAGGGTATGCCAAATCTAGTGAATATATTGCGCTTAATAAAAGAGATGACCTGTGCTTCGGTGGTCTGGGTGAATGATTCTGCTTCAATCCACTTAGAAAAGTAATCTGTCATGGCCAGCATGTATAGCTCGTTTCCTGGTGCTCTGGGGAGAGGTCCCACAATATCCATCCCCCACTTCATAAAAGGCCATGGGGATATGATCGGGTGCAGAGGCTCTGCTGGTTGGTGATTGACAGATGCGTGCCTTTGACAGGCGTCACATTTCCTTGCATACTCCTTCGCATCCTTGCGCATTGTGGGCCAGAAGTATCCCATTTGAGGGCTCTATTGGACAGGCTTCTTCCCCCTGCATGATTTCCACAGTCTCCGCTGTGGAGGTCATGCAAGACTGTCTGCGCCTCAGTCTGGTCCAGGCATCGCAGATATGGCCCTACTAATGATTTCCGGAACAGGATTCCATCAATCAGTAGGAATCTGGAGGCCTTCATTCTGAAACTGCGTGCTTCTTTCTTACCGCTGGGCTGGATATCATGCTGCAACCAGTCCAGGTATGGCTTTCGCCAGTCTTGTTCTGACTCCTGGTCTGGGTTGTTGCTGCAGATAGGTAGCTCCTCCTGGTCCGAATCTGGTCCAGGAATGGCTGGTTTGAGGACATGGGTGATTGGAATACTGGCTACGTCGGCTGATTTGAAGGTTGAGCCTAGAGTTGCCAGTGCATCTGCCTCTGCGTTCTGCTCTCTGGGTACTTGCTGGATGCAGAATTCCACGAATCTGCTGATTAACTCCTTTGCCACACACAAGTAGGCCACCATAGTGGGGTCTCTTGCTTCGTATGTTCCATTGACATGATTCACAATTAGTTGTGAATCACTGTATGCATTAACATGGTTGATTCCCATGTCCAGGGCTAGTTGCAGTCCCAGGACTAGGGCTTCATACTCAGCCACATTATTTGTGGTCTTGAATTCACATCGGACTGCCTGGGTGATTAGATCCCCTTCTGGTGATCGGAGGATCAACCCAACTCCGGACCCTCTGGCGTTTGAAGCTCCATCTACTCGTAACTCCCAGGTGCCTGGTTTGGCACCCTGGTGTAGGTGCAGGATTTCCTGCTCTGCTTGGGTCTGGAGTGCTGGGCTGAAATCGGAGACGAAGTCTGCGAGGGCTTGTGACTTTATGGCTGTGCGTGGTTCAAACTGGAGGTCATATCCACTGAGGTGCACCGACCACTTAGCCATTCGTCCTGATAATTCTGGCTTTCTCATAACCGTCTTGAGTGGGTGATTGGTAACCACTGAGATGGTATGAGATTCGAAGTATAGACGCAGCTTATAGGATGCTGTGACCAATGCCAATACTTGTTTCTCCAGTGAGGTATACCTTGCTTCTGCTGGCAGTAATGACTTGCTGACGTAGTACACCGGGTGCTGAGCTCTTTCGTGCTGTCGGACCAGAACTGCACTTACTGCTGCTTCGGTTACTGAGAGGTACAGGAGCAGGACCTCCCCCTGCTCTGGCTTGGATAGCAGGGGTGGGCTGCTCAGGTACTGCTTTAGTTCCTGGAATGCTTTTTCGTGCTCTGGTGTCCAATCAAACTTCTGGCTTTTTCTAAGAATATCATAGAATAATCTGCACCGGTCTGAGGATCTGGAGATAAACCTGCTCAGGGCTGCTACTCTTCCCGTCAGACGCTGCACATCTTTTGGCTTTTAGGGTGATTCCAGATGCAGAACTGCTTTGATCTGTTCTGTGCTGGCTTCTATCCCCCTCTGTGTTACCATATACCCCAGGAATTTCCCACTGGAAACTCCGAAGGTACACTTAGCTGGATTTAACTTCATTTTGTACTTCCGGAGGGTGTTGAATGTTTCCTCCAGGTGCTGGGTGTGGTCTGCTGATTGCTTGGATTTGACCACCATATCATCTATGTAGACTTCCATATTACGTCCTATCTGGTCTTTAAACATCATATTGACGAGCCGCTGGTACGTGGAACCAGCATTCTTAAGGCCGAAGGGCATTACGTTGTAGCAGTAGATGCCCCTTTCGGACCTGAATGCTGTCTTTTCCTGGTCTGCCGGGTCCATTTTGATCTGGTTGTACCCGCTCCAGGCATCTAGGAAAGTCAACATTTCGTGGCCTACAGTGGCGTCGACCATAGCATCTATGTGTGGCAAGGGGAATGGGTCTTTGGGGCAGGCCTTATTCAGGTCTGTGAAATCCACGCAGACCCTCGACTTGCCATTCTTTTTTGGTACCACCACTACATTAGATAGCCACTCGGGGTACCTGACTTCCCTAATCTTTCCTGCCTCCAGAAGGTTATCCACCTCCTGGTTTATGATTTGATGTCTTTCTGCTGCGAATTTCCTGCGCCTCTGCTGCACTGGTCTGAATCCTGGATCTATGCTGAGCTTGTGTGTTATGATTTCTGGGTCTATGCCAATCATGTCCTTGTGGGACCAGGCAAAGCAGTCCACGTTCTTTCGGAGCAGCTGGAGGAGCTGCCGGCGTAGATTTCCAGAGCACTCTGAGCCTACGAACACGGTCCTTTCTGGGTGCTGCTCATCCAGGTGGACCTCATCGATTTCTGCCTGGTGGGGCTCGATGTACTCCCCCTGGATGTGCAGTTGCTGTAATTGCTATGCTCTGGCAGCTGGTGGTCTGGTGGTCCTTTTAAGAGCTACTTTGTAACAATCCTTGGCCTCCTCCTAGTCTCCCCGTATCTCCTGAACTCCCCACGGCGTAGGAAACTTCAGGCACTGGTGATACGTTGACGGGATTGCTCGCATTTCGTGGATCCAGGGCCTGCCAAGAATAACATTGTAAGTAGATGGACCATCAATAACTAAGTACCTTACCTGTTTGTTCAGCCCTCCGGCGTAGGTGGGGATGGTGATTTCCCCCAGGGTATGCGCTGTTTCTCCACTGAATCCAACCAGGGGAATAGCTTTCTTTGTCAGGTCCTTCTCGTCAAATCCCATGCTCTTTAGTGCATCCAGCATTAGCAGGTTGACGGAGCTGCCTGTGTCTACCATGACCTTCCTGACCTCACAGTTGCCAATGTTCAATGTGATAATCAGGGCATCATGGTGCTGCTCTGGTACAGCTTCTGCATATGTCTCGTCAAAAGTTACTGCTGGGAGGTCCTGCCTTGCTATTCTGCATGATGATTCTGGCTTGTCTCCCTTTGCTGCAGTCACACGTCTTTTGGCTGCTGAATAGGTGAGCCCACACAGCTCTGATCCTCCAGTAATGACATTGACAATTCTATTGCAGGGAGGAACTGGTGAAGGCTGCACCTGGCTGGCTGCGTTGACTCTGGTGGACTTCTCTGGGAGCAGATGGTCCAAGTTGCCTCGGTCATACTGGAATCGGACCTCCTTTCTGAGGGTGTAACATTCGTCCGAGGTATGACCTATGTCATCATGAAATTCACATTTTTTGCTAGCATCACGGCGGTCATTGAGCCGCTCCTCTCTCTTCTTTGGCCATCTGACTCCTTTGAGCTCTCTCAAGGCCTTTAGCAAGCCTGCCATTCCGGTGGTAAAACCATACTCACTGACCTTCGGAGGTGGATCTGCATCGTTTTTCCCATCGGTGCTCTCGGATACTTTGCTCACTGGCTTGCTGTAGGGCTTTGATCTTTCATTCCTTTTTTCTACTGGTGCTTTCCTAGACACAGGTTCTGTGTCATAGGTATTTCTTCTAGAGGCAGCGTCTTCTTCCAGCCTCATGGCTGCAACTGCCTGGGCCTGTACATCAGCAAAGGCAGTGCACGGATGCATTGTCAATTGCTTGTAAAGGTCTGAATCGTGATGTAACCCCCTGCGGAAGGCTTCGATGGCAGTGGGTACATCACAATGCGGAATGGCAACTTTCTCTTTGTTGAATCTGGTGAGGTAATCTCGAGTTGTTTCCTCGAATCCTTGAACAATTCTGTATAGATCACTGGTCTGCTTCTCTGGTTTCATGCTGCTAGCAAACTGCTGATTAAAAGCATTTACCAGATCTGCAAAGGAAGAGATGGTGCGATTGGGCAATCCCACAAACCAGTGCAAGGCTGCTCCGGATAGGGTTGACCCAAATCCTTTGCACATGCAAGCCTCCTTAAGTGCTCCGGTTGCGGTTACCACCATCATTTTCTGCTTATACTGATTTATGTGGTCCAGAGGGTCGGCCGTACCATCATATAGTGTCATGGTTGGTGGCACAAACCCCTTTGGCACATTGATCAGGGTAATGTTGTCGATGAATGGTGAATCTGCATAGCTGTCCTGGGAAGCTTTCTCCATGGGCCTTGGCATGCCAGGTATCTTGGTGATCATGTCTTTCAACTCCTGGTAGCGCTGGTCTGAGAGACTGCCTACTCCGGGAAATGGATTGACTGCCGGAGGGAGGAAGCCTGGAGGGGCTCCTCCCCAGGGACCTGAGGTCGGGTTGACTGGCGGAGGGAAGAAGCCTGGAGGGGCTCCTCCCCAAGGGCCTGCAGCTGGTTGATTGGCTGTTACGGATGGACTGAAGCCTGGTCCTGGATACCAACCTACTGCTGACTGCGCTGGTGCTCCTCCTTGCCACCCTCCAACGCTGGGCTGGTTCTCGGGTGCTGCTCCTGCTGAGATCTCTGGCGTTCGTCCGATGGTAGGCTGTGGAGGGGTACTTGAAAAAATCAAAGGGTCAGTCCCAGGGGGAAAACAAGGTGTAGGATTACCTGCAGGCTGAACTGGTCTGGACTGCGGTGCTCCAAACACGGATGAGTCCAGATCCAGTATCATTGGGCCACTGCTCGGGGTGGTGACACTTAGATCCAGCCTGGTGACGATCTCCTGGGGAATTGGTCGGTTCAACCCTGCTCTCCCGAAGGGGTTGAAGGTCTGCCCAGGCCCCGGCTGCAACATTCTGAACGGCTGCTCTGGACGTGCGACTGCGGCGATCTGCTCTCTCAGGTTCAGGTTGTCCTTCTTCAGTCCCTCTATGGCTTCCTGCAGAGCACTCATTCCCTGGACCACCATCTGCATTGGATCTGTTCGGGGAACCTGCGGCTGCTGGCCTGCTCCAGGTATCTGGGCCTCTCCGCTCCTGCTAGGGCTGCTCTCTCTGCTCTGCCTTGGAGAAGCAGACACTGGGGGTGATCTGGGAACCTGAGGAGGTTTGCTGGATGGGGCCACAACCCTTGGGGCTGTGGTCTGGCTTACGACCAGGGGTGGTCCTGCGAGACCAACGGGCACAGTAGGGCTGGTCCCACTGGACTGGGCTGGCATGCTCTGAGAGCTGGAAGGGTTGGCTTTGGTCCCAGACATGCTTGTTGTGGCAAGATAACGATTTTAAATATTGGAATGCGCACTATGCCCCACGGTGGGCGCCAAATTGTTTTGGTAAAATTTCTACCGGGTCGTGATATTGTGATGCGGGTCAAAGTGTCAACCAATATAAGGATTTACGTAAAGGATGAATACGAAAATTAAAGAGATAAAACAATGACGCAAGAGATTTTTGGTGACGCGGAAAAACCCGTTGAGGGAAACAACCGCGGGGGGAACGGAATCCCACCAATATTTTTACTATGATCGAAGGTTTTCACTGTTGGGGACGGATTACAAGTATTTTGCGAAAGTAATAGGGTTTTACAACGTACGAATTGAATGAATAAAAAATGCCCTAGCCTTTCCTTTTATAGCTGCGGATTTAAGCTCAACCAATTTCTGCTCTGGCCCTGGAATGTAGGAGTGAATATAGGGGAATATTCCTTTAGGGTTTTGACCCATTCTCCTACTCCAACATCTCTTTTTCTGCGTCTGGTCTGTATCTGGTCTGCGTCTGATTTGCCTCTGATCTGCCTCTGGCGTTGGGCTGCTTAATTATCTTTTGGGCCCAGTAACGAGATGTGGATTTTTGGGCTAAACAAATGCCACTTACCATTTGTTAATAAAGGCCATCAAATACAAAAAGGTAATTACTGAATTGTATAACACACATCACAAAACACAAGAAAATGAGGAAATTGACGAATCTATGTGGGTTATTGCTGGTCATGTTGTTGAGCTTTTAGAAGTTTTTAAGCAAGCTACATTGATTTTCTCTTATGTTTATAAGCCTAATGTACATTGTGTTATTGTTGAATGTGTAAGAATTATGATTGCTTTTAATAATGCTGAAAAAGTTGAGGTCGGGTTATGCCATGTTGTACAAGATATGAAGAAAAAGTGGATAACTTATTTTACTGATTTTCCTGAAATATATGGTATTGGATGCATACTTAATCCGTGTTATAAAGTTACAGGTTTAAGGGGTATGCTAGAAGGTTATTACGGGTTGTTGAAAATCGATTATGATATTGATGCTTATATTACTAGATGTCTTAGTATTTTGCGTAGACTATGTGCTATTTAAGCTGGACCTTCCTCGCCAACAACAACAACAACAACAACAACAACAACAACAACAAATGAAGGTAATGTGCAAAAGTTGAGTAAAGTGGACTCTACATTTCGATCCTTTTTATTTTTTAAAAATAAAGGAAGTTCTTCCTCCACCCCTTCCACCTCTAAAAATCTTGATGACTATTTGGCTTTTGGACCGACCGAAGATGAGGTTGATGTCCTTCAGTATTGGAGTGCGCATTCAGGCGTATATCCGTTATTGTCTACAGTTGCTAGGGATTGTTTGGTTGTTCCGGCGTCCACAGTGGCGTCCGAATCTGCTTTTAGTGCAGGTGGAAGAGTGCTCACGGATCAAAGATCAAGCTTGGGGGCGGAGACATTAAAGATGTGCGTGATTAAGAGAGATTGGGATTTGGCACGTCGCCGATTACAAGAAGTTGCGTATAAACCGAGTGACAGTAGTGATGAAGATTCATTGCTATTAATCGGCCGCGAAGACGTCATGCCATCTCAAGAATCTGGAGTGGAAGGTTAGAAGTCTCACCATGTCCTAGCCTAGCCATTACGGTAAGTCAGGTAAGTAGAGAACTACGTGGGCTTTGATTCTTTCGAGATACGTAAGCATCATAATTATTATAATTTTTAAAAATTAATATCAAATTCAATTATTTTGGTATTATCTTTTAAGAGTTACAATAATTTCGACCAAGCCCTTTTTTTTTCCTTCTATATATAATACTTATATTTATATATCAAACCGTAATAATGAAATCGAATGTATGTCGTTTTGTATAAAACTTATCGAATTTACGTCGTTTTGATCCCTGACCCGCCCCCTGACCCGCCCCCTGACCCGCCCCATGACCCGCCCCCTGACCCGCCCCGACCCGCCCCCTGACCCGCCCAGACCCGCCCCCTGACCCGCCCCTGACCCGCCCTTGACCCGCCCCGGGTCGGGCTCGGGTTACCCTTCTCAAGACCCGTCCCGGACCCGCCCCGGACCCGCCCTTACCCCGGGCCGTGTCCGGGTCCCCCATCCCAGAACCCGCCCCGCCCCCTGACCCGTCCCGGACCCGGCCGACCCGCACCATTGACCAGCCCTAGTGAGTAATAGTTGTACGGCAACACTAATAACAATAATGTTAATATTAATATTAATAAACAATAGTACTTCGTAGTAGTTTAGCAAGAATAGCAACGAATAGGCCAGGGTGGTAGTATGTAGTACATATTAAACAATAGTAGTACAATGGTCTTAACAATGAATAAGGAAATGACAAAAACCAGAGGTAATATGTAGAAGCGGCAACTATTATTATCATCAATAACACGCAGCAATCACAGCTTTATACATAACATTAGCGAATTGACAGAGCAGTAATAAGGCAACAGCAATAGTGATATGCATCAGTACGAGAATGGTAGCATTGCAGTAGCCGTAAATGGAACACGCAACAGTAACTACAGGAGACATATAACTATTCGATTTTACACTTAACATGCCCCAAATACAACGAATATGTGACGGATATAAATTATCCATAACCTATTAAACATAAAATTCACATCAATTTCACATAAACAACAAAAAATCAAATGTCCAATTAATTTAAGACAAAGGCCGAGTTTCTCATTATCGTCACCTTTAAGAGCGTTTCTTCACTTCTAGTCTTCCACTATATACGAATCCTTGTCCGGGTCGTCTAGGCCGACACCTACAAACAACAAAAATGGGTTATTTGAGGGTAATTTCGAGTAAACCTCAAAACAGCCCAGAAATCAACTTTGACGAAACGGAAAAAGAAAGAGATAGAAAGAACGGAAATGAAGAGAGGAAAGCGTAGGTGAAAACCTTGCGTCAAACGGAGTTGAGATGAGTAAATGGATGATGATTTTGTGAAGGAGAAAAAGAGTAAAAATGGAGAACAAAGTTACTGCATCTTTTTTTTTGTGAAGGAGGGAGGTAACGTGGAAAGGAGGTAGGTGGTGTCCTTTATTGTAATACCTCGAATTTTGATTACGATTTTATCTTAATTGATTAGAGTAGTTAACGGTTTTATACTTGACTTCGTTTGTTTAAATAAGCTGCGTGTCATGCTACTTAAGGGGTTCGAACTATGGGTCTCTTGAGTATGTATCATGCTTCTTGTGGGAGTCGAACTAGGGACCTTTTGAGAGAGGTTTGGGCGTTGGTTCTTATGCAAACATACATTTAGAAACCCTATAATACAACGTACACTCTTCCTCACACAAACACTTCCCTGCCGTCATATAAGAATACTATCCACCCTAGTTCTGACCTACCATCAACACACACCACACACCAGTCGTGCTGCCGCCACTACCCAGAAGAGTTACAACCTTCTCTCGGTGAG
Source organism: Silene conica (assembly GCA_029255685.2). NCBI lineage: Eukaryota > Viridiplantae > Streptophyta > Magnoliopsida > Caryophyllales > Caryophyllaceae > Silene > Silene conica. Next base: position 8,510,685 of record CM055311.2, on the reverse strand, counting down.
ATTTGTCGTGCCTAAAGCCTTCGATTCAACCCAGAAAGAGGTAAGGTTTCACGTTTAGCCACCAGTTTTCAATCGAGTCATGTCTGCTCACGTTTGTATGGGTGTCGTGTTATGTCTGGATATAATCTAGCTTTCGTGTTGTTGTTAATTTATGCACGGTGGTCAGGGGAGTCGTGGGTGGTCTATCTTGGTGGTTGCAGAGGTTGGGAATGGTATGGAGAGGGGTGTTCGTTTTGCCTGTTGTTAGGGTCTTAGTCTCGTGTCTGGTGGTGTTTCACAAGGGGGTTGTAAGGGGGTGGTACCACTGTTGACTCGGGGGGGGTCGACACAGTGGCACCACCACGGTGGTTGAGTCTGGTGTCATAGGGTCTAGAGATGGTGGTTGTGGGTGGTGGAAGCCCTGGTGGCTGCGTCGACAGGGGCGTGTTCAGGGGGTAGCTGTGCCGTGACAGTGAGGAACCAGGGTTTGGTTGGTGTCTGGTCTGACCCGTTGGGTGGAGTCGACGGTGGTGGTGGGTTACCGTGATGGAGTAGGTAGTTTGGGTGCCACGTAGGGTGGCTGTCGGCGGGCAGTGGGGTGGTCGTGAGGCTGTTAGAGGCGTCGTTAGGGTTGTGCGTGAGTCGTGAAGGAAGGGGGGGTTGTTTTGTTGTTTTACGTTTTTATTATTATTATTATTATTATTATTATTATTAATATTATTATTATTATTAGTAAATATTTGTATGTATGGTTTTATATTTTATTTTTGGTAAAGGATTTCTTTTAATAAGGGTTAAGTTTTGGGAGTATATATGGAATTTAGTAATGTATAGAATAATTTGGGATTTAAAACGAATGTTGTCATATTTAGAGGTTGCCATGTTTGGAAGTGCTATATGGGGAAAGTTTCCATTTATGGAAACTTTCTATTTATGGGGTTTTGGGTAAGTATGATCGTTAAGGGAGTCGTAAAAGTTATTAATTTGTTACATATACCTGTTTAGGTAACGAGTTTCGAGTGGAACATTTCTAAGCCTATCTCGGAGTGTGTCTGCGTTCCTGCTATTTCAGGTAGGGGAAAATATTGATTTATAATAAGGTGTACTCTGTTCATATTGGTGAATAAGCATGTTTGTGTGATTTATCATGTGATCGTTGTATTATATTATCTTTATCATTCTGAAATATTGTATATATATATATATATTGGGCCTTGTGATACGGAGTTGGATCGGTGCGGAGTATTTATGGTGTTGGATCGGTGCGGAGTATTTATGGTGTTGGATCGGTGCGGAGTATTTATGGCGTTGGATCGGTGCGGAGTATTTATGGCGTTGGATCGGTGCGGAGTATATATATATAGTGTTGGATCGGCGCGGAGTTTATTATATTGTTGTTTTACTTATTCTTTTCCCTACTCAACCTCGTGGTTGACCCTGTGTATTCGTGATCACCTGTGATGAACCAACTATTGGGGAGCAGATTGACAGGTGGCTGAGACTAAGGGGGAGCTATGGGAGGAAGAGCCTGGATCCAGACCAGTTTAGATGTCTAGATCACCTTAGCCAGTCTTATAAGAGTTGTACTTTTTTTTATTTTGTTAAGACTTTTGGACACGGATGTAAGAACATGTTTTGAGTTAACTTTATATTTAAAGTACTGTTTATCTTCCTTTGTATCTACTGCCTCGGGAAACCGAGATGGTAACACTCTTATTTATCTGAGGAGTCCTAGTACAGGTCCTTGAATAAATGGGGGTGTTACATTTATATTTGACTTGAGTCGAGTTTGTAAAATGTAAGGAGCGGAAAATCTTAAAATGGAGATTACCAAGTAAACGTGGAAATCTTTAAATTAAACAAACTCAAGACGGACTTAACGACATTTCTTAAAATAAAACTTACGGATTAAAATTAAAATATTGTTAAATTTCGTAAACTACTTTTAAATTATTAAAAATACTTTTATAAAAAAGCGGGATGTTACAACCATGGCATCCGATCACATCACTCAGTCACTTAAGTATATACACATTCTCTCTAACTCCTTAGTCAATAAAATATTCTCTCATTGCTTCCATTGCCACATCCTCTTCATTGGAACCATAGCTCCTTATTCCCTTATAGCCATAAACTCCCTTAGCATTCAATTTCTCTCCATACGCCACTAACAAGCCCAAGCACTCACTAATTAACGGGCAATGAAATATCTCATCCTTTGCACATGATCTCACTCTTGTCTCACAAACCTTCTTACCCTGTTAACATCCTCACCCCTTTTATATAATCATAACTCTATCTTTGAAACCCAAGTTTTCCGGTCAACAAAATTATTTACAATTCAACACGCATGTCACCATAACTCATAAACTCACCAGACACTAAATCCCTCCCAACTACCGCGACGAAATCCTTTTATGCACTTCTTAAGCCAACATATCCATATTCATCTCCCTTAGTTATCCCTTGCTAATTCCAATAGTATCGACACACATATCCCTTCCAGCCCTTTATTCTGTCATTCCTCCGATTTACACTACTTCTTGACCATATAGAAACGTAACAGCCACACTCAAGCTTACGATAACATCGTCCACTTACCTCACATGACTCACTTAATAACTCCATACGGTCCTAACTTAACTTTATGTTTTCTACTCTTCCCTCGCAAACACCTCCGACCACTAGTCTCTCTCACAAAATCATACCGGTGATTAATAGGTGATTAATTGAGTATAAACCTGCTAAAGCAATCTAAGGACATTTCTTTCCATCTTATATAATCATCATGCATGCATAAAATCTAGTTAAGTTTTATGACTAAACTTCAATAATTACTCATATGAGATATGAGTTAATAATCTGAAATTTGATTTCTAACAGTCCTCTCCTCTGACCTGAAAGGTAAGTGTCCCAATCCCGACATCAACAATTGCGCCAGCAGTGCACAAAAATGGTCTTCCCAAAATAATGGGAACGTTGCGGTCTTCGGGTATGTTTAAGACAATGAAATCTACGGGAATATAGAAATTCCCGATCCTAACAGGTACATCATATAAAGCTCCTTTGACCCGTACATAAGAGTAATCGGCCAACTAAACAATCGTTCTAGCGCACGTAAACTTAGTCAAACCCAATTTCAAGGCAAGCGACAAAGGTAAAATGTTAACACTAGAATTGAAGTCACATAAAACGTTATCAAACGAATGGGTCCCTATAGAACATGGAATAGAAAAAAATTGCGAGTCAGACATATTAGGAAGGGTCCCATTCTGAAGAAGTGTGCTACACTCTTCAGTCATAGCTACATTCATTACCGTCGCATTAGTATCCCTCTTATACCAGTTAATTTGATAAATAAATTCAGCATAAGAGGGTACCTGGGCAATCGTCTCATTATAATGATCAGCAACATTAAGGTCTCGTATACGGTCCAGGAATCCACAGTGTGGTAGCAACCGTTGCGGATAATGAACTCGATCATAATAGGATTTAACTGAATGTTCCCTTGTATCGTCACTCAGGGTAAGCGTTAATGACGACTTAATAGCTTCTGAGGCTAAAGGGGTTGATCGAACAGTAGTACTACTCGATCGAGTAGTTTCCTCATCATCTATAGTCGGTCGAGGATTAGAGAATAGCTGATGAACGCTTCTTCCTCACGAGTCCTCGAACGAGTATATATATCGTGTAACACCCCCATTTATTTAAGGGCCTGAACTAGGACTCCTCAGATAAATACAGGTGTTACCATCTCGGTTTCCCGAGGCAGTAGATACAAAGGAAGAAAAACAGTACTTTAAATTAAGGTTAACTCAAGTCATGATCCTTACAACTGTATCAAAAGTCTTAACAACGTAGTCAAAGTACAACTCGTATAAAACTGACTAAGGTGATCTAGACGTCTATTCAGGTCCGGATCCAAGCTCTTTCTCCCATAGCTCCCCCTTAGTCTCAGCCACCTGTCAAATCTGCTCCCCAATAGTTGGTTCATCACAGGTGTTCACGAATACACAGGGTCAACCGCGAGGTTGAGTAGAGAAAACCATATATAAATAAACAACATTACTATAAATAGAAAGTTGAACTTCTCCACTCCGAATCACAGACCCTTTTCTCCGCACCAAACACAGACCCTTTATCTCCGCGCCACACAGACCCTTTTTCTCCACACCAAACACAGACCCTTATCTCCACGCCACACAGACCCTTTTTCTCCTCGTCTCATATCGTATCACAGAATATATATAATCAAATATCATAATATACCAACCAAGTATTAGTATAAAACATTCATGGGAATCATCAATAACAACTGGGTAATCATTACGATATGCATCGTACTTCCCCTACCTGTAGTTGCAGAAGCAAATGGCAAAACGCACGACCGTTCAAAAGTGCTCCACACGAAAACTTCCACCTAAAAGTATATTACTTAATTAATAAACTTCCTACTCACGTAATTGTTGGAAACTAGGTTCCTTATTTTATACTCAAATCTAATATGAGTTTTGTTTTTTTTTAAGTTTAGTCATAAAAACTTAAATAGATCTTATGCATGCAAGATGATATCATAAGATGAGATAGTCCTTACATTGATTTTAGAAGGTTTATACTCAATAATCACCTATTATATGAGTCTTCAAACCACCGAAATACCCTTAAACGATCTAAGAAAAATCGTCTCCAAAAGATGCGTATCAAGGACCCGATCTCAAACTAATACTAATTTTGTTACTAGAAAATTAGTATAAGTATACTAGAAATAATAATAATATTACTCTTAATATTATTAGTATGGAAATAATTAATTTTACTAGAAAACTTATTTTCTTAGAAAAATGTAGGGAGAATGAATGAAGTTGTAGTATGTGGATGAACAAGCATCAACAACTACTACAAAAGAATTAGCATCATATGTGTGTATTTTGAGTGATATATATATAGCAAACAAGAGCTCACTAGCTCTTGAATAGGCCGGCCAAGCAAGCCTTTCAAGGCCAATGCATGGCTCTTTCTTTCTTACACAAAAGCTCTAAATATGCCTTACACATTTCTTTTGCATAACACTCAACCTCTTTATACTCTTACACACACAACCATCATTCATGCTCAATACTACACGGCTGAAATGAGGTCTAAAATGGACCCATTTTATCTTTGTCAATTGTGTTAATTTGTAACATGTTACATATGTTCCATAACACATGACCCAATTTGTTAATTGTGCAATTTTAACTATTAAAATTCATAATTTACAAATTTATTACATTTAAATAAATACACTAATAATTCGAAATTATTATTGTACAAAATATGTAATATCATAATTTAATTACAACTCTTTGTAATTTTATGATCAACCGTGTTCATTCTCAATTTAATCGTTTCCTAAACGAATAAATAAAACCGAGTAATAAAACAATTTTATTACTTTGACTTTAATTATTATTATAATCCCATTATAAATAATATTCGTCATATAAAATTATTTCCAAAATTTCCAGTTATTAATTAATTTGCATCCAATACAATATTAATTAATTATTCCATTGAGACGGAATTCCCTAAAGATATGACCTTAAGGGATCAACTGATCACCACCATCATATGACGATAATGTCAAACTCTAGACAGCCAATCATTATCGGTAAATGTTGATCAGTCGACTTTAAAAGAGTAACACTCCCAGTTGTGTTTCATTCAAATGAGTTTTAATTATGTCAACACACTATTGTCGAGGACACTTCCTCCAACAATCTCCCACTTGTCCGAGACAAGTGTGTGTCACCAATTCTCTTGCCCTATTACTATCTCCCACTCAATGCATGGCGTCCTCTCAGGTCGTGCCGGCAATTGATTAAAATCTAGAGTGGTTTATCTCGATCTGGAGTTTATAACTACTGACCGGAATTATCTACCATAGATACTTTCCGAGCGTGGCCACGCATTTCTAGTTATTATTCTCCTCGAGTGGCCTAGAGATATTTCTCAACCCTGACAAGGGGTGGACAATTCCCAATCGACTTATTCCTTCCGGCTGGCCACAGCCCATCATAACCCAAAATATGTCCTTATAAACCCCAGTTACGAAGGTGTTAGGACATAAATCAAAGTTAATCTGAAAACTATGCCACCTCAGAGAACAGTCATTAGTCCAAGAACTGACTCATGTGAAACACGATAGATGCTCCCGCCACGACCAGGCAGTCTTTCAATAAGAGTACGCCAGAGCTCTATCAGCGGTCATTAGCCCGGCAAATGTATCTTAACATGTCTATGCCTAGGTGATCGATTAGTCATCTCGTATGACTCTATGGCAATTGAACTCGCCATCAATCGCATCACACATCCGGTTGCATTGAGATGTCACCTCACTTAAGCAACTAGGGGCGAGGTCATGACAATTCAATTCACTTTAATGGGGTTCAATATGGTCTTACCATCCCATTTGAATTTTACTTGACCTTTCGTGAGTTATAAATAACTCAAACAATTAGTGGATTACACCATCCAAGTGGTCAACCTTTGAACACCATTTAATTTACAATCAGCTTTAGGGTCTCTCGTTTACATCCCTTAAAATTGTAATTATCTTCATTTTGAGTAAACCAGGTTTACCACGGTTCGTGCGATCGTTCACTTTGCGGATTATATCCATACATTGATCTTTCCTCTGAAAGAGACAAGTTATTCTTATGACTAGCGAATAAGATTATGTGCATTGTGTAACTCCCAGCCACAACAATGCCTTTACATAATTTGTGAACGTACACATTTTGTAGAATCTTGTGATGACCATGTAGTTAAAATACAAGTCATTGAGATGCATAGTCAATGAATGTAAGCCAAAGATTATCACAAATCTTTGCTTGGTTTCTTGGAACTTGAGTCGTTGCAAACCTTTTACCATACGACTAAGTTATCTTCCAAGATCTTGAATTTGTCTTTCATCTTCATTGGAGAATACTTTGACAATTGATCAAGGTTTAATCATTGATTTAAAACCTGCTCTACGGGTTGTCCTGTAAGCGGTGCGCATCCACTTTACACGATTATACTAATGGCGGAAACATTAGCGAATTTAAACGTGTAAACTTTTGTACTTAAGGTTCGATAAATTTCCATGATCTCATCATGTTTATACTATCTTCATCTCCATGAACAACCTTAATACCTTACAACAAGATGTCTCTTATAATCTCAACTAAACATCTCATGTTTAATTATATTTAATTCATATCAATATGTCATCTAGAACCAAAAACTCGTGTACCTTTCATGAGTATCAATGCTTCATTCCAAACGAGCAATGAGTTGTTTTAGATAACTTTTACTCCCACTAAACTCTTGTTCTTGCCTGATTCTGAAGATCCCGAAGTCATACCCATGACTCAATAGCTTCAAATCCTGGAGCGAGAACTCCCACTGAACTTTACATTTAACCGTAAATCATAAAGCTCCCACTCAATTCAATGTTCCTTAACATTTAATGAATTGAAATGGTTGGGACTTCAACCATATGTGCTAATAGTCACATCCTTTTCAAATACCCTTTTGAAAAGTGGTTATTGAGTTTACTGAATTCATTCTCAATGAATTACCTTACTACTTTCAACAAAGTTACCCTTAACTTTGTAGACTGCAGACATCTACATGTCTGTTTATGCTTCTCTTAACAAATCTCATTTATCAGCACGTAAATCTTATAAATTTCATGGTTCTTTGCATTGGCATATTTAGATCACCATCTAAATCCAAGAACCTTTTCTTGAGCCTTTGCAAAATCTTTTGAATAATTTTCTTCGAGTGTCCTCCCGTAGTTTCTATAAGAGTCTTTTCTTATGGTATACAATTTCTGTGTGTAGGAACTTTCAGTTCCCCACATTTATCTTATCTTGTACTGTACGAGGACTATATCATGGATCTTATCCATGTATAGAATTTTTCCTTACAAACTTCAAGAATTTATCTTTGAAGTATCCTCCAGGGCCGGGGCCGTTGGTATATAAGGCGTAGATTTTTACCAAACCGTAGATCTTATCCACAACTTTTGGGCTTATCCACAACTTTTGGGACGATAAGGCGTAGAATCTTATCCACAGCCTAGTCTACCTTTTACAACCATAAGGTGTAGATTGCTCTTGGGATATAAGGCGTAGATTTTTACCAAACCGTAGATCTTATCTACAACCTTTGGGCTTATCCACAACTTTTGGGATGATAAGCCGTAGAATCTTATCTACAGCCTAATCTACCTTTTATAACCATAAGGTGTAGATTTTCTTAAATCGTAGATCCCATTCACAACTTAATCTTCCTTCTTATCTTTCACATAACCAAAACACAATAAATCCTACTATTCACTAATAGATCACATCCATTGTGCTTGTCAAAATCATATGCTATTTGTGGCTTTTCAAATTTCTCCCACTCTATCTTTGTAATAATAATCCCATTTTATCACCAAAGATAGCTACTAAGGCCACAAGCAATGACTTTGATGTTGGTTTGTGTATCCTTATGGTTTATTACAGAAAATATTCAATTTAAAGCTTTAGATATTTTGGAATGGTTGATAACTTTGAAGTTGGTTTGAGTACCCTTATGATAACTTTTCCTCTTTAATTAAGTTCTTAACTTAATTTGATTTTGATTTGATTTGAATTGGGTATCCTATACCTATTTGGTTTCAATGGTCATACATTGAAATGTGACAATCAATTCTATTCTATGTTTAAGATTTGCAAGTGTTAAAACTAATTAAGAACATAAATATAAAACCAATAGTGACTTGGGTTGAAAACCAAGTCACCTCATTATCCAAAATACAACCAATTGTTTAAAGGATTAACATTTCCTCGTCCAACAAGGAAATAAAATACGGATTTTAAATTGTTCTTTCAACACTTGAAATAAAATAAGCAGGAAAAACAAAGCTCTTTGATCATTCTGAGTGGAGCTACTCTTAGTTCCATTGATCCATTATGCTTGATTTTTCTTTCCCTTATTTTTGTTTCCATGCCCTAATTCAAGTAAGAAGAGCATTCACATCACAACTTGTATCATAATACGTTAGTTGAGATCAACACAAAATAGAGATAGTTATCATACCAACTTGGAAGAATCTTCCCAGCTTTGAGATCGCTGAGATATCTGGAACAATTCCTCTTCTTATGTCCTTTATTATTACAATAAAAGCACCTTGCTCCTTGAGGAGCGCTCATGTTGGGATCTGATGTACTTGCCTCCGAAGACACATTCTTTAAACCTTTGGAAGGTTGCCTCCCCTTAGCCCTACCCTTCCTATCGAACTTTCCTTTGCCCTTAACATTTATATAGAGCTCATCCTTAGGGGAACTAACATTTAGGTCCATATCCCTTTCTACTTGCACGATCATATTGTGCAGTTCATCGAGAGAGATGTCTTGGTTCCTTATGTTGAAATTCATCCGGAATTGTACATAAGTCTTCACCTTAGACAAGGAGTGGAGGATTCTGTCAATCACAAGTTCCTTAGGAATGTCCACTTGATTCATCCTTAGGGTTTTTACATGCTCAATCATCTTGAGTATATGTGGGCTAACCTTTTGCCCCTCCTTAAGGTTGAGATCAAAGAAAGCCGATACTGCCCCATATTGGACAATTCTCGAAGCCTTTGAGAACATTGTCAGAAGCCTGCAATAGATCTCATAAGCTGTGCCAATCTTTAGGGCAATCTTTTGGAGTTCCGGCTCCATCGAGAGGATCAAAACATTTTTCAATTCCCAAGACTCCTTGTGATAAGAATCATAAGGTCGTCTTGCCGCGGCGGTGGCATTTTTAGCAGGTTCGGGAGGTGATGCTTCAATAAGGAATTCGGTCTTACCGTCACCTTGTGCCGCCAACAACAGTTGGGCATCCCAATCGGCAAAGTTTGCCCCATTCTTTTCTAGCTTACAACGATCCATGAAGGAACGTAACCATGAATTGTTCGTAGCAGTGGAAGTAGCCATGATTGATATTGATATGAGGACTACAAAATTTTTAAACATATGAAGAAATTAAATGTTAATCGTTTTAATTTTCATTTTTAACTTGTAAACATATTTACTAAATTGATGCATCTATAAAATGACCTCTATCCAATTTTATAAATGATTCCAAGACCCAAACCCATACTACCGAAATCGTGAACCACTGGAACTCCGACCCAATGATATGGTTTGGTGGGTTAAAATAAACCGGTTCTACCCTAGAACTCTTGGTTGATGACAAATCATTATTTATTCATCTTAGCCCGGAACACATTGACCACTGGTCCTCTACACTTCCGTTGAGTACAAACCAAATTTCAAATGCATCGGGATGCGATCCGCCCACTGGACTGAATCCATCCCATCGCCCCACTTATCCTACGTAATGGGGTTCGTACTGCCCACTGGACTAGCACCACCTCACGAAATAGAAGCTCATGGGTTCTACTATTTGGTAAGGCTAATCCTCAGTTGTTTTTGTTTAATATAGAGGTCTTGTCAATTTATTATCCATCTCCTTTAAGCGAATTAAATTGGTGAACTCGATAATTATAATTGACACGGTCGTTTTTAACGATCTAAACTAGTATGCATGTTTATGGCGATTTGGCTATGCATGCAAACATATTAAAATGCAAAAGCAAAAGCAATAAAGCAATAAAATCCTAGTATGGCCTTCCTAGTAATAGTAAAAACTAATTAATTATTACAAATTCGGAAACCAACTCCTTGGTCCCTTGAACTTCATTGGCACGCCATCCAAGAAAACACCGTCTTGCCGGAACTCCTTTCCGTATGGCACCGTCTTTTGGATCTTCGGAATTACAATAAAATAATACAACTATTCTATTGTAAAACTGAAAATTAAATTAAATTACAAACCCGTGATACGAGATCACATAAATTACAACCGAATCAATATTCCCTTTCATTACGGGTAATATTGATTAAAACTAAGGCCATACTAAGAAAAATTACATAATTCCAAATTATATAAATAACATTCAAAATATGACATTCATATTAAATAAATTGCAATAATAAAATATGTATGCTCATGCTCAATTTTTAATGCCAAATCGCCTTATGGGAGCAAATATCTCATATTTGTTTACGGTTTTTACGGATATGCGCGATTTTAACTATTAAAATCATCCAAAATTACATAAATCTCATTTATGTCCAAGTTAATCATCCTAACTTACTTTAGGAATCAATGTTTAGTCTCTACTAATATTTGATCATGATCTAACTTGATTTTGCATTATTGTTCATAAATTACTTGTATTTTCGGGAAAAATAAACAAAATATGGCCAAATGAGTCAATAAAATTTGAAATTTAAAATTCAAAATTTCAAACTTTCTGGAAATTTTCTGAAAATTCAGAAATTAATAAAATGGTCTTTTGCAAATGTTTATGGTTTATTTCTTAAATAAATCGTATAAAAGCCGTTTTTATGGTTAAAAATCCGATTTAAATCATAAAAACTTGAAATAAATTGCCATAAATTTTTAGTCATCCTAAAATACATATTAGAATCTGAAAATGACCAAAAATTACAGACCATACTCGAAATTTTATTTTCCGACTCATAAATTACGATTATAATCTAATTAACTCATTAAAATTAATAATCATAAAAACAGAAACTTTTTGATATCCAACTTTTAGATCTGATGTTCCTATCATATAAGACATCTATGGGTAAAATTTCATGCCATAATATTAAGATTAACTATTTTTAACACAATAAGTCACTATTTATCCGATTTTAACCATTAAAATCATAAATCATGCATCACTTGGGAATAAATTCCCAAAACTTACATACATACTGTAAATATTGCATGTGACATTGTGTGAAGTTTTTATGGCAAAATTCCAACTATAACTATTAAAGTCGAATTTAAGTCACTATTAATCCGATTTTTACTATAAAAATCATTAATCATGCAAAATAATTCCAATAATTTCGAAAATTCATACAGGAACTTTATATATTGCATGTGACTTATCATAAAATTTTTAAGGTCAAATTCGAAATATAACCTTATATACCCATTTTTACTCATATTATGACTATTTATCTCATAAAATTCATAATCCATGCATATTAACTCCATTTCTTACGAAAAATCATATACAATATATTAAATATGCATGTGAGAACATATCAAAAAATCTCGGCCAGAAACTATTTTTAGCTATTTTTCCCATTAATTGTTGTTTAAAACCGATTTAAACTACAAAATATACAAATAAATATAAAAATGAATAATAAAAATCCATAAAATTATTTTTATGTCCTAAAACCATTTTAGAATCAGAAACTTTAACATGCAAAATTATTTTGTGATTTATCATAATAAATCAAAATATTTCGAAAAATTTCGAAATGTATGTTAAACCGATTTTAACATAAATCATGAATCCGATCATGCATGCAACAACCGTAATGCTCTGATACCAATTGTTGGAAACTAGGTTCCTTATTTTATACTCAAATCTAATATGAGTTTTGTTTTTTTTTAAGTTTAGTCATAAAAACTTAAATAGATCTTATGCATGCAAGATGATATCATAAGATGAGATAGTCCTTACATTGATTTTAGAAGGTTTATACTCAATAATCACCTATTATATGAGTCTTCAAACCACCGAAATACCCTTAAACGATCTAAGAAAAATCGTCTCCAAAAGATGCGTATCAAGGACCCGATCTCAAACTAATACTAATTTTGTTACTAGAAAATTAGTATAAGTATACTAGAAATAATAATAATATTACTCTTAATATTATTAGTATGGAAATAATTAATTTTACTAGAAAACTTATTTTCTTAGAAAAATGTAGGGAGAATGAATGAAGTTGTAGTATGTGGATGAACAAGCATCAACAACTACTACAAAAGAATTAGCATCATATGTGTGTATTTTGAGTGATATATATATAGCAAACAAGAGCTCACTAGCTCTTGAATAGGCCGGCCAAGCAAGCCTTTCAAGGCCAATGCATGGCTCTTTCTTTCTTACACAAAAGCTCTAAATATGCCTTACACATTTCTTTTGCATAACACTCAACCTCTTTATACTCTTACACACACAACCATCATTCATGCTCAATACTACACGGCTGAAATGAGGTCTAAAATGGACCCATTTTATCTTTGTCAATTGTGTTAATTTGTAACATGTTACATATGTTCCATAACACATGACCCAATTTGTTAATTGTGCAATTTTAACTATTAAAATTCATAATTTACAAATTTATTACATTTAAATAAATACACTAATAATTAGAAATTATTATTGTACAAAATATGTAATATCATAATTTAATTACAACTCTTTGTAATTTTATGATCAACCGTGTTCATTCTCAATTTAATCGTTTCCTAAACGAATAAATAAAACCGAGTAATAAAACAATTTTATTACTTTGACTTTAATTATTATTATAATCCCATTATAAATAATATTCGTCATATAAAATTATTTCCAAAATTTCCAGTTATTAATTAATTTGCATCCAATACAATATTAATTAATTATTCCATTGAGACGGAATTCCCTAAAGATATGACCTTAAGGGATCAACTGATCACCACCATCATATGACGATAATGTCAAACTCTAGACAGCCAATCATTATCGGTAAATGTTGATCAGTCGACTTTAAAAGAGTAACACTCCCAGTTGTGTTTCATTCAAATGAGTTTTAATTATGTCAACACACTATTGTCGAGGACACTTCCTCCAACAGTAATACGTATTCACATTCCATTTATAGTAACTTTCTATAAATAGCAACTGCCAAAAATAGCGATCTTGGTTTGAAATTCAAATTTAGATCTTTACCATAAATAAAATGCCATACCTTAAAAAAACTAATTAAACTTGCCATAAATAAAAATACCACACCATAAATATTAAATATATTAGCCATAAATAAAATTGATATCAAAATATAAAGTATACCCATAATATACGAATATACATATTAGTAATAATAATAATAAGAATAATAATAATAATAAGTAAAACAAAACATGAAAACAGCCCCTCAACCAACCCGACTCCCTACTAAAACTCACCCTCCTAACACCACCAACACCCTTCCGCCGCCACCAACAACCACCAGCACCAGCACCTAGAACCATCGGCTACCACTTCAACCACCAACCATCCCCCCGACAGCCACCGGCGAGCCGCACCAGCGCCCAATTCGGGTCTGGTTCCTCACCCGCAACCCCTGACCGTGACAAAATACCCCTCCATCGAAGCCACCCCTGCCACCAGCGACACCAGCCGCGTGTACCACCACTATCCCCAGACTCCAGACTCACGACCTGGTGACCATATCGTACTGACCTCCCCCGAGTCACCGATATAGTCACCACCCAAAACCCCTGTTCCCGCAACTGTAAACAGACCACTAAAAACCCAGAAAACAGAGTCACCGATGTCTCCCTGACCCCCCCTCGGTAACCCCTCTACCACCGTGACCAGCCGCCTGCAACCACCGTGACTACCTTTCCCGACCTTACCCCATCACCACCAGTATTCCCACGCAGAGCCCCATACACAGAAGGTACCCAGACACGACACAACCAAACAGAAACTTCTTTACAACATATGTATATCAGAATGAATACCCCGCTACAGACCCATAAACCACCTCCCACGACGGTCCTTAACAGTCAACGACCACCACCCAACAGACTACATACGTTTAATACATAACATACTACGAATTTATGCAACAATAAGGAAGGTAAGTCGTGTTAGCAAACATTAATTAAGTGACGAAAACCACCAACCAGAACTGAGATTGGTAACGTGTGATGACATACCACTATTCACGGCCAAAACGAACCACCTTGGGGTGTACAACGACCACCGTGACTGACCACGCGTTGTTCTTTGCTGTGACGGCTGGGTTTGTGTGAAAAGAGATCTAGTTTTTGTTTAGGTTTAGGGTAAGAAAAGTATGTCTATATATGGCGGCCTAACTATGTTTCCAGCCGTGTAGCATGTGTAGGTGGGCTGTTGCCTTTCATTTGCACGCATTTCGAGGCCCATGGCCGTGTTGCCATGGGTCCTGGGTTCGACTCCCACAAGCACCTACTACAAATATTAACATAGGGTGGATAGATCCCCCTTTTCAAGCCCCACCGACCACCAAAACTCTCCTTAAAAACGAGTACTAGCGAACTAATATAAGCAATTTATTAACCCATTGCTACGCTATTCGCTTCATCGTATGACCACTATATATGATCAAGATAAAAATCGTAACTAAAATTCGAGGTATTACATATCGCCTCGATCGAGCGTGTCTACTTCCATAGTTCTTGATCGAGCGCAACCATCTTCTCGATCGAGAGTTACAGCTCCATTTCTGCTCGATCGAATATCACCGTTACTTCGATCGAATCCATTATCCTCGTAAGTGTTCGATCGAACTGTTTTAGTTGTTCGATCAAAGGCCAGTCTTCCACACAATTCGATCGAGTAGTGTAAGGCACTCGATCGAATTTGTTACTCAGCGCAGCTCTTGAGACAACATCTTCATGCTCGATTTTTTCGCTCAGATTGTTCACTTGGGTCTGCAACTGCTCGAGACGGATAGTGTGGAAGTGATTATATTGCACCCTAGACGTCAATGCCTCTATCAGTTGGACCATTTCAGCGAACTCATTACTTTCAGCGGGTAGAGGGGCTTGTTCCGGTGAGAACGGATAACAAGACTGTTGGAAGTCCTGTTGTAGCACCAGTTGTGGTGTAGGAGTAGTGTACTAATTGCCACAACCCCAAGATTCCTTCTACTCCAATTAGCGGATTTTTCAGCTTGGGCTTCAAACTAAGCAATCAGTCGGGTCGGGTTTGTGTTACGACTGTGGCGGGTCGGGTTGTTACACCTATCAAAACAGCACTAAAGAAAAAGATAATAACAACCTCAAGGTACTCAGTCTTCCCTTGAGGCGAAAATAAGACAAAATTAAAACAGATAAAAGCGTCGCCTCCCCGGCAACGGCGCCAAGATACCGTCGTTTAGTACCAAAAATAAATACCTAAATTCTACTAACAGAAGTCAGCGGTAAGTAGGATTGATCTCCACATGGAGGCTAAGTTGATGTATATCTGTTCAATTTGGTCTGTCGGAATGTCACAAAACTGGGGGGTTTAAATTGGTTTTGAACTAAAACTAAAAAGAGGATTAAAAGAGACAAATTAAGAGAGAAAATTATAAGCCTAAACAAGGAGAAGAGAATATGTCAGGAATTGGGTTACCACGACATTCATGCTATCAGAATTATTAGGTCAGTCAGTCTTTTAATAACGAGGGTAGTGATTATCTCCTCTCGGTCTCAAATCACCCTAGACTCCCCTAAAAACTTTTGCTCTATTAGGTTACGTCTATTGCCCTAAGCAAGCCTTCCCTTCCAATCTCTCGATTTAGGCCGACCCTTCCAATCTCTCAATCTAGGCCGGGTTTTACTAGTTAAGCCAGTCTCATGCATTCATTCAATCGACTAGGTTCAAGATTTAATTGCTTATAAACAACCCTATTGCGAAACTAACCAAACATGTGAATCAAATTACATTACTACCGTGGTTTACCTCATGCCAACATATAAAAGATTTAGCTACACGTGGCTTCGGGAACTATACAAACAGTTGAGATGCAAGTATAAAAAGACATGATATAAACTAATTAAAAATACTAGAAGAATAAGAGAAATGAGAAATAAAAACAAAAGAAAGTAGATTAAAAGAGGGAAGAAAGATTACAAATTAATCCGGAATCTGATGTAAGAAAGAAATAAAGAAGAAAGCTAAATCTAAGAATTTTTGTAAGGGAAAGAGGAATAACAAAGTGGTAACTGATAATAAGAGGTGTGCTAATCCCCTTTTATAAGAGAGATTAAACTCCTCAAAAATCTAACCTAAAATCAAATCGTAAATCTGAAACTCATTAAGGAATTTGCTCGATCGAGTATAATAGATCCACTCGATCGAGTAAAATCTCCAAAATTCCCTCGATCGACTAAAGCAAGAACTTGATCGAGGTACTCCCATCTTGCAATGACTTTATCGAGCAAAGCAAGTTCTCAATCGAGCAAATAAGCTCTCGATCGAACAAAAAGAGTACTCGATCGAGTACTTCTTAGCGCGTAATTCCTACTTCGTGCACTGAATTTCAAACGGCTGCCATTTCTTCGTTACTCGTGCGAATCAAGTGATTTTTGCGGATTTGGAAAGCTAAGAGGATAAGCTTTCACCTAAAATTTGAATCACCTAATTATCTGTTGTAAAACTCGAGATATGGCTCTCCAAAGTAGGCACTAGTAAATTGAAGCTCTTCCTTCGCTCGATAGACTTCCATTACTTCTACGCGCATCTCAAGATGGTAGTAACAAGCTCCGACTCAACTCTTCTCCTAAATGCATGCATAGGGACATGTTTTAGGCTTGGTTATGATCTTCTCCGGCTCATATCTGTAAATAACACAAGACAAACCAACGTAGACTATTCGGGGAAATTTGTAGTAAAACACTACGAAATAAGCATGAAAATGCGTGCTAATATGGACTAAAAGGTATATATAAAATGCACGCATTAGTATTTGTTAGCTTTTGGCCATGTTTTGGTTGCATGTTGCAGTATATACTACATGCAACCAATGAAAACCGTTGTTATTACTTTACAGTAGTATAAACTAAATTACAGTAGTGAAAACTAATAACAACGGTTAAAACAATAAAACCATTTAAATAATATAACAACGGGTTTTATAAAAACTGTTTTTATTACTTTTCACTAAACTAATTACAATAGTGAAAACTAATAACAACGGTTAAAACAATAAAACCGTTGTTAAAAGAATATAACAACGGGTTTTATATAAACCGTTGTAATTACTTTTCACTAATTTTGCGTCAAATTAATAACAACGGCTATAATGTATTACAGAGTAAATTGTTGTTATTAGTTTATCTATTAACAACAGTTCTTAGAGTTTTACCCGCTATTAAAACTAATAACAACGGTCAACATAAGAAACTCGTTGTTATAAGTTTTAATAAAATTCCGCGGCAACATAATTATCCTTTCGACAATGGTTTTTCCTAATTTTCATGAATAAGCGTTGTTGAAGGGTCTTGTTATTGCCCGAATTTGTAGTAGTGGTACCCCTTGCCGCGGGCAAGTGGGAGATTTAGCATCGAGGTGGTACGATGGTGTTGGTATGATTGTATGACTGTACTACATGATCTTGGTTGATTATTGTTTATGTACTGCTGAGGACTTGGGTATGATTTGTCTGGTTGTAGTTTTGTCTTACCTTGTCTTTTTTTATGTTGATTCATGTACTTGTATTGACGTGGTGTCGTTCGTGTGTTTTATCTTACATATCTGTACCTGCGGCGATCCATTGATTTATGTTAATGGTGAGCAGTGAGAGAGTTTCAGGTGTTGATATTGGATTGCATTCTTGTTTGTTACCTGTTTGACGTAGATTGGGGCAAGTCTGTAACATCCCGTATTTTCGTGAATTAAATTTTAAAGGTTTTAATTTATTTTACGGAATATAATAACATTTTAATAAATACTGTTAAGTTATTTTTAAGTCTTCCGATAAGATCCGTCTTAAGAACCTTAAGTCCTTAAGACGTAATAACTTGGCAAATTAAATCCGACTCTTGAAACCCGTTCACATCTAAAACCCGTTTCACTTAAAGGGAAAAAGGACTACTTAACCCTAATCCCCAATCCCTTATGTCGACACAATTGCTTCCTCAAAAATAAGAACACTGATACTTCTCTTTCTCATTTCTCCTTCAACTTTTCAATCTTTAAATTGATTTTCAGAGGTCATCCGTATTCCAAATCAAGCTATGTTATACATTTTCGGAATCCTCGCGAAATTTCCAAGACATCCGTCTCTTTCAATTTCAGTTTCGTTCAACTTGAAAAAGAGGCTGTTTTTGGGGAATTCCGTTTTTAGCTTCTAATAATCGTTTTTCATGTTGTAGGAGAGGGTTTAGGAGATCCCAAGGTGGTTAGTGTCGTGATTGAAGAGGAGCTAGGAGCATAATCGCTTTAGAGGTGACGATAATGAGAAACTCGGCCTTTATTTGTGATATTAGCATGTTTCATGATTGTGATGATGTTAGTTTCTGATTTTGTACATGGTGATTGTTGTTGAGACGTAGAATCATGCTAGGAATACATGAGTATGACATTCACATGCTTAGATTGTGTTTCACATGCTTATATGTTGATTTTCAGAAATTTCATCCTTAAGACGAATACTAAGATTTATCGTAACATGACTTAATTGTTGAGTTTATGACTTCCTTGTACATCATATAGGTAGTGTATGTACTAGGTAGTATGTTGTTGTTGCGAATTTAGAGAATTGGTGTCGATTTGGTCGACTTTGCAGGTTACTGTGAAATGCGATTTTACGCTCAGGAGCTTTGAGTCGGTCGACCGACCGGCCGCCAGTCGACCGGCTGGGAGTGTGTTTTGGTGTTTTTCGCGTGCTTTGAATTGTAGGGTGTTTGGGTGCCCAGCCGGTAGGCCGGTTGCCTGCTGACCGGCTGGGAGCCCCTTCTTATAGAGTTGTGCGTAAAAGAAATTGTGGGATTTGGTTCCCCAGCCGGTAGGCCGGCTGCCTGCCGACCGGCTGGGAACCCTTGTAGCTCATTTTTGCGTGTTTAAGGAAGAAGAAGAGAAAGAGTGGGTGTCTAGCCGGTAGGCCGGCTGCCTGCCGACCGGCTGGGAACCCTTGTAGCTCATTTTTGCGTGTTTAAGGAAGAAGAAGAGAAAGAGTGGGTGTCTAGCCGGTAGGCCGGCTGCCTGCTGACCGGCTGGGGACCCCTGATACATTGTTTTGCTTGTAAAAGAATTGTAAAGAGCACGAGTTGCCAGACGGTCAGCCGGCTGCCTGCCACTGACCGGCTGGGAGCCCCTGTTTACTTTAAATCACTTATAACTTTTAAACGGTTGATCGGTTTTGTTTGAAACTCGTTCCGTGTACCTTGTATGTGTGTTTGAGGTCCCCGGAGGATGGGCGACACTATATTGGGTTCGGGAATGGAGAGAGGATAGAGACCCCCCGGTCGGGTAACCGAAAGGGAAACCGGCTCTCCCTCAACTTAGTTCCCGGGATCAATTAAGTGTTGTTTAGAAGTGTAAGAGATAAGAACTAAGGGTTAGTTATTTAATTGAATGCTATTGTAGTATTGCGTATTAAGTTATGCGTTGAGATGTCGTCTCTGAACTTAATACGTAGATTGTCTGTCATATATAGGGGTATGCGCTGAGATGTCGCCTCTGAGCCCTATATGTGTATGTTTGTCATGTATGGGGGTATGCGTTGAGATGTCGCCTCTGAGCCCTATACGTGTTTGGTTGTCGTGTCTGGGGTATGCGTTGAGATGTCGCCTCTGAGCCAAGACATGTTTGAGTGATCGCGTCGGGACATGCCTTAAGTTGGCCTCTGAGTCTGACGAGTAGAGCAGCTGCACAACGAGGCAGTCAGGTTGTAATACCTTACCCGAAGTGCAGATGTTGATGCTAGGCCATGCGTTGAGTTGTCGCCTTTGAGCCTAGTGTCTTGTGATGTAGTAAGGGAACATGCTTTGAGTTGTCGCCTCTAAGTTCCTTACTTCTGATTGTGAATTGGATGTTAGGCCATGCGTTGAGTTGTCACCTCTGAGTCTAGTGTCCTGTTGAGTAGCAGGTCCATGCGTTGAGTTGTCGCCTCTGAGTCCTTGCTTGAGTTTGTGAATTTGGTATTTAGGTTATGCGTTAAGATGTCGCCTCTGAACCTTTATACTTGCTGATTGTTGGTATTTAGGTTATGTCTTAAGTTGACCGCTGAACCTTATACTTGTTGAGTTTCATCTGCTTGCCTAGTTTTGGTACAGTGTCAGATGTAGTTGTTGATATTGATGAGTGTAGAGTATTGTCTACAGTATTGTTCATCCAAGGCATTGGATGACCCTTTAATTGGTTTCGTAAATGGTTTGGACTGAAAGACCCCCCGGCCGGGCAACCGGAAGGGAAACCGGCTCTCCTTCCAAATAGTTTCCGAAGTTGGTTGAGAGCCTTGCACAGTATTTGCATGATTGATATGAGATTCAGATATTGAGATTTGTATGCTTCACATGTTTATATATGTTGGAGTATTCTGTTTGTATTTCTGTGTTACGTATCGTTACAAAAGGTGGTTAGGAGAACTCTAGTCACTCCCCACTGATTGTGGCGTACATGTTTACATGTATGTAGGTACATGCAGGAGGTTGGCAGGGGTTGCTGAGAGCTAGCGAGCAATGATCCGTTTATCATCGATCTGACTTTACACATTTCGTTAGCTAGACTCTAGACATTTCAGTTACTGTTTTGAGTGCCTGTAGGGATGTGTCATCCCAGGCTGTTTGTTTATATTTACTCTCAGTACTTAGACAGTTACACTTAGCTATTTATGTTTATTTCAGTTGTTTCAGTTTAAGTTTTAATTCGCCTCGTTTTTATGCATGTTAAAGGTCAAATTCCGCTTAAAGTTTGGCATGTTTTGTATGTTTTATTTCCGCTGCGACGAGGGGTTTTACAAAGTCGGCGGAATTGGTATCATAATGGTCACCGGCCGTTACGGCATAGAGTTTAGTATTTGTTATAATTTGTCTTTGGTCTTGCCACAGTATTATAATAACTTGTTATCTATTTGATATATACTCTTCTCGGAAAACCGAGATGGTAACATCCCTGATGACTAAGAAAGGTCTAATTAAGGCTCTTTGGAAACGAGGGGTGTTACAAACATATCTTTTGAGAGCTTCCAAATTCCCAAACTTGATGTCTATATAATTCCACACTTTAACCCTTCTTTTAAATCCGTATATGCACCAACACTTTTTGACCACAAATAATACTTCCTTGATCACCAACATCACCACTAGCATAAAAGATTTGGTTGTAGCGACTTAGACCACGATCAATAACAAATGTAAACATGTTCAAATTCAAGGCATAAAGAGATCTAAACATGATATTGTAAAACTACTCAACTAATTATGGTAATAAAAAAATAAGAATGGGATTAAAATAAATTAAAGAGTAGAATATGATACCAAACAATAAGAAAGGTGCAAAATTGTATTAATAATGAAGGAGATTTATTTCAAATCTTTGTTCAAACCAAATTTATATAGTACTAAGTAACTAACTAGCAGTGTAGATCTATTGATCTGATACTAATTTGTAGAGTAGTTATTGCTAAATTAAGGAAAAATTCAAACTTGATTAAGTACAAATTAAAACTTAAGCAAAATAAATCTTAAATCTGGGGTTGTGTGCTAACACAAGTTATTGGGGGTATTTAAAGTTTTATAGTGGTTAGAGTTTTAGTTGGGGGAGAGATTAAAAAATTGCGGAGCAGATATTAGTAGCCGGTCGGTGGCCCACCGACCGTCCAACCGATACCGAGAAAATGCTTCAAAGTCGGCGAATAATGGACAAATGTGTTCTTAGTTGATGGGCCGCTCACCGGGTCTTCGAAATAGCAAAAATATTTAAAATGGCAAGGATGTATTCCCGGAAGGTGGACCGACGACTCTAGGGACAATTCTTTAAAATAGCGAAAATCTTTAAAATAAGGACGTCTTCCCGGAATATGGGCCGCCTTTGCGGACAATTGGCATTTTTTGTCCGTTTCAGTTCGAGGCTCCCCCTCGCCATCCTATCTTGAGAATAAAACTTTGAATCCTTAACTCGTTTTCCCGAAATATATAATGAGAAAGAGCAAAGATCGAGGTACAAGCAAAATGTAAAGGAAAACGAGTTTGAAAAGTATATTTTCCACCCAAAACATGACTCATTTATTTTGTCTTTGAAGCTTTGGGCCTTGAGACTTGTCTTCAATCCACAAGCATTTGACTCTTTCTAGCCCATTAATTGATATATGTTTGGTTGAAGACTTGAGTGTAAAGATGCCCAAACTGCCTCCCGAACTCGGAACACAATCCTCCATCACAACTCCAACATATCAAACCGAAAATGCGTAGAAACACATCTAAACAACACAATTGCATGGCTACTCTAATACACAAGTGAGCTAAAATAACTATAAATAAAACAACTAGCGGCAAAAGCATCTATGATTTCAGTTGGTAAAGACGGTATAAAACCATTACACCAATCTTAAATGAGATATTATTGTGATTATATTCGTCTAATGTTGACACTATAACGTCATTTAGCGAATTTACATTTTGACCCGGATTTTGAATTTTGGTGTCGGTTTTGGGCGGAGTCAATTTTGGCGCTAATTAGTGTCATTTTGTAGCTTGTGACGTGTAGAAACAATGCAAATATTAAAATCCTTTCCCCAATTTCACAAAGAACCGTCTCATAAAATAATGACTCTATGCACCAGTATCAAAGAAATGTTGTCGTTCGATCATTATCGGGTGTTTTCAAATGTTAGCAAATACGGAGTACTAGGTAGCTACAACCGATACCGTCAAGTGGGAAGTAGTAGTATTGTAGTAATATACCAGAATGAGATATGGGCATATGGCCATATTGTAACACCCCCATTTATTTAAGGGCCTGTACTAGGACTCCTTAGATAATTAAAGGTGTTACCATCTCGGTTTCCCGAGGCAGTAGATACAAAGGAAAGATAAACAGTACTTTAATTAAAATTAAACTCATAACATGTTCTTACAACTGTATTCGAAAGTCTTAACAAATAAAGAAAGTACAACTCAATGCTAAGCTGACTAAGGTGATCTAGACTTTGGTCTGGTCCGGATCCAAGCTCTCTCTCCCATAGCTCCCCCTTAGTCTCAGCCACCTGTCAATCTGCTCCCCAATAATTTGGTTCATCACAGGTGTCACACGAATACACAGGGTCAACCACGAGGTTGAGTAGGGAAAACAATAATTATAGCAATATAGTAAACTCCGCACCGATCCAACGTCAAATAAACTCCGCACCGATCCAACGCCATATATATACTCCGCACCGATCCAACACCATATATACTCCGCACCGATCCAACACCATATATACTCCGCACCGATCCAACACCATATATACTCCGCACCGATCCAACACCATATATACTCCGCACCGATCCAACACCGTATCACAAGACCCAATATATATATATATATATATATATATATATATATATATATATATATATATATATATATATATATATATATATATATATATATATATATATATATATATATATATATTCACATCGTAACAATGTCTCAAAAGATATAAATAGCACAATATAACGTTCACATGAGATTACAACATAAACATGCTTATTAACACATAAGAACAGATTACACATTATTGTAAACCAGTATCTTTCCCTACCTGGAATAGCAGAAACGCAGATACAATCCGAGATATGCTTAGAAATGTTCCACTCGAAACTCGCTACCTAAACAGATATATGCAACGAATTAACAAACTTCACGAACCCCTTAACGAACGTACTTACTATAAATAGCAACCTTCCAAAAGTGGAAAGTTTCCATATATAGAAACTTTCCCAAATGGTAACTTCCCAAATATAGACATCCCATGACTTAAATAATTCCCGACTCGTAAATATATATATAACACGACCCCAAACTCGTAAGTACACTAATTAACGCTAATTATAAATAAAGTGGTAAAAATATTAACATTAATAATAATAGTAATAATAAAAATAGTAATAATAATAATATTAACAAACAATAAACAACTTAAGACACCCTACGACATCCCCTTACTCGACACACGCATACTCCTTAAACAGCCCTTACAAACATCACGCGCCACCAGCTCCGCCACCAACAGCCCCCACAACTCGTGCCCAGAACCACCAGCTACCACCATGGACACCCACACCCCTTCGACTCCCACTGCCACGGTGAACCAGAGCCCCAAACCAGGCCTGGTCCACTAACGGACTGCCTGACCAGACCCACGACACTCCCCATCGACGCACCTCTCAGGACCCGACACAACCAACCCTGCCGCTTAACACCACTCCTACCACCAGACCTTCCAACCACCATGGTAACACCGTACTGACCTCCCCCGAGTCACCAGTATTACCACCCCTAAAACCCTGTACACGAGGAGATCACAGAAGCAGCAGGGACGCCTGGTATGACACCCGTAACCACTCCCATCGACCTCCCCTTAAACCACCACACCCAACCACCTATGACCACCGAACCTTGCTCACCTGAAACTCCTGAACCCCGACTGTACTCCTAACCCAAGACCCATAACCATAGAACCCAACCCATGACTCAAACGCTTACTCAAACAGAAGCCTTCAGGACCCGTATAAGAAAATGATAACAGCAACTCCCTTGCCACCGTGTTCACTGTCCCTCACGACGCCCTTAAACGACCAACGACCAAAACCAATCAAGCTATAAACGTTTATTACATGTCATACTATATACTTACACAAACAAAACACAGATTAGGAGTGTTATAAGTGAGTTAACGTGCGACGAAAACCATAAAACATTACTCTGATCAGTGTTGAGCGTGACTTACCAGTTTCTCCGTCAAAACGAACCACCGTGCACCCACCCTAGACCACCGTGTTCAGTCAGATTCCCACCTTTGATGTGACGGCTGTGATTGTGTGAGGTTTGAAAGGAAGATTAGGGTTTGACTTAGGTTAGAAAGAGTGATAAAAGGGTGGCGGTAAGAAGGGTGTGCTAGGGTTTGTTTTTATCATCTATTAACTTGCCGTGGGCTCTAAGAAGGGCACGTTTTTCAAGGCCCAAATCAGCGTGTCAAGGGTCTAAAGTTCGATCCCTCATAACAGCATATTCGAGCATTCAAAGTATAGAAATCGCATATATAAAAACAATACACTTACTAGCCTTAAAACAACACTTTAACTTACTCGAAAACTAACGTTTGAACCGAAGTAGAACTCAATTACCGACTCCAAAATTCGAGGTATTACAGTCTTCCCCCCTTAAATTGAACTTCGTCCCGAAGTTCACCATCCGTGAACAACAACTGGTCACTAAGCATGTAACGCACACAAAACGGAATACCACATAACTTCAAGGCTAATAAAGGTACTTTAAAACACGGAATATTACATTCTACCCTCGTTAAGAAAACTTTGTCCCCAAAGTTTAACGTATAAGTAAATTAAAGAATACTCCACGAACACAATAAAATGTACAACCGAAGTAACAGGATTATCAAGTAGAAACAGTCACCATACACCAAATAGTCATGTCATAACAAATAGCCATACCATAAAATCATTAAGATTTTACAATCCTATCCTCCTTAAGACATGGTTACGTCCCCGTAACCTCATTATAAAATTCCCAGCTCCCTACTCCGTCTTACTCATTACTCTATCTCATACAATCTTACTCCAAGTAACCAAGTATCACACTCATCGTCGGATCTAAGACCAAGGACAAGGGGTGCGTGAACTGGTGAGATAAACCGCAAATCAGTACTCCCACCTCAATATCTGTTTCAACTCAGAAAATAACTCAATAACCAAGGTCACAAGGGATCGTAAACACAGTATGGCACAACGGCCTAACAACTCATAACTCAAAGTCAGTAACCAATTTTTTTTTTTTTTTTTTTTCCCCCAACTCAATATCAATGTTATCACATATTCCATTAAAGGGACTGCTCAACACTTAGAGCGTAAAACTTTAAGCTACTCACCCACAAGCCAAGGTCAAAGAATACGACAACTCAAAAAAAACTGAACTGCAAACTCAAACTCAAACTCAAAACAACACCAACCATGGCCTTTGTTCTAAACTTACTAGTAACTTAAACTCCTCAGTACTTACCTCCCAAGTTCGTTGACATACTTGTATATCTACTTATCATTCCACTATTCATAAAACAAGGACGTGAACGCCATAAGACAAAAACTTGTACATAACTCAGTCTAAGCAATTACCAAAAGTTTTCCCATCTCACAAACAAAAGAATTATCACATCAATAGAAAATTTTAACTATCAAAATAAAAGGACAACTACTAATATTCAACTCAAATCAGTACTCAAAAGAGACTCATATCAAGTATCATATAACATATAACCTCGAACAATAATAAAGTATTAGGGTCGGTAGGATCGTGTTATGCAGCAAAACAGATTCGGAATAGATAACACTCATACACCCTTGAAATTTATCACAAATTTGATATACTAACAACAATGTAACCAATTAAGAAGCTTATAGTTCATACTTGACAATTAAATGTTTCATGCTCATAATCATATCTAAAAAAAAAATATAGTGCAAAATTTATTAACGTAGTTAACATGGAACATTGACATATTTCCCGAGGCATACATAACTCATAGACTCACAAGGTCGTTTAACATCCCCAGATATCAATTAGTTAACCAAATCACTTAGCTACATTTCCACCCGCTCATATTACATCATTTATCATGAGGCTATTATTATATATGACTTGCACAATAAGGGTTTTATACAATGCACAACTATTAAACACTCAAGCAGGATCCCATCTACACATAGCTACAGGATTGTCATTTTGCAACCAATCACCATTATTATCAAACATCAAGCTTGAACCTGGTTTATCATTTTGAAAGTATTTTGAAATGTTTGAAACATTGAAAGGGTTGTTTGTGACAATATAAATATGGGTCAAAGACAATTCCCAAGTTACAGCTTGAAACAAGGCTACACTGAGGTATTATGACTCTTCCTTATTAAGTCATTGTTCTTTTCACTCATGACTTACGAAAATTTTAACGATATAAGTAACAATCACAAGGTTAATACTTCCACATATCGTATGCCACAATTAATAATTACACATTGTGGTCAGATTCTAAATATAACAATATGCAACTCACAGTATGGTATAACAATATACTTGGAAAAGTTATAAAGTTCATATTACAGGAAACTAGATAGTGATAAACCATCAACACCCGAAAGAACATCAACCAGATTCACATTAATCAAATATGCACAATTACGTATAACTATTAGATTACTATATCATGCTGATAACTGACCAGTTAAATTCCATTCTGTCACTTGGCAAGACTCCTCTCAGATAAACATGCTTTTGACATCACATACGAGTAGCACATAGTTATCTTGAGGTCGTAAAATTTGACATATAATTGAAACAATTCTATATTAAACTTGACGAAATAAACAAGGTTACGCTATCATATAGTGAGGGTTCATACTCATACCATACGCCTATTATTCATGTTACTAATGCCATATCAGGATATCACGTGGTCACCTCACATAAATCACATTTGATTAAACTTTTATATGAAACTTTTATATCTCACGATCTCAACAATTAAACATTACGCAGCAACTTACCACATCATAATTAAATAATAGCTTAGCTAACGTGCGAGCGGTCATAGCTTTTAGAAAATATAAAGGACTAGCTAATCATAGGAAAATAATCGAATGCATATCTCAAGGAAATTAATTAATACTATTTCCATAACCCAATCGGTCTGGACAAGAACTTGACAGCAATTCAACAGAAAATCCGGCAACTTGCAAAAATTACAATAACATAACGACTCGATAAGATTTTTCTTAGCTTATAATTTTGGATACGTGAAAGAATATTCTAAACAGTGGAGTTGGGATTATACATAAAAGTAAACACGTTTTAGATGACTTCATTTACAAAAACATGGGTCAAAACAGAACCGTGCAGTAACAATCTGACCACTGCCAACTAAAGGATTTATTTCTCTCAAAATATAACTCCTATTAACGTGAAACCAAAAACATTGTAAATCCAACTCAGAAAGTTATCATACATAAAATTTGGAGCATAGGCATCACTTGTACCATATTAACATTCACTTCTCATGACAACGATACTCGTTATCTGAAACACGGTAAGGATTTCGAAACTGGAGGTAGGATCAACTAAATAACTTAATTGTTATACACGTGTATCTGAATAAATTAGTTTCTACTTCTGCACAAACACGACTTACCCAGGTACGGAATTATAACTAGAAACTACTATGAGGTCCCTTATTGGTTACTAACTCCATAACGAATTTAAATATGCAAAAAGGCATAAAACTTTAAATACGATATACGCAACACATAACTATATACATTCATGGCTTAGGGAAACCCATTCCGCATATCACTAGACATGGGTTACTAATTTATATAAATCTGATCATTCATGTTCAAATACCAACAATATATTACATAGATACGATAGTCATTCAATTCCAGATAATTGTATAAACACTTCAAATATCAAAATCATATGATCACATCACTCTAACCATGGCTCAACAAATACAATTCCCAAACTCTTATAATTTCAATTCAATCATCCATGTCAATCCACAGTTCCTATTGCACATATCCTTAATCAGAACTCACATATGACTTACCTCGTTCTTCTCCTGCAAGAACGTTAGCATAGAATAACCAGGTCACTACATAATCTACCCCACTTTTCAATTTCTCTCATTGGGTTCCCGAGACAGAACAGAAAGGGCCCAGGACTGGTGTGAGGGGGCCCCTAACTCATCCCGTTCCTTCTTGGGGCGCCTATCAGTTTCATCTCGGGGTTCATTTTATTAGACTCTTCCTACGTTCATTATTATTCATTTGGTTTAGGCCTGAGGATCGTTCGCTCTGATACCACTTTGTAACACCCCCATTTATTTAAGGGCCTGTACTAGGACTCCTTAGATAATTAAAGGTGTTACCATCTCGGTTTCCCGAGGCAGTAGATACAAAGGAAAGATAAACAGTACTTTAATTAAAATTAAACTCATAACATTTTCTTACAACTGTATTCGAAAGTCTTAACAAATAAAGAAAGTACAACTCAATGCTAAGCTGACTAAGGTGATCTAGACTTTGGTCTGGTCCGGATCCAAGCTCTCTCTCCCATAGCTCCCCCTTAGTCTCAGCCACCTGTCAATCTGCTCCCCAATAATTTGGTTCATCACAGGTGTCACACGAATACACAGGGTCAACCACGAGGTTGAGTAGGGAAAACAATAATTATAGCAATATAGTAAACTCCGCACCGATCCAACGTCAAATAAACTCCGCACCGATCCAACGCCATATATATACTCCGCACCGATCCAACACCATATATACTCCGCACCGATCCAACACCATATATACTCCGCACCGATCCAACACCATATATACTCCGCACCGATCCAACACCATATATACTCCGCACCGATCCAACACCGTATCACAAGACCCAATATATATATATATATTCACATCGTAACAATGTCTCAAAAGATATAAATAGCACAATATAACGTTCACATGAGATTACAACATAAACATGCTTATTAACACATAAGAACAGATTACACATTATTGTAAACCAGTATCTTTCCCTACCTGGAATAGCAGAAACGCAGATACAATCCGAGATATGCTTAGAAATGTTCCACTCGAAACTCGCTACCTAAACAGATATATGCAACGAATTAACAAACTTCACGAACCCCTTAACGAACGTACTTACTATAAATAGCAACCTTCCAAAAGTGGAAAGTTTCCATATATAGAAACTTTCCCAAATGGTAACTTCCCAAATATAGACATCCCATGACTTAAATAATTCCCGACTCGTAAATATATATATAACACGACCCCAAACTCGTAAGTACACTAATTAACGCTAATTATAAATAAAGTAGTAAAAATATTAACATTAATAATAATAGTAATAATAAAAATAGTAATAATAATAATATTAACAAACAATAAACAACTTAAGACACCCTACGACATCCCCTTACTCGACACACGCATACTCCTTAAACAGCCCTTACAAACATCACGCGCCACCAGCTCCGCCACCAACAGCCCCCACAACTCGTGCCCAGAACCACCAGCTACCACCATGGACACCCACACCCCTTCGACTCCCACTGCCACGGTGAACCAGAGCCCCAAACCAGGCCTGGTCCACTAACGGACTGCCTGACCAGACCCACGACACTCCCCATCGACGCACCTCTCAGGACCCGACACAACCAACCCTGCCGCTTAACACCACTCCTACCACCAGACCTTCCAACCACCATGGTAACACCGTACTGACCTCCCCCGAGTCACCAGTATTACCACCCCTAAAACCCTGTACACGAGGAGATCACAGAAGCAGCAGGGACGCCTGGTATGACACCCGTAACCACTCCCATCGACCTCCCCTTAAACCACCACACCCAACCACCTATGACCACCGAACCTTGCTCACCTGAAACTCCTGAACCCCGACTGTACTCCTAACCCAAGACCCATAACCATAGAACCCAACCCATGACTCAAACGCTTACTCAAACAGAAGCCTTCAGGACCCGTATAAGAAAATGATAACAGCAACTCCCTTGCCACCGTGTTCACTGTCCCTCACGACGCCCTTAAACGACCAACGACCAAAACCAATCAAGCTATAAACGTTTATTACATGTCATACTATATACTTACACAAACAAAACACAGATTAGGAGTGTTATAAGTGAGTTAACGTGCGACGAAAACCATAAAACATTACTCTGATCAGTGCTGAGCGTGACTTACCAGTTTCTCCGTCAAAACGAACCACCGTGCACCCACCCTAGACCACCGTGTTCAGTCAGATTCCCACCTTTGATGTGACGGCTGTGATTGTGTGAGGTTTGAAAGGAAGATTAGGGTTTGACTTAGGTTAGAAAGAGTGATAAAAGGGTGGCGGTAAGAAGGGTGTGCTAGGGTTTGTTTTTATCATCTATTAACTTGTCGTGGGCTCTAAGAAGGGCACGTTTTTCAAGGCCCAAATCAGCGTGTCAAGGGTCTAGAGTTCGATCCCTCATAACAGCATATTCGAACATTCAAAGTATAGAAATCGCATATATAAAAACAATACACTTACTAGCCTTAAAACAACACTTTAACTTACTCGAAAACTAACGTTTGAACCGAAGTAGAACTCAATTACCGACTCCAAAATTCGAGGTATTACACATATGGCCTGGGGGATACTCTTGGGGCCGGGGAATTAATTTAGATGAGTTTGGGTAATCCTATTTTGAAATTAGATAAAGGGTTAGAAAAAATTCTAGGTAAACAAACAAAACAATAAATTTAATTTAATTTAATAAATATAAGTAGTTATTAACAAATCCGCTATATACTAAAAGATTAATACCTGATTAAATTTTCCTTTTAAGTGATCTTCTACTAGACAATATTTATTTCCTAATTAATTAATAATTTAATACTATTGATTATCTATATTTTCCCTACTATTATTAAACAATATTTATCTGCTACTTAATTTTATAACATCAATTATTACTTAACATTTAGATAAATAAAACTAATAATATATGTTGAAATTATATCTACTTGAGCTTATATATAATTACATCTCATACAAATCTAATTGAGCTTATATATAATTTTTTTGAGCTTTTAACAATTTTTTCCTACACTATAATATTTTCGTAATTGCTCATTCATATACGAGTTTTACTCATTCATACCCTTTTTTTCATTACTTTTCCCTTCTATGCCCTCTGCCCCCCAAAAAAAAAAAAACTAAACCACACAATTATGGATGCTAGCTCTCGTATCGATCAGGTAATAATTCTAATCTCTACCTTTATCAATTATATTATATGAAATTAAAAATTGATTTAGACTAATTAGATTAGGGTTTCTTTAAATCGTTTTCAGTTTTAACCTAATTAAGGTATGTAGCAAGGTGTAATTAAAGGCCTTCTTTTTTTTTGCGAAAAAGCTTACATCAAATTACACGAAGTGAATACGTCTCAGGCCTCTGTAATTTCAGTAACGAATCGCTTTTCGAAGCAAAGTGCAAAACAATGAGTCTCATAGTAGGTCTATGTTATGCTTGCTTTCAGTAATTGAGGGTGAAAACCAGCTTGTTGTTTGAGACGAACAGCAATGAGTTTGCTTAATGTACGTAAAGCAAGTGTACCAAGCTTTAACAATGGCAGAACCATGATTTTAAACTACAAATTTCTGGGTTTTTGATGAAGGTAAGTTTATTGTAGTACGTGCACACCAAGTGTTTGATCATAATGTTAGGGTGAGAAGTAGAAACCAAATTGTAAATGTTGGGAAAATATAGGGGTATAATAGTCAATTATGTGTATGATCGAGTAAAACTCGTTTATGATTGAGCAACACCCAATATTTTAGTGTTAAAAATTAAAATATTTAGATTTTATATGTATAATGTTTGAGTTTCAATATAATAATGCTTTGATTAACAATTTTTTTTTTTAGTGTTAAAAATTAAAATATTTAGATTTTATATGTATAATGTTTGAGTTTCAATATAATAATGCTTTGATTAACAATTTGTTTTTTTATATACATGTAAACACTACAATGATTTGATCAAGTGTCAAGTTTAATTTTTTTTTTTTCCTTTAGTGTCAAGTTTAATAATAATAAGAAGGGTAATGAAGAAGAGGGCGGTGAATAGTGTAAAAATGGAAGAAAGACCCTTTCCCCCGCGTTTGAAAAGTAGGCGGAAGAAATTTAATCAAGTCATCAACGTCGTCTTACAAATCTCTCTTCGTCTCATCATTTGATTACCGGAATATTGAGTCTGCTACTCTGCCTTCTTCAATTGGAAATCGCAAACCCTAACTTGATTCCGAATCATGTCTTTCTCAGATTCCGACTCATCCTCTCACGCCGGCGATTACAAGTATCTCCGCCATATCACTCGTGATCGTATGTCTCTCTTCTTCAATTCTTCTTTACTACCTCATAATGCTGCGAGCTTAGCCTAGTATACGTCGTAACTATTTCTTTATTTTATTTACTGCTGTAGTTTGGAACATTCATTCATGCTATTTGTAGTAAATTAAGGACATAGCTCATCACTCTCTCCTTAATTTAGTAGTTTGGAACATTCATGGTTTTTCTAAGAAGAGTATGTTAGACATATAGCATGAGGGTTTTGCTTATGAGTTTGCAAATCCATCAACATGGCTCAGTTGCTTCCAGTCTGTCCTCCTTATTTGGGGAAGAAATGGGTGAAAGTAGAAGAACAGAATTTAAGTATGCTCATCCGGTGATATACAATCCTAAGAAGAGAATGTGGCAAATCATACTGTGAGTCACGATGCTGTATATCCTTCTGTTTTCTTGTAGATCTAGATTTTAATCTCATGTTTGGGGGGAAGTTGGTTAAACGAGGATGGTACAGAGGATGGAAGGAGCTTCCTGGCCACAAAAGCTTGTTGTGGTGGGAAGAGAGGTTGCCAGAAAAGGTGCGTCATTCGTCGTTTGGGGAGTGCTGGAAGTGATAGGCTGTGTTAAGAGGGAGAACCAACAGGCGGTCAAGGAGTGGCCGGTCATGGGATGTTGATCATATGGTCGTGAATGGAGGGAGGGGGAGGGCGGCTAGTGAGGCTGAGAGGGGAGGTAGGGAAGGAGGGAGGTTATTAGGCATCTTGGGTTAATTGTGTTAGGTTAACGTAAGTAGGGTTTGTCAGGATAAAACTAGAAATTAGACCAAGAGATTAACAGTTCTTATATGAGATGTTTTGTTTGTGTGCAGGTATTTGGATAAATTCGTGTAGGGAATTAGGATTATAGTCATTTTTAGTTGAAAGTTTGCCATTTTAGGAAAGATTCCAAAATATAGATAAAAATCGTGATTTCGGTCGCGATCGTGGTAACGGTGTCACAGAATCATCATCAACTTGGTCGTTGATCTCGGAGCCGCGGTTATCGCAATCATATTTATTTTACAAGCTTTGCAGATATTTACATCCATTGGCTATTACATATAAATTTATTCTATTTAGAATAATTGATTTGACCAATGCTATAAAAATTTTAACAACTTTTCATTACAAAATTTGGTCGGTACAAGTTATAACTTGTTCATTTTGGTTTCATCGCCAGCGATATCGAGCCGAGTTGGCGGATACAAGTTATAAATCGATCGTCTTGGCTGAAATTTTCCTATTCTTAATTTACCCGATACATATGGGGATATCTCGTATGATATTGCCTTCAATATTGATACATCTCGTCTTGGCCAAGATTGTAAACCATGCTGCAAATAGAAGAAACAAACAAATATGTCCAAAAAAAAACATGGAACATTGTGGAATAGAGGGACTAGTAAAGAGAAAAGGCGCAACAATGAATTTTTTACTTAACCTTTTCTGAGGCAGCACGTATTTGGCCTAAATATGTCACATGTATGACTAGACTTGTACTTCCTCCGGACTCCATTTGTTAATAAGAAAATCATAGTAGTTACCCTGGGAGTTGGGATATTTCGTTTGAGCCGCTTGCAATATCGATACATCTCGTCTTGGCCAAGATTTTAGACCATGCTGCAAATAGAAGAAACAAACAGATATGTCAAAGGAGAAAAACAAAATGGGAGGAACATTGTTGATTTGAGGGACTAACAAAGAGAAAAAGGCGCAACAATGAATTTTGACTTAACCTTTTTGAGGCAGCGCTTATTTGGCCGAAATATGTAAAAGATGTATTGACTAGACTTGTATTTCCTCCTGCCTCAAGCTTTAGACGGTTCATAGGTCTACTCCATGTTCTTAAAGTCTAATTAAGTCCTTGTTTAGTATCTGTAATGGTATTTGCTTATAAGAAAATCATAGTAGGTTTACGTTTAGAATGAGAACAACATATCTTAAATGTCGAGAAATTATTGAATACATAGTACACGATTTAATTTCGGAAACTGAAGGTGAAGAAATCAAAACAAAGAAGTTAAAATAAAATAAAAATTGATTAAAACATTGAAGCTCAAACACTTGTTAAACTTTCAGAAGTGTTGTATAATTTGACCAAAGTACCAAACTCTCACCAATTTCTCAGAATAACTGTTTTTTAAAGAAAATTGTTTTGTAAACCAAAAACCATTTAAAATAACTAGGCTAAACAAGTTTTTGCTATATAATTTTCCGTAATGAAAAGGTGACCAATGAATAGTTCACTTTCCAAGTCATTAGGGGATCTTATCCATGTCAAATTCATTGTTTTGTAACTTTGTTGCATGTGCACCTTCATTGTAATGATGATTTCTATCCACTGCCTGGTTTCTACTTAAATCTAGGGTTGCTCCAAGAGATGCTTGGATGTGCGAGGCAGGGTGACTCTCGTTCGACGTGGAAGGTAATTATTATATTTATGTTTGGTGCGCATATGTGTCAGTTTGCTGTTTGCAGGAAGCCTTGACTATGATAGGAATAGAACAGGTTATAGGTCTTTCTTAAAGGAAAGTTTGTACGGAGCACCTTAAAGGAAGTCTTGCCCATTTGGTGCTTAGTGAAGAACTTTATTTTGTCTCATTTTATTTGGTCTGAATTGCCATGAAAATTGCTATAAAGGTTGTTTACTATGAAGTGCTTCTTTTGTTAACGACATGTTTATTTTTTTCGTCCTATACTCCTATAAAACCAATTTGTATTAACAAGACACGAGAGGTAGGATTGTGTATATCTGTAACATCCCAACAACGGAAGGCTGTATGTAGATACTCATGGCAGACCTTGTAAACTATGTGTAAGTTACAAACCAACACGAGTCCTTTTCGGCGCATTTTGTCCTCACTCATGAAAATCTTCCAAGAGTTCACCCCTTTTATGAGTACTTCTGGCAAGCACGCTTAAAGTTCTTTGCACATGGATAATCGGAAAAGAGAATGCATTATGTTGGTATGATTAGCACTATCAAATTCTCTAAGCACTAGTTTGAGCTCCTAAAACCTGATCCAAGGTCCTCATAAACCTAGGGTATGGCAACATGTAATCCCCTTTACCTTGCTTTAGGGGGGAGCCATGGAGATAGTAGAGTAATGTTTTGTTCTTTTTCTAGCAAAAAGATAGTTTGGGTCATTTATGGTGATAGCTTCCAACAAAACTAGTACTCCATATATGAGGTGGTTTTGTATTCGAGTTTTTGTTTTTATTGCCTTTCTTGTCCAAACAACGTAATAAATAGGTGATTTTTATTTTTGGAAATGTACCTTTCTAGATTGCTTTTGATATTTCACTTTTCTCTTTCTGTATTATAATCTGGACCATAAACAACATAATGTACAATCAAGATTTTTTGGGTTGTCTGTTTCACTATGTAAGCGTGTAGTTCTCAATCAACATCTTTCTGTAAGGTCATCTCCTGTTTTTTGGATGAATTACGATTAATGTTTTATGTCATGTTAATTTGTAATTGTCTGACCTTTTTAACTTTTAACTTTAGGTTCTCATCATGGACAGAAATACAGTTAAGATAATGTCACATGCATGCAAGATGGCAGACATCACTGATGCAGGAGTATCATGTGAGAAATAAATTTAACTCTCGTTCTTGAAGTTTTGTTCCCATTATTGGTGATATATATCCTAACGTGTTTACCTTGCTGCATTGAATCTTGCTGGTTTACATAACTGTAGAATGTGGCTATATTAAAAAGGTTCTATATGAAGCTCTAATGCCAATGTCTAGTTACCTTCTTGTTCCTGCATGCTCTCAATGTGATTTTTTTGGAAGATTTTTTTTTATTCCGTTCAAAAATAGCTATTACAAGAGGAGTTTACATGAGAAATTAAGCAAGGATGCTGTCAATGATCTCTTCCTCACTCACTTTTATACAATTTAACAGTCCCTCTAAAACCGCATGTGTTTGTTTGCTTTACTGAAATGATTCTTACTTTTGCTCGAGCATTTTCAATTGGCTGGAATTTGTGGTCATCCGCTCTAGTTAAAGTGAAAGGAATTTATCAGATTCTGCTGTTATCATCTCGTTTGATGGTGTCCATGGTTCACAGGAATGATAAAAAAATGGGTTTTCATGAAAATATCTTACTGTGGAAAGTTAATAGTAATGTCAAGGGAAGACATAACTTGATTCTCTGTGACGTTAGGATTTATAAAATAGATAAGACTATAACATAATTATCGGTTGACATACATTTATTTCTAGAATAAGAAGGTAAGATTCAACTTTAACTTATTACATTTTTTTAATATATATGAAGGCCAAAGCTGGGTAGGCCTTAGGTGACTCGCCAATGCTGGTTTAAATTATATTCCAACCTTTCCATTCAATTCTATACTTTTTCCTTAATTGGATATTTTATTCAATTCTATACATTTCTATATTTAGGTATTTGTCTTGATAAAGGATTAATGGACCAAAATACGCTAATTAATTTGAGTAAACGTGTGGACTGTTTGGTGGGACAAGTGTAAGGGTATATCGTAACGTTGATGCTTAGAAGAGACTTCATCCCCCACTTACTTCACTCTAAAATCCTAAAACTTTGTGCAAAAAGCAAATGTATAGCATTGAATGGGAAAGAGGGAGTATTCTGGTGTTTGTATTTCCATATCTTTAGGTATAAAACAGTTGGTGCTTTCATTGTAATTATCTGCTGGAGAGTTGTAGGTTTGATGAATCCTTTATGTTTGGATGTCATCTATATTGATTTTTGAAGGAGAACACGAAAGTACTCCATCCTTTTCTTTGATTTCTTGGCACATTACTTGAGAAATATAATAAATGATATAAAAGTAGGCGGTCAACATAAATGAGAGAGAAATAAAAGACCAAAAGGAGAAACTGGAAGAAATCAAAGAAATTAACCAAAAAGGAAAAATGGAAGAAATCAATGAGAAGGACGGAGTAGAATAGTATATACCTTTTCTTGAAACTGTGAAAGTGTAAAGCTTTTCATGTTTACTCTTACTGAAGTGATCTTCTATAAAGGCCATCCCTGGTATTTCCTTGGGTCTGAGAGCTCCAAATACGTGTGTCCCTCTAGACTCAAAAGAGCTGAAGAATTAGATCTTATTGTACATACTGATTGCTGAGCCATGTCTATGTTTTACCACTATACCTATTTGTCCATTGAAAGACTACTGCTTCTCTGTTATGCTGCACGTTATTTTCTATTACAGCATTTCCATCTTCTGTGAAGTAATTTTTTTGATCTTGTTGGTCAAAACAGTGGTAGAGGACATTTATAAGAGAAGACAACCATTGCCTACGATGGATGCCGTCTACTTTATCCAGCCAACCAAAGAGAAGTAATGGTTTGTTGTAAATAGAATTCATATGTTCTGTTTTCAGTTTTTACACTATGCGGACATGCGTCAGTGTTGGACACGTAATTCTTAAAAATTTAAAGATATGTTGACACTGTCAACGAAGGGTCTTAACCAACAAAGATGACACGACATGGCACGGTCAGCGGAGTGTCTTGACCAAATTTTTGTTTTTATGAAAGTAATTCACAAATTAATTACAATTGAATTAAAATTTAAAGGACAATAATTACAACCACATGCATCATTGATACTCTCTTATATATCAATAGGTCTCTAGCGTTCTAGGCTTCTAGCCCCCTCTAGTACTATCAAAGTCATATCCTGCGGGTTTCTACGTCATGGAACTCATGGTGTCAAAGCTGTGTCAGTATTGTATCCATCGTAGCCGTGTCAGACACGTGTCACGTGTTGTGTCAGGCACGCGACACGGCCTTAACCTGCCGTGTCAGCGTAAGGGTTTATCACAAAGTTCTCTTCAATGATATTAATTAAGTCATCTTTGCACTAGCTACTCCATAAAATCTGTTTGCATACTCCTTCATAGTTTCAGCCCTCATCTCTCTGAAGTACTAAACCTACTATAAATAAAAAAAAAGGGCAGCCCGGTGCACGATGGCATCCCTGCTAGGTGAGGGTCCGGGGAAGGGCCCCACCACAAGGGTGTAATGGGGGCAAGCCTTCCCTTGCCATTTTGGCAAGAGGCCGCTCCCAGGGCTTGAACCCGTGACCTCACGGTCACAAAGCAACACCTTAACCGGTGCGCCAAGGAATATTTCAAAAAATTTCCCCTTAATAATCTGAAGTTTGGCTGATCCGCCATAAACTATACCAAATCGAAATCTTCGCAAAATAAGCCCAAGTTGCCAACATCGTTCCAGCTTTGCACCAATGCACCCACTTTTGATGCTGTTACTTTTGTCAAATAAATTGAATAAAAATCCGGAAAATGGAAGTTAAATGTTTTTGGTCAAATATTACAAATTTTATAATCAGATTAAAATCCAAAACTATTTTTTCAAAATCCAATTTCAAAAAACGAAAGACTATTATCATTTTTTTCTTTAGAACTTTAAAGAAAGTTTTTTATCGCCATTTTAAAAAGAATTTATAGAATATTTTGTATTGTGATTTTTTTTTGCCAGATTTTTGTTGTAGCTAGAAAACAGTTTTCGACGGAGAATTAACGGCGTTAGAGATGGGTGTAAACTGGAATAGTGTTGACCGCTTGATATTATTTTGGAAGATTAAAACTTGGATTAAAAAGTAGATAGTGAAAATTTGAGATTATTGTGGGCAATTTTCCTAACTATTTTAACCATCAGTCCGAATATGTTTACAAAAATGTTACTTCCTCCATCCAAATCCAAACACACCATTTCCCTTTTACACGTTTGCCAATGCGCAAATTGTAACGTAAATATCTTTAATTTTATATTGTTAAAAAAAGGCCATTTCGCATATTACTGCCTAATAAGTCTAAAATTTTGCATATTACTACCTAATATGTTGAATTATTCAAATAACAACCCAGAATGTGTAAGACCTTATACGATTACTACCACCATGACGGAAATTGCTAAAAAATGATGGAAATCAGTGTGTTTTGTCCTTTTTCATTTTAAACCCAAATTAATACCCATCCTTCCCCTTCCCTCTCCTTCCTCCATTAAAACCCATTTCCCTCTCCTTCCTCCATTAAAACCCCTATACTTCCTCCATTTTCATCTCCTTCAGTTTCTATCATTCCAAATTTCCCTCTACTTCCTCCATTTTCATCTCCTTCATTCCTCATTGAATTTGGAATATTGCAAGATTTTAGATTCTGAGAATTGGGTTTTGCAATTTAATTTGTGGGCATTTCTGAGTATTTGTTTGATTTTTAATTCAAAGTCTTGTTTTAAGGGTTTACCGGAAGGAGGAAGGAGAAAACTGGAGGTTTTAATTGAGTTGGGAGTACAACAAGGATTGGGATTCTGAGAATTGGGGTTTTCAATTGGATTTGTGGGTATTCCTTGCCATTTGATTGAATTTATTAGGGTTTGTTGATAATTGTAAAAAAATGGACATTGATACATTTGATAGCATTGAGTGTGTATCTTCAGTGGATGGTTTGGAGGAAGAAGAGATCCGTCACCATCTTGATAGCCACCACAACCACCAACATCATAACAACAACCGCGATGAAAATGGCGGCAGGAAGATTAATGGGAGGGAGGGAGTTATGCGGTTAATCGTGAGATACTGTTAAGAGGTAGGGAAAGAGGAATAATAAGGGGGGTAAAATCGTCATTTAACTTACTCCGACCATTTAAAACTAACTTAAGCTCGGTTTCCGTCAAAAAAGTAGCAAACTGATTAATTAGGTGTGATTTTAGGTAGTAAGATGCATAATTTATTATATTAGGTAGTAATATATAATTTTTTGAACTTATTAGGTAGTAATTTGCCATATTTCCTAAAAAACTATAAAAGTTTGATATTCTTATTGTATTTACAAAGGCGAATCAAACAAGATCCCACACGACTATATTTTTTTCTTTATATATTGCAATTAATATCGAAAACTCTATTGGCTTGTGAATAGGGTCAAAATGATGAATGGTGTGTTTGGATATGTAAGGAGGGAGTATAATTTTAGTTAGTTGAGAAATGAAACTAGTATCTTTTTAGTTTACGTTATTAACTTAGAACAATTCAGTCCTTTGACGGAGAATCATAATTAGAGTACATCAGGCTTTACAATTACGGTATGGTTACATTTGTGCTCGGGATGGTATCTTAGAATCAATCACATTTGATGCAATTGCCACGGACTTAGTTGCAGACCGCAAATAACGTCGCAGTTTGTTAAAAGAAAGCTTTTATAGTCCCCCCTCCCAGTCTATTGTCAGTTTTGTGTAATGTTAATGACTTAATGAATCTATAGTAACTATTTTGGCTATTATTATCATTTTTTCAGTCTACTCCATGGTTAAAATATCGGTACCGTGTCACCCGGTATGTATTGATCCTTGAAGAAGCTGCTAGATATCGCGATGAGACCTAGTTATATCATAAATCGGCCAAATAGGCTACTGGTTTGTGATTTGCATCGTCACACACATCTAGGAGTAGAGTAGGTGTCTTCTAACACTTTTCCACCGCACGTTGTGCAGATAACTATTTGGGCTATTGTTTGTGTAAGTGGATTTTTAAGTGTTCTAATGTTAGTTGTTGCTGACTGCGTTTTATACAATTTGAAATATCTAGTTGAGTCAGTTGGCGCCTTTTAGAATTATGGCTATACGAGAAATGTGTTTTGTTAATTATTACTTTGGAATTGGTTATCTACCTACTTCTAGAAATGTGTTTTGTTAATTATTACTTTGGAATTGGTTATCTACCTACTTAGGTTTAGTCTCTGTTCCTTCTCTTTTTTTTTTAAATCCTGTTTTTATTTGTATTATTAAAATTTGCTTATCTACGTTATTGCACTTTGGAATTGGTTATCTACCTTTATCTTGGATTTCAATCTGACTTTCTACTGCATTTTGCTATTGTTTTATACTTTTATTGCAAACTTTTCTAATTTATTTGCTGTCATGATGGTTTTAGGAACCCCTTAACCTGTATCTACAAAATTAAATATTTTTTAGGGTTTTAAGAATACCCTCCAAGTTTTTCAAATTTTCAGTGGTACACCTCATTTTCTCTAATTCCACATAATAGCCCTAAACTCCACTGTCAAATACAATCCTGAGCTGAGTTATGCAAACGGTTAGGTTATGGTTAGTTCTGTAAATTGGGCAGATAAATGACTCTTATACTCCTATTTAGTGCTTGATGTCATCTTCTTCCTCAATCACTCTCATCGATCCTTCCCTTTCTACTACCCTCACCATTTCCACCATTTCCACCACTCAGCAACAAGAACAAACCACCCACGTTATTCCTTCCTCAACCAAATCAGGTATTCTTTTATAATTTTAGGACAGATTAAAGAAAGAGAGGTGCATATGAGTTGGAGAGAACTATGAGATGTCGATGTTGAGGTGGCGATGAAGATGGTGGGTTAGAGTTAGAGGGGTGTTAATTGGATTAGTGACTATGTTTATTGATGAAGATGGTGTTAATTACGTTTTAATGTAAGGAGTTGACAGAAAAAGAAGCAATTTATGGAAAAGTTAACGGAATTGTTATCGAAGGGCACCATGTAGAATTTCTAACAATACAAGGTACCATATTGATTTTGGAAAAAAGAGGGGTACCACGAAGAATTTGAAAAACACAAGGTTATCTCATAGAAAACCCCAATTATAACTTAGCTTAGTGGTACTGGCAACTCTACACAATTTATCTCTTCAACTATGCGTTTTTGTTGGGTCTTGCAGTGTTATCATGTTTTTGTCTGATATGGCTGGAAAAAAGGCTTTATACAAGAAGTAAGTTGGTTTTCTAAACTTGTTCACATTTATTTTCTCTTCTTTTGTTATTATTTTAATCATGAATGTTTGAGATGTGTTTTCCTTTAATTTGAATGGCTTTTCCCTGCAGTGCGTTTGTCTTTTTCAGTTCTGCTCTCTCTAAAGATCTTCTCAGCAATATCAAAAGTGATTTGACACTAAAGGGGAGAGTACGGATATTGGTTGAGGTTTGGTCTTTCTATTTGTGGGAATTAATCAAATAATTGACAATCATATTCATGAACCATGAATGGTTTTTATTATTCACATGCAGATGAATTTAGAGTATTTTGCCATCGACAGACAGGTGTTTTATGCCGATTCCATATTTTATTTATATGCTATATTGTTACTGAATTAATGCTATGCAAGGAAATAAAATTCTTTGGATATCCTCTGTCATCATAGAGTGGTATTTTGGGGTTTTCCGTTGTCTTTAAGATCCATCTCTTTGAATGTGACTAGGGCTTTGTGACTGATAATGAGAGGGCTATGGAGGAGCTCTTTGGAGAAGATGAGAATTCGCGTAAAGCTGATGCATGTTTAAATTTAATGGCTTCCCGAATAGCAACAGTTTTAGCGTCCATGAGAGTACGTATACATCCTGCTATTGGCTTAAGAATACATTTTACTGTTTGTTGAACGTATCCGTCATCTCTTTTAGGAGTTCCCTTTTGTTCGTTGTCGAACTGCCCAGTCTCTTAATCCCAATACAATGACAACCTATCGTGATCTAGTTCCA
The DNA here is from genome assembly GCA_029255685.2 of Silene conica. Lineage (NCBI taxonomy): Eukaryota > Viridiplantae > Streptophyta > Magnoliopsida > Caryophyllales > Caryophyllaceae > Silene > Silene conica. The sequence continues at coordinate 8,466,309 of CM055311.2, read as the reverse complement.
ACGAAGCTGGCTTCTTTAATTTGGAACTATGTGACAAAATACAAGACTACTATCAAGAACTTCCCACAGACAGAGACTTGTGATCTACTTATTGTAGACCGATCAATTGATCAGGTATAATATCATCTGCTTAGTAATGCACTAGTATTGTTTATCTGTTGCTGAAGGTTCCAAACTTTTCAGATTGCTCCTGTCATACATGATTGGACTTATGGTGCCATGTGCTATGATTTGCTAAACTTGGAAGGAAATAAATATGTGCATGAGGTATAGGTTAATCTGTTGCAATAGTGATCCTTCATTTTACTTATTTTACGGAGTTTTGTTCTGCTCATGTACATATATACATCTGTCCATTGGTAATTCACTTAGGTTCCTAGTAAGACGGGAGGACCTCCTGAGAAAAAGGAGGTTCTACTGGAGGACCATGATCCTGTCTGGGTTGAACTTCGTCATTTGCATATTGCTGATGTAAGTCCTGTTTTTCTCTTATTCTGCTTTTAGGGACGTATGTTAATGGCTTCTGATGTCAATTTGTCTTGATAGGCTAGTGAGCGTTTGCATGAGAAGATGACCAGTTTTATATCAAAGAATAAAGCAGCTCAGATCCATAATAGTTCAAGGTTTGTAAATTGTTAAAAGTTTCTTTGTTGTGGTCAACTGTTTTAGTTTTGGATCCTTGTCCAGACTCTAAAAACTAGATGATGGTGGTGGTTATTGTAATGTCACCCTCAGTATGTGTCACGTTCTCATCATCATCATCATCATCATCATCATCATCATCATCATCATCATCATCATCATCATCATCATCATCATCATCACCCTAGTGCCTCAAAAAAGGTTTTGTTCCCTATGATCCTTGAGCTGAACGGAATGATCAACTGCCATTACATTGAAAAAGAAGTTAAAGAAGATTTTAAGACTTGTTTGACTAACTTTAATCATGCTTACATAGTATTGTGCTGACTAAGATACAAATTAAAAAACATTTGGAAGATACTCGTTTTTTGTTCTTCTGTTCCATATCTGATTGTGATAGCTGACCAATTGTTATTCTCTGGAAAAGATGTTTACATTTTCAATATCTTTTCTAGAAGCTAGGCTGCTGTAGAAGTCTCTGCACATAATTTAGACCCCTGCAAAACGTATCTTGTTTTGAAGTTTAAATTATTTGGCAATTGCCTCTCTTTGATTTCCAATGCATTTTCTACTTATTATGTAAAAGTCAGCTTGTTTTAGTGTTTGACTTATCTGACCTTTTTTCAACACAATAATAGTACGATGCTTATATTGTTATTGGTCACTATTTGTAGAGCTTGGGGACAGCATTGTCAAATTAAAAGTTATATCTTAGTTTATGATACTATCGTATTAACTTACAAATTTAAAAACTAGGGGTTCGTTATACGTAGACAAATCAATCATATTTTATTAGTTGGTTTGAAATCAGATCTTAAGGCATGCATGACCATCATTTTGATATTTGTATGCACAAAAGGTAAATCTTGCTAGAAGTGCACTATGTGCTCTGGTGAAGCTAAGGGAGAATGAATCTGAGTGTAGTGTATCCATGAAAATTTGATTGACATGGGATTGAAAGTGCAAACAGCATTTTGGCATGTGAATGCAATGCGACAGGGTTATGGTCAAGCATAAAGCCTTGCTATGCTTGTCTATATTTTTATGCAAGTCCTGCGAGCAACAGTTGAGTATACTTCTGAGTACCAGAGCCTGGGCAGTTTTGTGCTGTTTGTATCAACTGGTGGCTTACTGGCTTGGTTGTAATCACCATCGCATATTTCTGAATTTAACCACAACTGTTGACCAGGGAAAGCGGTGAGCTTTCAACGCGTGAGTTGCAAAGGATGGTCCAAGCCTTGCCGCAATACAGCGAACAAATTGAGAAGCTTTCTCTGCATGTTGAGGTAAGTTTGCTGTTGTGGAAGCTCCAAGTCTTATCACTTGTTCAGGATCAGATAATATTCTACAAATTTGCATACTTGAACAGCCTTTATGATTCATTTAGCTCAAGTATCGAGTCCCATCGATGCAGTTAGTTCATCGTTTGAGAATCCTCCAGGCTCCACTCAATCCAAAACACATGATGATTTTGTTTTATTCCTGTAAGCTGTATTTTTTTGAGATTCAAGGTACAGGTAGGTACAAAAATTCGTTGATTGGTAAAGATTCAATTGAGAGCTGGAGCTGAGAGAGATTATATATCTTATTTTCTTTAGAATGTTAGAACTGGAACTATTCAAAAACTTGTCGTGCTGTACACATAGATTTACCGTTTTTCTTGTGCACTCTTTTTACTATTTCTTTTGACTTGTCATTTTAAATTAGTAATTTAGAAGCATATTTTAGAAAAAGACCTTGTATATTTGAAGCAAAAAACAAATAGCAGACTACTGACGTATTCCAATTAGCTATTTCAAGTAAATATATATTTATTTCAGATTCAGACTTTTTTGTTGGATAATTTAAAATTTGCAGCAACATTTATTTGTTTTGGGATAGGCTGTACCTCTGTGTTTCTAGTATTCATTTTTATCTAGTAAATGTTTCATGTCGCTTGAATTTGGTGCGACAGATTGCTGGTAAAATAAACCGAATTATAAGGGAGCAACGCCTTAAGGAAATCGGTCAACTGGAACAAGAACTTGTATTTGGTGATGCAGGAACTAAAGAACTCGACAACTTTTTAAGGATGCATGAGGTATAATTTTCTTATGAAGCTTTCTATGGCGCTTCAACATCATGTCAAATACATAGTAACTTACATTGTTAAATCTTTTCAGCAGGATGTTAGCCGTGAAAATAAGTTGCGCTTGTTGATGGTATATGCTGCCGTGTATCCTGAGAAATTTGGGTCTAAAGGCTCAACATTAATGGAGGTGATGGATTTGCTTTTCTGCTTGATCTCAGTCGTTATTTGTGTGATCCTTTTTTTTGTTTCCGCAAAGATAATCCCCCCTCTTCTCTTTTCATATAATATATTGGTTGCTATGCGTCTGTCATGTAAAAGATTTTCGGCTAACCACGTCGGTAATGTCTAATTATGTGAAGGGTTTCTAGAGATAACTGATATTTTACTTATACAAGGTTAATGGTGCCAATGCTAGACCAATATGGTTTATATGACTATATTAGTTAGTTTGGACTTTGGAGTTTTGGCCAGAAACAGTATTAAAATGTCGGATGTTATGCAATGTATAGGTGGTCACATAAAGGATTCTCAGCTCACCGCACCAATACTATTAAGAGTGTCCAGAATAGTTGATATTTGACTTGTCCAATGGTAATGAAGCCAACTGTAGACCAATATGGCTTATATGATGGATATAAAAGCAAATTAAACCACGACGTTAAATGTGCAACTGAATCATTGTTCGTTACAGCGATTCACTGCCATCACTGATTGATTATTGTTGGTTCCAAGCAAATATAGCATAATGCAAGTTATTTCTGTATGTTTTGATATAGGGTTTTTTGTGAGATACTACCTTTTATTTAGGGTCATTTGTGAGAAAATACCTTTTATTTTATTTTTTGTTATAAGCTACCTGCTTTTATATTTTTTTGTAAAAGACTACATTTGCACGTGTGAACTGTCCTTCCCCAAAAATCACTTCTTGCCTTTTCATTTCTCTCTTCCATTTGTTTACGAATTAAAAACCCAACATAATTAGGTTTTTAATCATCCAAATTAGGAACCTAACAAAATTCAATCTCTCTTCCATTGTTTACTGTTTCCAACGATTAATCTACTCATCTCATTGCTGCGTCATTGGCTCATTGCTAGTAGGTTTGTTCCCTTTGTTTATTTTGGTAAACCTAATAAAAAAACCACATCCGCGTATATTTGAATCGGGGTTGTAAAATTTACAAGTGACAAACTTCCTCCCTGGATTTTGTAAGGTCCGTAAGGTTCGATGTGCACAAGGTATCCCACATTTGCATTTCATTGCCATAAGTGAGGTATTAGATCTTAAAGATGAGAAAGACATTTTCTTGGGTTGCAAAAGAAAACTGAGGCACAGAAAATAAGAGAATGGAAGCAGAAAAGTGAAAAGTGAAGAAGTAAAGAAGAAAGAATGGTTAGGAGTGAAATATAAGGAGTGAAATAGGAGGGAAAAAATAGAGGAATGATAAGTTTTGGAGGGAAAATAAATTAAGGTAGGTTTTAACAAAAGCAAAGTAGTGATTTTTGGGGAAGGAGAGTTCACACGTGCAAATGAAAGGGAAAAGAAGGTCAATACTGGAATCTTGACTTTTTTGGCCGGAATTCCTATTCTGGTAGTCTTTTACAAAAAAAATAAAAGCAGATAGCTTATAGCAAAAAATAAAATAAAAGGTAGTTTCTCACAAATGACCCTAAATAATACTCCCTCCATTCATATCCACTTTGCACCTATTCCATTTCGGTCCATTCGAATCCACTTTGCACCTTTCCTTATTTGGTTGTACTTTTAATACTATAATACTATAAAAACACTATTAAGGCCCACTTTTTCAACACAATACTACACTTTACACCTATTTGTTGTACTTTTATTAATATTTTAACAATGCGTAAAAACCCGTGCATAAAGCAAATGTACCAAGTGGAAATGAATGGAGGGAGTAGGTAATATCTGACAAAAAACCCTTTGATATATATTTTAACTATTTTCTATGTTCATTTTTACCTTTTTTCACATTTAGTTACTATATTCTTTAGTTTTACTGAATAAGTAGCAGATAGACTACTTAGAGGCTAACAAGGAACATATTTGCAAATTGCAAAGCCTTTTAGTCGCAGTCCCTACTTGTTTCAGATCCGAATTTCCACTGCTTGTTAAGTTGTTATAACTCCCGTAGTGCTTTCATTCTTTCAGCTTGCAAATTTATCACCGGATGACATGAATGCAGTTAATAACATGAGTTACCTTGGCACCCCACCTGAACCAAAAAAAAGTTCTATGGCAATATTGAAGTTTGATAACAAGGTGTGATGTCCTTATTGAAATGCTCTTATTTTTTTCCTATAAACCTGCACCCCCTTGCTACTCTAATGTTTATTGTTATCCGTCTAGAAAAAGCATGCAGCCAGAAAGGAACGAACAGGGGAAGAAACAGCATGGCAATTGTCACGTTTCTACCCATTGATTGAGGTATGTAATACCTTATATGGAATATGTGGTATCACGGAAGTGAATTTTGAATGTTTTACTATTCTAGTGCCTAAGTCAGAAATTATTCTCACTTTGGGGTCCTGAAATATTTGTCAATTAGTGTCCACCTCATCATAAAGCTCTTAAAAATTGCACTTTAGTCTTTATTTCACTTATTACACACATTTTTAGGTTATTTCATGCTTTGTGAGATAATTATGTTAATACAAATTTTAACATCCCTAATTTAAATATTCTAACCAATCAGAATGACAATTAAACTAATCCTAGTCCTTATTAGTCCCAACTACTCCCTCATCATATCACCTCACCCATCACTCTCTCCTCTAACCCCCTCCCGTCAACCACCACAGTCCACACCCCAGCCATCCATCACCTTCGTCGACTCACTCTGTCGCACACAACCCACGACGACCCACCTCCACCACATCACCTGCAGCCTCACTTCCGCCATGAAGGCAGACGCCTACTTCCCTTTCCTCAATACCATCCCACGTCCTCTGTTTGCCCAAGACCACCCACTTCCGCCGGGAAGTCGATGTCCCACATCCTTCTTGTTTGCTCATGACCAACACCATGACACCACCCATTCCCTTTTCTCAATGTGAGTCAGATCTGGTGTGGAACGCAGCTATGGTGTGAATAGGACCATTGGATTTATTTTGGTTTTTGGTGGTGTTTATTTAGGCCATTGATGGTTGCATCTCCGGCCAGCGGTGTTGGTGGTCTTGGTCTGAGGCCAGCAGTGGTGGTATGGTGAGAGAGTAGTTTGGACTAATTAGATCAAGGGGATCTTAATTATTATTTGGTTGAGTTAGGATATATGAATATGTGAAGTTGAAATTTTAATCAACTTAATTATCACAAAACATTAAAGATAAATAAAAAGGTGGGTAAGTAAAATAAAATACTAAAATGCAGTTTTTGAGAGTTTATGATGAGGTGGACACTAGATTGACAACTACTATTAGAAGGACCCCAAAGTGGGCATAATTTCTCTCTTAAACACTAGAATAGTGAAACATTCTTGAGTTTTCCTGTTTTGGGAATTAATTTGAGAATTTTGTATAGACGAATACTGATTTGAGCTACGCATTGATCATGTATCTGGTATCAGTCCAATAATATTTCTTTTGACGAGAAAATGAATCATTATAGAATGATTTGGCATCGACAAATCAAGGATAATTCTTTTAAGCTTTGTGTAAAAAAGTGCGTCTCAGGCGGCTTAAGCCCCAGGCTCAGTGAGGAACTAGCCAAAACGTCTCAGTGCAATTAAGTGCGCTTTTAAACAAAGCATGGTTAGCAATATGCACTACTACACAATTTCCAAATTAGGCCATTATTTTCTCTTAACCAACACGTTCTTCCACGGATATCTGTGATTAGCACTTGTTAATTGTACTTCATTCAAATCCAATCTAATACTTTCAATTTTACACACTATTCATGAGTAAGCATTCAACTTCGATTTCCGCTCAATGCATAAGTTAAAATATATTCATGTGGGATCTTGTTTGATTCGTCTTTACGAGAACATTAAAAATATCTAATTTTTATAATTTTCACAAATAGGTAGCTAACGATATTTACCGCGTAAAACACGCGTTGGCAAATGTGAAAAAGTAAAGTGGTAGAGTGGATTTGAATGGAGGAAGTAATACACTTGTAGGTACTCCTAGATATGTCATTGTTTAGCCCTCTTAATACACCTGTTAATGCTTCCAGGGTTGTTTGTGTTTAGAACTTGTAAAATACATGTCCGTGTGTTAGTCCCGTTTATTATTGCTATCACATCTTTGCTGTAGTTGATGTATTCATGCTATAGTGTTGAATATTGTTGGAATCATTGTTGAAACGCTCATCTTTCAGGAACTTATTGAGAAACTCGTTAAAGGTTCACTTCCTAAGGATGAATACCCATGTTTGAATGATCCAAGTCCAACATTTCATGGGACTGCACGTACCACTGCAGTACAGTACACTGATTCCTCATCTGCTCACTCTAAACGGACTCCAACTTGGGCTCGAGCTCGAACGTCAGATGATGGTTATTCTAGGTCAGGCAATTTTTCTATTTGTTTACCAATTACAAGACTTGATTATTTTCTTTAATCTTTCCGTTACTTGTGACCAAGTCCGAATAATATGTTTGAACCTGCTTGACACTACCCAAGAACGTCATTAAACCCCAACAAACAATCCAAACGTGACCAAACCTGAAATTTCCGGACCCTCTATCAAACCGATCCAAAATGACTGAATTTGAGGAACTAAGATCCGAAAAGGTCGAATCAGAAAATATTGAATGTGATTGAAATTGACTTGAAATGGCTTATTGGTTGGCCGGAGTTCTAATATTTTGACATGAAAAATTGAAAATGATCCGATCCGAAAAATTGTACACAAAATGATCTGATCAAACTGACTAATTCGTATCCTAATGGCCCAATGGAAGGATCTCCAGTACAAACAAAACCTGAAATGGTCTGATACTCTGATCTGACTTGATGTGCCATTATACACCTGAAGTCCCGCGTGAGACTCACTTTCATGATTTTATTGTTAGGTATTGACTTACTGTGGTTTCTGGCTAAATTTACCTTCTTGTGTTTAGTGACTCTGTTCTAAGACATGCTTCGAGTGATTTCAAGAAAATGGGTAGGCGCATCTTTGTTTTTATAGTGGGTGGTGCTACTAGATCTGAGGTACGTTGCTTTCAGTGCTATGCTTTCTACTGAGACCAATTCCACACCATGTCTCATTTTTCTTTCCGCTAAGTATAAAAATTGCAATGTAACGCAATGTGTATCAATTCCTACGTTAAGTAAGCTCACAATTTTGTTGCAGATACGAGCTTGTCATAAGCTTTCGACCAAGCTGAACAGAGAGATCATTCTGGGCTCCACTAGTATCGACGATCCTGCACAATTCATCACTGTAAACCAATTAATCTTCTTTATTACTGTCCTTGTGGTCCTGCAACAGTTATTATTCCAAACTAACTAACCATGGACAATTGTGCAGAAATTGAAGCTCCTTTCAATGAATGAGCTCTCGTTGGATGACCTGGAAATATAGATTAGTGTGAGGTTTACTTGTACTGCTTGACCACTCCTGAACTCTCCGAAGAGCGTGAAATGTACAATATTGCTATTGTTGAATTCATCAGACCAAGTTCCTCAGTAAAGCTGTGTAAATATGTAATACAATGTACAAATCTCGCTCTCATTGTTATTGAAGCTTTATATTTTGGTGTAATTCCATTTAGAGCTGTTATGTGCCTTCTACAAAGTTTAAACTGAAAAATAAATATCGATTAAATATCTTGGAAGGGAAAAAACACAGGAAGGAGAAAAAAACAGCAAAAAGTTGAATACATTATTTATTTTTGACAGCAAGAAAGCTCAGAATCTCAAAGGCGTAGAACTGGAAACCTCGAGGTTTAAGAATAGAAAACTTTTTACTATGTCCGCCATCCCGACGGCCTATAATAATACACAAATTCTTATTTGCAACGACATTATCCGTCGTAAGCTTGTGACGGATACCGTTTCCTCTCACAAAATACCCACTTTTTCTCTCTCTCCAACACTATTTATATGGTCCCCTTGCTCCACTAACTCATTTTATATCCATTTTATCTTACAAAATATCCGTCACAAATAGTGATCCGTCGCAAGCAAGACTTACTACTAATAATAATAATAATAATAATTCTTATAAAATTCAGAACCAAGTTACAATTTTGCATAATTTTATACTATAGTTGTACTCTGTACCATTTTAGTTGGATCATCTGGTTTCATGTTTTCGCAAGTATAGTACTCCCTTCATTTTTTTCATATCACCCAACTTTTGTTTTGACACTATTCAACGTCGGTTTTCTCTCAATCCGTTCACGGAAATATATTCATGTGAGATCTTTTTTGGATTTTGTTGATAAGAGGATTAAGAATATCAAACTTTTATAATTTTTAGTAGTATGTAGCTAAAGATATAATCAAAATAAAATGAACATCGGCAAACGTGAATAATGAAATTGGGTGATATAAAAAGAATGGAGGGAGTTAATGATATGGGCTCTGTACAATCACTGTTTAAAAATATGCGAAAACATGAAACGGGATGATCCAACAAAAATACAGTCCGCTGTGATTAAAGATGAATCTAGAAAATTGACGAGTGAGGTTGTGTTGCTAGTCAATGACACTGACGATGTGATCAGTAAGAATCGAAGTACCTGGCCAACCTTGAACTGTGAAGGCTAAAACTGTATGCAGTTCTGTTTTCTTTTTCGTTTCTAAGCAAAGGATCAATCAGTTTATTACATAATGTCGAAGGCTTTTACACTGAATTTTGAGTAAATTGTAAAACCATCCTTAAAAGAAGCATGTACACATAGCCCCTATTCTTTTGGACGGAAACGGAATTGAACTGAACTGAATTTATAGGATCCGAAGTAAACTTAAATTAAGTGACTTTAAGTCCAAAAGAATAGGTCTATAATCCCATATCATAAACAGATGTCATAATGAGAGCAACAAATTGGGAAAAATGGTTCCAAAACTGAACAAAGCTACTCTACTTGTATAGGAACTGCTTTTGGATTTTCATGTCCAAATTATCATTTAATAGCCAAAAGAATTACATAAATTCTACTCGCTCCTTTAATGATATACTCCAATACGACGATACGACAACTTTTAAGAAGAAATGACCCAGAAAAATGAAGAGAATTGGACTACAAAATCTCCAGCAAAAATGCTGGGTCATATTGGCCATGTCGCTCGTCTGAAGCTTGGTCGGTTGGTTATGGTTTCGTCTGACAAAGCAATTGACGAATATCCTTTTCACTCCTACTTAATTGAGCAGTGGCCTTCCTTTTCTTGGTTTCACCAACTAACTTCTTGACGTATGTTATGTACCCATCAACATCAAATTTTCTTTTACAGCCAGCATAATTCATGTACCGAATTTTGCCAAAAACTGGCCTTTCCTTCCAACCCTGCATAAAGTTTCAAGCTTCATCACTTTCTATGAAAATGGCAGCCGGAAAATATCGACATGTTTAGGGAGTAGTTGTGGTGATAGTGGCGGTGGCAGCGATAGTCCTTACGGTATCAAATATTCAAAGATGCAAGAGTTAGAGGTTCAAGCAAACCTGATCATGAATTCCGCAGATAGACCACATGCAACCAACGTACCCACTTGGATCCCTCCCATCGATTTCATACTGCATTAGATGAGCAAACAGGAAAAGTTGTGTATGAATTTATAGTGACAATATATTGAAAGAAAAAGTAAAACCTCCCTTAAACTACCTTGTCATTTAAGTAAATTGCGATTTCAAGGGCTTTTTCAGGTCCACTCGTCCACTCGAGAATCTTCTTAGCCCAGTACATCCTGCATCATTACACATAATCAGAAAATGCATCTGGATGTCATCAACACGAGCAAAATCAAAATTGATCAGCTCAAGCTTATTAGAGTGACTTGCCGCATAAAACCATGCATCTTCCCAAAAGTAACCATCTCCATTTGAGAAGCATTCCACAGCTGAAAAATTACAAGTTATAACAGCCAACCAAATAAAAAACTCAGTTAGAAGTTGGAAAATTGAGATGACTTTTTTAAACTATTATGTTCTTTCTTACAGGATCTGCAGTCTGTGCCTTCTCCAACTGTTCCCTCCTACAAGATTATCAGTCAATTAAGGTCATTACCAAGAAATCGAGTATCATCAATTTATAGTCCAAAGTTGTGTAACTAACGTGTACAAATGTTCTCTTTTGTCGGTAGCATGATCCATCAAAGTCTTGCGCGCCCACTCCCATGCTCCCATTAGTGAGTCATAATGAGGTTGATAATAGCAGAAGTTGTCAGCAAGTTCTCTACGCACGATTAGCTCCTCCAAGAAACTATCAACTGCCTTCAGTAAGACATTATATAGTTAACATTGTATGCTAAAAACTAAACCAATTAGTCTCTTCAAAGACGATCTCCCATTAGTATAACATGGGACTAACCCATTTAACTATATAGACTTCACCGACCAATCAACTTAGTAGCTCAAAGAATAACTATTCCATTTAATTCTCATATAGGTATATTCTCCAGATAAAAATATCATGAGACTGTCTCATCGCTAACTTAGGAACACCAAATACAAAACAATACACTAGAACTAAGATTTGTTGAAACAAATTCAACTAACAAATAGCAGAGCAAACCTCTGGAGAAAGTTGCCGGACTTGCCGGGCCTCAAAGGCACATCTTTGAGCGGATATTTGGCCAAAATGCAAGTATGGAGAGAGGCCAGACAATGCTCTTGGTTTCATCGGGTTGTTCCTCCCAAGAGCATAATTCTTTAATCTCTTTGTCAGGAACCCATCTTTACTGCCCTTCAGGACTTCTAGGGCAGCAGTTTCACCAGGTTCACACCAATCAATTTCTGGCACTTCTGCCCCCTTTCTAACAAAAATAATCGCAATGTTAACATCTAGCCATGTCAAACACAGATTTGTTGATGAAACAATCACATTCTAAAGATGATCTGATAAGTAGCTCTTTCTGGCAGCACCTACCAGTGCCTGACTTCAATTGTTAAAATGAAAGTCTCTTGTATAAAACACTTGCACGATTTGAGAACACCCAACTCCTTGTATATTCCTAGTTATTATTGTACATTTGGCCAAGTTAAGATTGTGATAAATAGACAATGCACCATGCTAAAATTATGTAAACACCGATATCTCATCTTTCTTCAGATTAAATGATGTTTAATGAAAGGAAGACTTTGAAACTAATTTGAACGAAATCTTACCTAACACGATCTTCAATCAATCCATCCCAATCAATAGTGGGTGGCAAAGAAGGCCATGTTCTATTTGGAGGAAGCAGCGTTGGGAAATCAACCAGATAAGTAGGAAGTAACTTATTTATTTTACTTCGAATAGTCCTTGCTCCATACTCAAGCTTGTTTGATGCTTCCCAAACAGGCACCACGTTGTGTGCATCAACTTCATGTATCGACACTGAATCACCAACTATCTTACAAAGCTCCTCTTTATATTTACGAACTTCCCTTAACGGTGAGAAGTCGGTTACCAAAAGGGAAGCTCCACATTCTATCAGAAATTTCGGTATTGTCTCAACAACCTCTCCCTGCAAATTTGATATTTCAAAAGCTTACGTTTTAACAACTATGCAGTTCCTGAAATTGATCGTCAACCCTTTCCCCATTTTTATCCTCCAATATGAGAGGATCATCACATTTAAATTTCATTAGTATGAGACAAGCGCCCCTTGCTAACCCCACGTTCGGCCATTGGCACGAACAAAAAAGTCCAGAATAACAATATTTAAATTAATCAGTTTGCTTTTTAAGCACAAATATCACTACCACAATGGTATCTAAGACATAGTAATAGTAAAGCACACTGCAAACATCAGTGTCGGAAGCAGAATATAGGGTTATTTTGCGAAAAATTGGAAATGGACGAGTAGGTAAAGCATTAGAGTAGTTCATGTGTTTTAGGAGGGATAACCAAACGTCTCCTAAGTAATGCATTGCATTAGAGAAATTCAAGTGTTTTGGGACGGGTAACCAAACGACCCCTAAGAAATGCATCAGAGTAAACTGGAATAAGAATCGGAAAAAATAGACAAGCGGCCCTACTAACCCCTAAGGGATTATTCTAAATGGAAAGGTTGTTACCTGAAAAAGAAAAAAAGGGATTTGAAGGGAATGTTGCAGAGTGGAATGCACAAGTTTCAAGCCTCTCAGCATGAAGCCTAAGTGTCTAGCCTTGGCGCCTTTAAATCCATCAAACAAGTTAAACGCAACCGCAATCGGAACATCCATCTTATTAGCCTGCTCAACTGCGTGGATTAATGCCCAATTGTCCTTTACCCTTTGATCCCTCAACATCCAGTACACCACCGCGCCTTTCTGGATCGGGTTTATACCCTGTTTTATGACCCGGATTCGACCCGGTTGGACTGCCGTCATTGGGTTTGGTTGGGTCGTCATGGTGGGTACAGGGTTGCCTGCTTGCGAGTTTGCTACGGCGACGGGGATTTTGATTATGAGTTTTGAGAAATGTTGGTTGACAGTTTGGGAGACCAAAATGGAGGGAAACTTGAGGGATGTTTTACTGGATTTCGAGCCATTTACGTGTTTGGCTCTTCGTCTTCCACCTCACCATTCTTTAATTGCTACCGAGTACTTCATTCGGATCAATTTACTTAGACTCAAACTATGGATAATTATAATATGGATTATACAACCACTTGTACAAGGTAATAGACATGAAAATGCAAAATAATAAAAATGTATAATTTCAAGTTTTTAGATATCACTATTCCATCATTAACACTCTAATACCAGAGACTAGGGATGGCAGTGGGTCGGGTACCCAACCCAGACCCTTAGGGTCGGACCCTAACGGGTCGGGTATGGGTCTGAATTTTTGAGACCCACTCGGGCATGGGTTGGGTATGGGTCTTATATTAAAACTTCGGGTCGGGTCGGGTCTGGGTCTTGGTCTTGGGATCCTACCCGACCCTTATACCCCAATATTTATTAAAAAAAGAAAAAGAAAAAGAAAAAACACATAATCTTGTACGCAAGGATTCTTTATAATAATTCTCTCTCTAAAAAACAAAACCTAAACCCTAATTCAACCTTTTGGGGGCCGCCGTCTACCTTTTTTGGTGGAGGTAAGCCCCAAATTGTCCGTTTTCGTTCTTCTTTAATTTTTTTACGCTAATAACCTCTTGCCTCTCCTTTATTGGAGTATTGTTCTCACCTTTGTGTGAGTTTTGTTCTCACCTTTGTGTGAGTTTTGTTCTCACCTTTTGGTGAGTTTTGTCCTCATCTTTTGGTGAGATTTTCCCCTCTATTTGAGAGGTTCAAGAATTAAGTGGAAGATCGGCGCTTTCATTGTTGATCCTATGGAGATAAAACTGCTGTCAGATTGCTCGTTACAAACCTTTTGGTCAAAAGAACTTGATTCTTGTCAATGCCCTAGAAAATTTGGAGACCCTCTTGTGAAAAGCCGCAGAAGGCGATATGTTAGAGGATGTGCAGAAGCGTCTCATGAGCCCATCAAGTTTAGAAATTTTCTGTTGATCGAGAATTTAGTTTATTTGATTTTAATCGTTTTGTATCTTGTTATTCTTGACATATGTTGTAACTACCATGAGACTTTTGATTAATGAAACGATTTTTCCCTTCAAAAAAAAAAAACAAAAAACACATGTACGAACGTCAATAACCCAAATAATACACACAAACAGATGACCCTTATTAGTTATCATTAATATACTATACGCATATCCAAATAACCGTTAAGAATAACGAGGAAAATGATGAAAATGATGATTTTGGATACGGTAAATGATATAATTTAGGGTCGGGTACGAGTAATGATCCAAATAACCAAGACTTTGTAATACTTTAATCATAACTTTGTGATTTAATTCGAACTTTGGTACATTTTATTGAATGACTCGTTAAGAAAAATTGGACCCTAGGGTAGACCCTACCCGGACCCAGACCCATTAGGGTCGGGTATGAGTCCATTAATTTCAGACCCTTTAGGGTATAGGTCGGGTATGGGTCTAAGGTTTTTTACTTCGGGTCGGGTCGGGTCTTGCCGGACCCAACCCAGACCCTACCCATTGTCATCCCTACCAGAGACACACCCACGATACCCACAACCCGGTGACGGCACTACAACACCACCCACCAAAACTGTAACACCCTGTTTATCCGGCCAAGATAATCAAGGGATTACCATCCCGGTTTCCCGAGATAGTAGATTTGGAGATACAATTAAGAACGCTTTTAATATAAATAAAGGTTTAATGTTACACAATTCGATAAATAAATAAAAAATACAACTCGTACTACTACAACTACAACTATCGCACTATGACTCGATGTCCGTCGATGCTCGTCCATTGCCCACACGCAAACTAAGACAACCTGACAAAATATAATGCTCTCCATATGTGGATCAACACAGGTCACCCCGGAAATGGGTGATAAATAAACAACATCAAACACGTCAATTTTAATACAACCAAACATATAAACATGCTACGATAATGAAATGCAATACAATTGGACTAAGACATGCATTACGATGAATCACCATACCACTTATACCATTCGGTACCGGGACACACCCAGTTGTATACCCATCACCACAACACAACCCGAGTACCAGGACACATCCAGTCGTCCTCAAAACACATCCCACGATACCGGGCCCGAGAACTACTCGTGGTCCCCTGCCAGACATCGTGTATCACCACACGTGTCCCTCCAAACTCGAGTCACTAATTTGCACATCTCTCTTGGTGTGGGAAGCTCCAAGAGACAACCCAAGCGAAAGTCGGTCTCCCAACTGCTTTCCGTCTCCTCAACAACATCCACCGTTACCGTCACCATCACCAATCACAATATACACGATAACACAACAATCACGATAAATTCATAACGAAACCACACCGTTCCAATTCCACATTATTATAAGATAACCAATCCACATAATATTTTATTTCATCGATCTTACTCATATGATACAACCAACATATTCGTAATTTACTTTCTCAAGACGATTATTGTTATTATCAATTACTTAAGCACTACATTAACACAAACCCATATCACTTACACTAATCATGTGAGACGATTAGGCACAAATACATCAAACACAATGCATATACAATATTGAAATCGAATAGGATTAACCTACCTCAACGCATAACCGCAAGCTCAATTGTTCCGTCAAGAATCCGTCTCGTAAGACCGTCGCATCCTAACAACATATACACGTAATTATACCGTCACTGCACATCCTATTCACTCATACAACTCATAATCCCTTATTAAGGCTTACTAATTACCAATATACACTAACCAAACCACTAATCAAGCACCCATCACAAAACCCCCAAATTCTAAGGTTTGCTAAAACGGAAATAATAAAGTATAAAAATGACTCACCAAGATAGATCAGGTGAAGAGTCTATTGATCGGAATATACTCATGAAGGGGGAGTTGAATTGAGTATACCTACTTTTTAATTCTTTTCGATGGATGTAATATATGTGAAGTATGAACAAGTAAGTAACAAAAATAATAAACAAGAGAAAGACACACGATATTTTTGAAGTGGTTCGGTTTCACAAATTGAAATCTATGTCCACTATTCTCGATTAATAAAATTAGTACCTTTCTCCGGATTACAATTTTATCAACCCTACTCGTACAACTAGACGTTAGTTGTAACTCAATTAGGTACTGTTAAATACCTAACAAACTACAAGTATTGTGAAATACTTGAATCATAATGAGTACCGTTAAATACTCAACTATCTTGCGTTAATAAGATAAATCTTTTAAGTTCTTTTTTGTTCACAAATTGAACGTATAAGAACAATTCTAGCACTAATAATCTTGTAACGGAGTATTGAACGATCGAAGCACGAAAGCACACGATCTCAATTTATGATATGCGCTTTTTTTGTTTCTTGTATGTGAGACGCGTTATTGAAGTATTATCTACATCCTTATTTATACTAAATTACATCTAGGTTTCCAAACTTTATATGATTTAGGAATATTACCTTAACTAGAATTCTTGTCTTTAGGTAATACTCTAAATAATAAATCTTAATCAATTTAGGAAAGATCCCATAAGATATAGAATACCTTAGATAAAATCAATATCCCAAATCATGTCAAGATATAGTAAACCATATCTATTACCATAATCTAATTAAATAAGATAATAAGTAAATATATTTAGTTACTGTAATCTTATAAATAAAAGAGACGTGTAGCACATTATACGGTATTATTAACCGTTTGGCACACCATCCTAGATTAGGATTTCAACAATTGTGGTTGGAATAAAATCCTCAATATATTAGGACAAATAATTAACTCATAAGCTAATTATTTGAATCCCTTTTAATCATCAAATATTTACTCCTTAATTACCACTTTAAGATTTAATAATTCCATATATTAATATAGGATGACAATAATAAAACAATTCCCACGTTTAGATTTTAAGATTAAAATCACCAAGTATATAGTCGTGCACTTCTCGTTGCTTCATAAAGTTATAGCAGCGAGCTATAACTTTCAATAGAATATCTACCAAAGTTATAGCTGGGAGCTATAACTTTAGTTAATAGCGTTCTAATTCCACTATTTTGTTACTTGATATCTATCCTAACTAATCTTCATAAAGACTATAAGGATCTTGAGAATCTTGAGATCTTACATCAATCTTCGATTAATCCAAACTTGACTAGTTCATCTTGAATCTTCTAGATGTAAGACTCTTTTCATTTCACGTTGATTGTCGAGATCTTCCCTTTCTATATTTTCTTTACACTTAACACACGATTATACATACGAGTATATAATATATATTGCCTAGATTTGTCATCATTAAAACACAAACATATACTAATATATACTTATTAATATATTAATCAACATCAGGCATAAGGGAGGTTATTTCATCCTAAATCCAAGCTTGAATCCCCACGGAAGGTGTTTAAGAGAGTTTTAGAGAGAAGGGAGAGATTTTAGAGAGAAGAGGAAGAATATTGGAAATGAAATGAATGAAGGCGAAGAAGGGCTAAAACCTGCATTCTGCTCGGATCCACTCGATCGAGTGGACGCTCCACCTCGATCGAGTGGACGCTCCACCTCGATCGAGTGGACAACTTACTCGTTCGAGTGACTCATTCACTCGATCGAGTGGTCAACACTAGATGGGTCCCACTCTCGCGTTGGTCAACTCGATGTCACTTGGTGGCACTCGGTCTACTGGTCCTTTCACTCGACCGAGTGACCCCACTCGGTCTCCCCAAACCACTCATTTAGTCAACTACAGTTTCACAAACGGTTAACCATTGACTATCTGATAAACGGAGATTCGTCGTCATTTCTCGATCAGAAACAATTTGTAAAGCCCAATTAAAAAGTAGTATTTAATCGGGGTCGAACACGAAGATGGTGGGGAAATTTGCCTAGTTATGTTCTAGTAATGGTCTAGTCGGGGTAATAGATTTGATGAAAGGTTAACAAACTAATAAGCGAGATAAGCTAAGATGAGAATTCAATAAAGGGTGAACTAGTGTGTCGGGGGTCGCTAAGGGTAGTCGATGATAGGGTATTAGTAGGTCGACTAAGTTGTGTTATGTAGAGGTCTCGGTCGGTCTCGTCTCTCGAGGCAACTCAAACCTAGGTCAAGGCTATCCTAACTTTCGCTACAAATAGGCATAACCAACTCACAACCAAGCAAAAACGATCCCCCAACCGTCGCTAAGGACAAGTAACGCTAGAATCTAGGCCCAACTTTCGTTGAGGCATATCATCAAACACGTAGCATGCATTGAAAGAATAACCCACTACTTTAGAACAACTAGCCTTAAAACTAGCATAAGATTATCATCTAACTACACCAAAGGTTTCCCCCTAATCCTAGGTATAAATCTACTGACACATACTTGACAAAGAAATATAAAAAATTGAAGAGAAATGGGTAAACATGGTGAATAAGACTAATCTAAACAAATCAAAATGAGAACTTAAAGTAAGGGTAAACAAAGGGAATAAACAAAGTAAGAGAAGGAAAGATTATACCACTAATTACATAAAAAGGTTGGAACTGGGATACACAAGAAGGATTCTTTCAAACCTCTTCAAATTACACCCAAAAACTAATTTGTAAACTAATGAAGAACTAAGATGATACTAGGAAAGATTAACTACAAGATGAACTAAAAGATTAAGAGAGTTCTTGAGTGATTCAGTGAATGAAATGAGTTTTGTAGCCTAAAATATCTACCAATGGAACAGCAGAAAACCCTAGAAATGCGTGCAAAGGTTGCGTCTTTAAAACTGTTCTAAGTGCGGGTTTATATAGTGCGCGAAAATATGAGAAGGGACTCCCAGCCGGTCAATCGGCTGCCGGTCAAGGACCGGCTGAGAGTCTAAAATCTGATGTAACAACCCGACCCACCACCGTCGTAACACAAACCCAATAAGATGAGTGTGCACTTTTGGGCCCGTTATTTGTCCTCACTTAAGCCCAAAAGCACAAGGCCTTGTTACTAAGTGGTAGGTGGAAGTTATTATAAACACATCACAAGCCTCACATTCTACCGATGTGGGACAACTTTCCTCTCATACTCTTGGGGTGTTACAAACTCCCCCACTTAAAGAACACAACGTCCTCGTTGTGCCTCAAACTTGACCACAACCAGGGCCAAAATCCTCCCCCGCTAGGTGTGTGACCCGGGTACTCCCGACCACAGGCTCACCACACGGTCGCAGGGTCGCTCTGATACCATTTGTAACAACCCGACCCACCACCGTCGTAACACAAACCCAATAAGATGAGTGTGCACTTTTGGGCCCGTTATTTGTCCTCACTTAAGCCCAAAAGCACAAGGCCTTGTTACCAAGTGGTAGGTGGAAGTTATTATAAACATATCACAAGCCTCACATTCTACCGATGTGGGACAACTTTCCTCTCACACTCTTGGGGTGTTACATCTGACTTCTGAACTTTTTCTTCAATGAGCAAGAGCCTCAGCCGGTCAACCGGCTGCCTGTTTGATATCGGCTGAGAGTCCTTTTCCTAAGATCTGACTTTTGCTTCAATAAGGAATACGCACAGGTCCTCCTAGCCGGCTAGCCGGCTGCCGTTCTGGCACCGGCTTAGACTACTTTCTTCAATTTCTACCCAAGTCTGATTTCCTTGCACTCTTAAATTTTGGCTAAGTATGGGGTTGGGGTCCCAGCCAGCTGACACCGGCTGATGGTCTGGCACCGGCTGAGTGCCCGTTCTCTCGTTACTTGAATTTCAAGGCTGAGTCAAGGAGGGAGACTCCCAGCCGGTATGCCGGCTGCCGGTCTGGGACCGGCTGGGGATCCCTGTTGATCAAATCTTCATATTGTCTTCACTTTTTGTATCGAATCCGTCTCGTTTTCTCCCGTTTCTTTGTTCCCGCCTCAAGACCTACAAAATGGAAACCAAATACGCATAGTCGAGGTAACGAGCATAAAATCAAGCAATGGCACGCAAAACGGGGATGAAACATGATCAAAATAAAAGGAAAGATAATGAAAATAATGACAAATTTGGGACTCATCAGAATTCCCCACACTTAAGCCTTACTCGTCCTCGAGTAATTAATCAAGAAACTATAACCCTTATTCGAAAACAAGAACTAAACTAACTAAGCTAACTAAAAGCTAACTAAAAGCCGAATCGGGTTTAGCTACACCCGTAGCCCTTTCAACTCACAATTTGACATTCATGAGGTAGAATGCCCTATTGCAAGGCAACTTTGGTCTTGCTACCAAATTTTTGAAGCAAACAAAGGAAAACCATGCACATTTAAACAAACAACATGCATCGAGAAAGAAATCCAACCGCTTGCCTCATCTAAGCGGGGTTTTGAAAAACTAAACAAAAGAGGTCTATAGCGGAGGAATCCGACTCAAAGTCTAACCGAGGTGTCAAATCCCTAAATCAAGCTCAAATAACCTATAATGACATCACCAAAGACCAAGAAACAAATTCAAGGCGTGTAAATGAAATCACTAAGCTATAATTCTGAGCTTGACACGATTCACACGAGATTCGACTCCAAGTTAAATCCTTGACCGATGAGAAAATCCTAAGTACCGACTCTCACGGGTTTCACTCAACACACAAGGAAAGTAAGGGGTTGATTTTTGTGACAAATAGTAACCAAAATCACTCACCTACCTCAACTTGCGAAGCATGCCAACAATCTGGTATGGTACTCCATCCAAAAATCCATGAGAAAATGTAAAATGCACATAATGAGAACAACAAGGATGCAATGGGGCTTGGGTTGGGTGAAAATGGTTTGGTGCAAGCACCACTATGACATTTGAGGCTCAAAGACCAATAATGTTTGACAAATTCGAACCAACACCTTATTGCAACAACCAAGTAACGTCTATGCCCTAAATTTGGTTTTGACAAAACCAAGCAAAAATTGGTAAACCCGACTTACATTGGAAAAACGAAACCCATCACAAACCTTTTTTGAAGTGGTCATTATTTAAACACAATGAACAACGCCCACACCCTAACAAAACACTTGAAATTCAAATCAAATGCAAAAATTGTGTAAACCCGGCTCGATTGGAAAAACATCAAAAGACCATATTATTTTAGCAACGACTTTTTCTACCTCCCCTTGATGGAAGGGAGTTGTTGCTAGCCTTTTTCTTTTCCAAAACACATATACACTTCTCCCTTTTTTTGATTTTTCAAAGCTTTTCTCAATTCTCTTTTTTTTTTTTCCTTTTCCTTTTTTTTTTCCAAACTCCGTTTCACCAACCAGCAAAATTAAGACCACAATGGAAGAGTGCACCAACCGGCATCCAAATCCCGACTTCACCACCAACACACTACCACAAACACAACTATTCTTGATCAAGGAAGGATGTTTTTGGGAATGTAGCTTATTTATTAGTTAAACCAGATGAATAGGCCAAGGCTCAGAGGGGCGAATCAAAAAGGGGATAGAGTGCAAGGGTCAAAACACGGCTAATTTGGCAAATGTGGAGCTATTTTATTTCGAACAAAAGCTGTCTCAACATTCACATGAACATAACCACGGAATAAAGGAATGAGCGCCATAATTATGCGTTTTGACATAACATACAACGTAAGGAGGACTACTCACAATCCTAATCTGGGTCGGTTTGATGGGCCGACCATAAAGGAGGCTCTATCCTCACATTTGAGTAGCTCATGTCGGTCCTAGGTCAAGTCTCAGGTCTAACACAGTCTCACAAGGTGGTCGATACTCGGTCCTTAAGCCTAGACTCCCGGGCTCTCGCAAGCAAGAACTCTAACAAGGTGACATCAAGAGGTGCAAGCTTTCTAGAGGGGTAAGACACAGGCAAGACAAATATCATTATTGACGGCATATACCCTCCACTTTTCAACCTCCTTAGCATATTTACAAACAAATGCAAGAAAAGAAAAACCGACTAACACATATTCACAAAACTACGAAAAAGGAAACATGTAAACTATAACATAAACTAACAATCATGCAACAAACATATCGACTATCCTAGCAGCACATCACCAGCAACAAACACAAGTTCCCCAAAGGAACATCCAAGGCACAGAAATCCCGTTCTCCTTCATGCTATCAACATAAAAAGAAAGAGGGAGGAGGAGAAAGAGATATGAAAGGGTAAATCAAGCGTCTTCTATTCTCTAAATGCCTTGCCGCCTCTGTCACTTGTTAGTCAAACAAACATATATATATATATATATATATATATATATATATATATATATATATATATATATATATATATATATATATATATATATATATATATATATATATATATATATATATATATATATATATATATATTGCAATAAAGGAATAATTACAAAGAAAAGGAAAAACATGTCTTTTTGGAATTTTTCAAATTTTTCGATTTTTAGGCATTTTTTGAAACTTTTCATATTTATAAAAAGAAAACAAATATTCACAAAGTGGATATTTCTCTCCCACACTTAAGATTTACATTGTCCTCAAAGGAACAAAGTGTAAGGGGGAAATGGAGAAAAAACGAAAACGAACATGTTTTTGGCTTTTTTGAAATTTTTAAGAAATGAAAAACTTGTTTTTGGAGTTTGAAATAAAGGGTTTCCCTCCCCACACTTATTTATGAACATAATGTGTGGAGGAAAAGTGAAAATAAAAGAACATGTTTTTGAAAGGTTTTTGGTTTTTTAAAAATTTTTTGGATTTTTTTGGTTTTTTTTAAAGGGAACAAAAACAAAAAGAACAAAAGAAATGAAAAACAAAAACTAAACTAAAATGCAAGTCTACAATGCTCTATACTACATGAATGCAAGAGTACGTGCGACATTATATTACAAAAAGGAAATCTAGTGCAACTATATGAATGCAACTACATGCAAGTACACTAATCATGTGAAATGAGGAAATATGAACTAAAACTAACTATCTAAACTAAACTAAATGCATGCGATTAATGAAAAATGCAAAGAATTGGGAAATTTAGATTAAAAGGATTACTTGTCTTTGGATTTTGGAATGAGAGTAATCGCACCAACAACTACCAATCCTCGGATCATCATCACCGCCTCCCTCTCCTTGATCATCCATATATATAAAATCATTTGGGTCTACCATGTACTCGTTGAAGAAGGCAGACCCGGAAACGGCTGCACTGGAATGAGAAGGTGCGTCACGGCGATGGCGGGCTCCAAACCCCCTCCTTGGGCCACAAGGGGGAAAATCGGCCTAGAGTAGTAGTCCGGAGCGACATGTCACTCTCCGGCAAAATGGGGATCCATGGAGGGCACATATCCCGCCTCTGGTGGCATGTAGTAGGAGGGATAGTGGCCTGAATCGTGACGGTAGCCCTACTGGATGCCCCGATCATACGTAGGGAAGGTCCCCCCACGCCTGATCATGGTACAAGTAATCAAGCCTCGCACAAGTGTCCGCATAACGGGAGTCTTCGAGCTCCCGCCGTTCAAGGGTCTTTTTTTGGTTCAGGTCCATGCGAGCCATGAAGTCAACAATGTCCTGATGAATAGGGGCAGGAGGAGGAGGAGGTACGGAGCCAGAAGTAGAGGTCTGGTGCATGAAATTACCACCTAGAGGTGGCATAGAGAAAAGAGGCTGCTGATAGGGTAGGTCACTGGTGGTAGGCTGGCGCCGGTCTCTGACGAATACCCCGGTCGCAGGCTGATTGGAAGAAGTGCCCCCGGGAGGCGCCTCAGTCAGGAGGAGGTAAGGGTCATGGTTAGGCCTCACCCTCATGCGCTCAGTGTTTGACAAAGGGATGAAGTTCTTATCAACTCGCCCTACCTGGATTTGCCAATACATCTTGCTATCACTGGGTTCCACCTAATCCACCCCGAATCCCTGGTCATGTAGCGACGAGAGAGCACATTCTCCCCCTCAACGTAATCGATCCAAAAATTCCGCGGGCACACCGCTGAAGCTATCAAGGTGATCATGCCCCCAACACAAACATGCGTCGTAAAATGCGGCTGATGACTGAGTCTACTCAGGTGGAGTACCATATGGTGGGCTATTTTAATCTCGAAGCTGAAGGGTTGGGTAGCTAAATAGGAGGCTAGGATCTCAAGCTCCTCAAATCTAAAGTTATGCGGCTCGTCTCGGGAAAAGACGGTCCACACCATGAATCGCTGCGAAATCCTGATTGGAGCTAAATGCACCCTATTAGCCGGCTTCGTCTCGCCCCTCGAACTAACCAACCCAGTAATGGACGTCGAAACAGACTCAAAATCAACGCCCTCAGGGGCATGTAGCGGTGCCTTACCATTCAACCCAAGAATTTGAGAAAACTCGGCAAGGGTCAAATGTTAGTTTTGGTTCATAAGATGGAATTGAATAAATGTGACTATCCCGGAATTCTTATTCTTTGCCACACGAAGGGAGCTCAAACACTTCCATGTCAATCTCGGGGAAGTCAAAATCGCCCTAGTCTCATATAACTGACTTATTCCCACTCCACGAAACAAGTCAGCGGTAATACCATCCAACCCTAAATCTCTCACAGAAATCCTGTCAATGAACCGGGTAGGGTGAAGAGGACGATTTGCAAAGGATCAGAAGTTACCTTTTTGGGTAATAGTTTCGAAGGTTACACCGGGAAAATCTGGGTCACCAGAAACGAAGGTGGCATCTGCATTTCTTTCTCACGCACTGTTGTAGGGTCATTCCTTGCCTTAGATCGTCTTTCACTTCGTCTGGCTATAGCTAGATAGGTAAAGGAGTGATGAAGGATTGATGTAGGATTGGTTTGGGAGGGTTTTGGGAGAGTCTTTGTAGAGAGAAAAGTGTAGAGGGAGAGTGGAAATCTGAAAATGGGATGAAAAATGAAGTTGATTTGGGGTTTTTCGGGTTATATTGCACAAACAGGGGCTCTGAGCCAGTACGGGGACCGGCGGCCGGTTGACCGGCTCAGAGCCTTTTTCCCCCTTTCTTCTTGTTTTCTCCATCTTTTTCAAATTCAACAGGGTTCCCAGCCGGTGGAACGGCTGCCGGCCGACCGGCCGAGCACCCTTTTTTCCTCAACCATGCTTCGAAAAATTATGCTAGGGAGGGGGCGGTTGACCGGCAAGGGACCTTATTTCAGTCCTTCGTCTTCACTAACTCTACAAAAATGGGGTCCTTAGCCGGCAGTTCGGCTGCCGACCGACCGGCTAAGGGCCTCTTCTACGTTTTTCCCTTTTTTTTTTTCTTTTTTTTTTCTTTTCTTCAGTAGGGGATCCCAGCCGGTGTGCCGTCTGCCGGTTGGGTACCAGCTTAGAGCCTTGTTTCATCAAAACCCTACAATCTGGAAAGTAAATAATCAAAAACAGAAAAGTGTACAAGGATTCTAAGCGGGCGGGGGACCGGCGGCCGGTCAACAGGCTCAGGACCCCTATACAACCTTTCGAAAAATGATTTAACTTATACAATTTGAAACCAATTTGCCAAACGGAATATCATCAAATATGCCTAAACTAACACCAACCACCACGAGCCGACCACGCTCACACTAAAAACTGAAACAAGTAATCACTCATCTAATAATCCCGATGCAAACTAATAATGCAACTACATGTAAAACAAGGAAAGAAAACTTACAACCGGTGGTTTTTGAGGGACTCCACCAAACCTTTCATGATAAAGCTTCAATTCTTATACCCGGAAACCTCATCCATGCTAGCTAAGGACCTTAGGAAGCGGTCAAAGGCCTCGGCCGGAGCTTCAACCTTGCTCGCATGAGTGGTCTCCGATTCACTCAACATCAATCCTCAAATTTTAGCCCCTTTTTCAACAAGTAATTCCTTCAATTCCCCTCTTACAACCCCGGGGTCCTCGAAGAAACCACTAGAGCTTGATTTTCATGGCTTCCATCACATTTGTTGCTCATGACTAACTTTTCATCCTCTAAGGCCACACCTTCAATGACCCCTTTTTCATCTAACAAGTTTCATCAACTCCTCACAACGAGGTTCCCCTTTCGTAATTCTTCTAAGGAACTCACAAACTCTCTTTTCGATGAGTCCCTCTTCATATTCGCCATCTTCTTCGATCGCACTCCTCCCTTTTTCAACATCTTCAATCCTCTTGTCATATAACGTACTTGGAAATTCCAACACTTGTTCCAATACAAATTCAACTTCCTTCATCCCATTCCGATCACTAACTTCGGGGGAAGCAATGGGCACCATCACTTCCTCCTCATCTTCACCTCCGATTTCCCTACCAAACAAAGTCATCATCTGCTCACATCTAGAACCTCCCTTACTACTCTTTGTCTCAAGCATCGGTTGTTCTTGCTTGTTCGTCATGATAGCATTCACCCATGCCGCTTGGAAGCATCCCTAGAGCTTTGGCCTTGAGCAAGAAAACCGCCCGGTGGCCTTTGGGGATTAGCCAAGGCTTGAGAGGCAACTTTAGCCTCCATCTCCCTTATCTCTTTTTGATTGGCATTCCATAAATTCACCATTTCTTGGTTATGAGTGGTTTGCATATTTTTTACTAGCTTGAGCAATTCCCTTACTTGAGTTTCATTCGAGGAATCTTTATGAGGAGTATTGGTAATGGGCAATGGAAACACATAATCATTTCTCGCGTTTCCCCCTTGAGCGTTTCCTCTTGGGCCTTGGTTTTGGTTGTTGAAGTTGGTGTTGTTGTTTGAGAATTGGTTTTGATTGAAGTTGGTGTTTTGGTTTTGGTTGTTGTTTGTGCTTTGTTGGTTGAAGTTATTGTTGTGAAAATTGGGATTGTTGTAGTTTGGGTCATTGAAGTTGGGGGAAACCCCTTGATTTGCTTGGTTCACTTGATTCCCATTGTAGAAATTTTTATTGCTCCCATCATAGAAGCCTTATCCTTGGTTTTGATTTTGGAAATTGTTCCTAGCATTGAACCCCCCACCACTAGGTTGAAATCCGGGTGGGTTTTTATTTGAAGTGAGTTGGTGTGGGTTTTGGACATTGTTACTTCTATAGCTCAAGTTCGGATGTTGTTTCATCCCCAGGTGGTAATAATTGGAATTTGGGTTGAAGGAATTTGGGTTTATTTGATTGTTGAAAGCTTGAAAAGCATAACATTCTTCTTCATTTCCGCTTCCTTGCCCCTCATAGGCATTATTGGCACACATATCGAATGTGTGGCCATTACCCCCACAAAGATCACATGAGACAATGTTGTTCACTTGGTACATCCACGGGCCTTGGCTTCCGCTTACTTTGCTTGTTTGACCTTTGGTTAGTTCCTCTAGTTTCTTGATCAACAAGTCAATTAATGTGTGCATTTCATATAGACCTTTTAGGCCTTTGTAGCACACATTTCTATGCTTATTCCGTAGTATTTTACTACAAATATCCCCCGAATATTCTACTTTGGTTTGTTTTGCATTATTTGCAGGTACGAGCCGGAGCGGATACAAATCAGCCTTTTTATGGTCCTCCGAGCTTGCATAAGAGAGTCGCAGTGGAAACTTACTGCCTCGAGATGCGTGAAAGGAATCCTTAAGGATGGGAGAACTCTCGAAGAAGCCAAAGCCATTCGATCGAGAGGTTTTGTCTCGATCGACGGGATCCTGCAAGAAGAAACCCTCGATCGAGCTGTCCTATACTCGATCGAGTAGATGCTAACCTAAAATGTCTCGATCGAGAGCACTGCATTCTCGATCGAGTGAGGTGCTAGAAGAAATGTCTCGATCGAGAGTAATGCATTCTCGATCGAGAAGATGATTGACTGTTGGGCTTCGAATTGTTCTAAACTGCCAACTTTTGTGAGGAATTGTTTTCCTACTTAAACAGTTCGAGAGAACAGTAGAAGAGGACACACGAACTCACTTCTACTTCTCATTCTTATTTTTAGATTAGGATTTTGCAACTTTTCTCTATTACTCGGATTGGATTATTGGTCTTTCTTCCATTGTTTTGCTATTCAGTTTCGGTAACCTTGCTCTCTAATCTCTGTTTCATTTTCCTTCTCTTTTTGAAATGTTGTTAATCATTTGTTCCATTGTGATAATTGTTCTCTTAACGATTATGCGTATCTAATCCCTCCGCTAGGATTTAGGGTAGCCAAGGCGTAGGATAATTATTAGTTTAAGATACCCGTAGTTTGGTTTGTATGTATCTGTCGTATATAATAGCTGTTAATTGTTTGAGTCGACGCACTCAATTGACTGTATAGAAACCCCCTTGACCTGGATCGGAAGATTGGGATAGGGGTAGTTTTGCGGCGATTATTACGATCGTACTAATTAGGGCAAAAGCTAAGTTAGTATAGTGTTAGGGCGAATAGCGGACCAGAAGGACCTTTTCACTACCCATAGACCGAATTTAGGGTGTTTTGTGACTGTTAGTTCAGACTTTAGTAGCCATGGTGAACCGACAATACTAGTGTTTTCTCTATCTGTGTTCTCTATCCCTTTTCCTTATAGTTTTAGAAATCAAATCAAACAAACCCAGAACCAGTTACTTTAGACGAACTTATTAGACTATAGAATGCCCATCTCTCTGTGGATACGATACCCGACTACCCCTTCTACATTCAGTTGAGACTAGTTAGGTTTTATCTTTGATATAGGGTTGCGACAGCCGTGTCAAATTTTGGTGCCGTTGCCGGGGAGTCGGTGACGTTTTATAGTTTATTTTTGTTTGTCTTTTGTCTCAAGGAATTTATTCCTTGAGGCAGTTCTTATGTTTTTGTTCTAGTGTTTAATACTTGCAGGTATGCCAAATATCACAAGTCATTCTGAGCCTAGCGCAAATGATTTGCCCAAGGGACTTCTTCTACCTACAACTAATGAGGGCATATTTGGTATTCATCCGTCTTTTCTACAGCTGGTAGGGTGGATTTTGTTTAGGGGTAAGGTAGATGAAGACCCAGCTAAGCATGTTGAGCTTTTTACTGACTATTGCTCAACTATTCCATTAGTTGTCGGAGTAACTCAAGACAAGGTAAAGGAGTTTTTATTTGTGGGGAATAATACATGTATTCACCCTTAAACATGAAGGATTATAACAAAATTTACAATCGCGATTATGGTCATAAGATAATAAACAACATGAAAAGAGTACAACCTTTGGTCCTTGTGCGAATGGCCTAAGAACAGGAATTAAAGCAAATTCCCTCCTATAACTTGCACCCAAGACTTAGATTGAGACGATGCCGCGTGTGCTAGAAAGGCTCTCCAATTGCCTTGCAATATGGGGAGAGTTTTGTGAGGTTTAGATGTGAGATCTGAATTTTGGGAGAAGGATGCTCTCAAAAACCCTAGTTTTTCTTGAGATGTGTTTATCAGTAAAAAACAATCAGTAGTCGACAAAAGGAGAATCACTCTCCTTTTGTAACCCTTTTGGCCGAAATATCTAGCAGGGTAAGAGTGGGCTTTCCACTCTTACCTTATTTTATTCGTGGTTCTACCCGTTTTGCTAAAATATAATTCGCGGGTTTTTAATTATAAATCGCATACATGTTATCAGATATTAATGCAGTCGATACATTAATAATGGTCTGACAAAAATACAATATTGTATAATTATGTTAATTAATATTACTGTTTATATTAATACGCGAATTCAATATTTAATTAAATATAACCGTTTATATTTAATTTACGAATTAATCATGTAATCCGCATTAGCTAAAATTATTTAATCCGTATTAAATAATTATCTCAACATCTCATTGACTAATTTTATAGTCAATACCTCTGACTAACTGTTTAGTCTTATTCGGCATAAATGTGACTGCATTTTCATACCTTCACTGTAAAACCCCTCGCGAAAGCGGAAATATAAACACACAAAGTACTAAAAATGCAGCGGAATTAAAACTTTTTAACATAAACATCATGCGAGGTGAATTAAAACTGAAACAGAAACTGAAACAGATATAAACAAAATAGATAAGTATAACAGTTCTAAGTACGGAAAACCAAATATATACAAAGCCTGGGATGGAACATCCCTACAGGCACAAAACATGAACTGTATCAAAACTAAGAGTCTAGCTAATCGATGAAGTGTATGTTAAAAGATGATAAGGATCATCACTCGCTAGCTCTCAAGTGAACCCCGTCCAACCTGCATGTACCTACATACATGAAAACATGTACGCCACAATCAGTGGGGAGTGACTAGAGTTCTCCTAGCCACCTTTTGTAACGACACGTAACAAGCAATACAAACAGAATACTCCAACATATAAAAACATGTGAAGTATAAATATCTCATCACTGATCATCAACTATCATGCAATCACTAAAGCACGGCTCTCAACCAACTTCATAAACCGTTTGGAAGGAGAGCCGGTTTCCCTACTGGTTATCCAGTCGGGGGGTCTTTCAGTCCAACTATTTATGGAACCGATCAAAGAGTCATCCAGTGCCTTGGATGAACAAACTATAACTCAAGTAACATAATCATCAACTTCATCATGCATATCTGACACTGTACCAATCTCAAGGCAAGCAGATATAAAACATCAATGAACACTAGCAATGGGTCCAGAGGTGAACTTAACACATATCCCACTACCAAACAATGTCGGGTCCAGAGGTGAACTTAACACATATCCCAACATGCAATTCAAGTAAAGGGTCCAGAGGTGAACTTAACACATATCCCTATACATACAATTCAAGAGAAGGGTCCAGAGGTGAACTTAACACATATCCCTAATCATCCATAAGCAAAGGGTCCAGAGGTGAACTTAACACATATCCCAATGCTACAAACAAATATTGGGTCCAGAGGTGAACTTAACACATATCCCAATACACAGCTATCGCACACCGGGTCCAGAGGTGAACTTTACACATATCCCGTGTACGACAACCGATCACGTGTCAGGTCCAGAGGTGAACTTAACACATATCCTGACATGCCACAAGCAAAAAACGTAATGTGTCTAGAGGTGAACTTAACACATATTCCATCACGCGACATACAAAACACGTAATGGGTCCAGAGGTGAACTTAACACATATCCCATCACCCGACATACAACTCAACCATTATCATCCAAGATAGAAACTAACCTATAGCTCTAACTTCTTAAACCACTAAACAACACTTAATTGATCCCGGGAACTAAGATGAGGGAGAGCCGGTTTCCCTTTCGGTTACCCGACCGGGGGTCTCTATCCTCTCTCCATTCCCGAACCCAATATAGTGTCGCCCATCCTCCGGGGACCTCAAACACACATAAGCAAGAGATGACCAAGTTCAACAATAGATATGACTAACACAAGACTTTCATTCCACAAGTCTAAGGGTCATTAAACACTTAACTAGGTCCACTAGGTCTCTTTACAAACTTAGGATAAGTTTAACTTAAGAGAAACACAACATTCTAAATTTGATTACCAACTACCCATTACAACTAAATAACAATAACATAGGCTAGATAAACAGCATCCCTAAATGTTGCTTGCTAACTACCCAATAACCACGACCCTAAACATCACAACCTAGGTTACATAGGCAAGTTTAACAATTATAAGGGAATCCTACAACAAGCGATTAAAAGGATCAAACATGAGGTAAATAGCTAATCCCTTGGTCACACTTTATTTAGCCCAAACATACTTTCTAAACCATATAAATATATTCATAAACATAGCCTAAACATCACTTAAACAATTGGGAAACAAACACCCAAAACAATCACGAAAC
The DNA here is from genome assembly GCA_029255685.2 of Silene conica. NCBI lineage: Eukaryota > Viridiplantae > Streptophyta > Magnoliopsida > Caryophyllales > Caryophyllaceae > Silene > Silene conica. Next base: position 8,434,322 of record CM055311.2, on the reverse strand, counting down.
AATAAAAACAACACGAGTTACAGGCGGAATGCGCAGCCTGCGCATTGGGGTTGCGCAGCTGCGCCTCAATTGCGCAGCATGCGCACAGACTTGCGCAGCCTGCGCACCAGCACGAACAGGCTGATTCACGCGATTTTCTGCAATTTCCCAAATCCTTCAAACTTTCGACAAATGATTCAATACTATGATTTCAAGCTAAAAATCATTCCTACCAGCACATATAAACCCATAACAATCCTCAAGTATACATCAACATGATTATTGAACATCCAAAACACAAATTATGAACAATCTTTGTATTCGTTTTAAGAGCATGAATTTCTGAAAAGTGAGTAAATACACCTTTGAATGCCAAATTAAACATGTGAATGTTACCAAAATCAAAACCTAACATGCTTCTAAGTTCTAACAACATCCAACATCATCAAAATCAGGAACTTAATCAAGAACACAACACAAAACTTGCTATTTTAACAAAAAGGCCGAGTTTCTCATTATCGTCACCTTTTTAGCGATTAAGCTCCTAGCTCCTCTTCAATCTTGCCACCAACTTCCTTAGGATCCTCTAAGCCTTCCCCTACAACAAGCAAAACGGTGTTAAGAGGCTAAATTCGAGTTATACTCAAAACAGCCCAAATTTCGAGTTGAAGGAAACGAGAAACGGAAGTGACGGATGGCTTGCAAATTCGATGAGGATTCCGAAAATGTATTTATTACCTTGATTCGGTGAACAGATGATGAAGAAAAATGGGAAAGAAGATAAAGAATTATGGAGGTTTTGTGAGAAATGAGTTTACTGTATTATGTTTGTGAGGATGACAATATGTCGACACCTTAGAAATTTTAGGGGCTTTAGTTGTCCTTTCCCGTTTCAAGGAAAACGGACTTGGATAACACAAACGGGTTTTGTTGAGTCGGATTACTTGCCAAGTTATATTCGTCTTAAGGACTTAAGGTTCTTAAGACGGATCTTAACGGAACATTTAAAATTAACTTATCAATAATCATTAAAGTGTTATTTTAAAATGAATTAACATCAAATATTAAAATATTATTTCATCCCGTAACAATCATTGAAACCTTTAAAAATATATTTTATTACTTCAAATAATTAAAAGCCTTTAAATATAAATCACGAAAATACGGGCTGTTACATTCACATCTCTCAAACGTGTCCTATAGGTGTGACTTATAGGGACCAGTTGATCACCGTCATCCGTATGACAATAACGTCAAACTTATCTAGCAAGCCAACCGTTATTGATAAACGTGGATCAACTGATAATAATACTGAAGTATGCCCTTGTGATCCTTTAAGAGATTTAGTAAGTCATTGTACTAACTGTCAAGAACACCAACCCCAACAATCTACCACTTGTCCGTACAAGGGTATGTGCAATGACGTTATCGCACTACATGTGGAGGACACCAGCTCCAACATTATTTCCTTTTTCCTTGGTTGATGATGCCAAAGACCGGTGGAGAGATCTTGATAGGATAGCTGCCAAGGTAGTAGACTGGATGATGCGTATTTTTTAGATAACTCGGTAGATAATCAACAAGAATACTTAAGGTTGCAGTGAATTATGAATTTATAGTAAAATGGAACAATGAAACAATGATGAACGATGGATGATTGGTGATGATGAACGAATGGAAGAACAATGATGGTGATGATCGATGTAGACGCGGCACTTGTGACAAACGAACGGTTATGTTGCGAACGTTTATGGATTGTGTAAGACGTATGGAACGGTTTTATGTATGTTTGATGTATGGATTGTTGGAGGAAGTGTCCTCGACAATAGTGTGTTGACGTAATTAAAACTCATTTGAATGAAACACAACTGGGAGTGTTACTCTTTTAAAGTCAAATGATCAACATTTATCGATAATGATTGGCTGTCTAGAGTTTGACATTATCGTCATATGATGGTGGTGATCAGTTGATCCCTTAAGGTCATATCTTTAGGGAATTCCGTCTCAATGGAATAATTAATTAATATTGTATTGGATGCAAATTAATTAATAACTGGAAATTTTGGAAATAATTTTATATGACGAATATTTTTATAATGGGATTATAATAATAATAAAAGTCAAGGTAATAAAATTGTTTTATTACTCGGTTTTATTTATTCGTTTAGGAAACGATTAAATTGAGAATGAACACGGTTGATCATAAAATTACAAAGAGTTGTAATTAAATTATGACATTACATTTTTTGTACAAAAATAATTTCGAATTATTAGTGTATTTATTTAAATGTAATAAATTTGTAAATTATGAATTTTAATAGTTAAAGTTGCACAATTAACAAATTGGGTCATGTGTTATAAGATATGTGTGACATGTTACAAATTAACACAATTGACAAAGATAAAATGGGTCCATAAAAGACCCATTTCAGCCGTGTATGTATGCATGTGTAGTAAGGTTGTGTGTGTAAGTAAGCAAATGCATTGTGTATGACACACATAAGGAATATGTAAGATATATTGCTAGCTTTTTGTAAGAGAAAAGAAGGCATGCATTGGCCATCTTTGGCTCATCATGGCCGGCCATCATGAGTGCCAAAGGGCTCATGTTTGCTCTATATAATACACACTTACATATCTCATTACTTGCTTGATGTTAGAGATTGTGCTTAGTCTATTTCTACTAACACATTCATACTACAACATCCATTCTCATTTCAACTTAGTAAAATAGTTTTCTAAGAAATTATTTCCTATATTAATAATATTAGTAGTAATATTATTATTATCTCTAGTTTGCTAATACTAATTTTCTAGTAACAAAATTAGTAATAGTTTGAGATCGGGTCCTTGATACGCACCTTTAGGAGACGATTTTTGTTAGATCGTTTAAGGGTAATTTCGGTGGCTTGAAGACTCAAATAATAGGTGATTATTGAGTATAAACCTTCTAAAACCAATGTAAGGACCATTACATCTTATGATATCATCATGCATGTATAAGATCCATTTAAGTTTTATGACCTAAACTTAAAGAAACAAAACTCTCATTAGATATGAGTATAAAATCAGGAACTTAGTTTCCAACATGGATTGTAGATGGATAATTGATGAACTCACTCCCCTTGCAAGAAGAACTCGCACACCCTGCAAACCAACCTCGAAAGATTGATCCTAAAGACTAAGCTCACACAGAAACCTAATCAATATGGCATGCACTCATGGGTACTACATCACACCAAAGCTTATCTTCGTAAGGACCTATGGTGAATGCTACCAACGGTTGCTTCTCCACACGTACTCCCTTATCTCCATCTAGCCAATGAAGTTTGTAAGGCTTATCCCTAGACCTTGTGCTTAACTCTAACTCGGCAACTAGGGTTTTGGATACTACATTAGTGCACGAACCACTATCAATGATAAGGCTACACTTCTTACCCTCCACCTTGCACCTAGTATGGAATACATTCTCTCTTTGTTCATCTTCTTTGGAAGTAGCCTCCATGTGTAGGGTTCTAACGACTAGACATTCTACACCACTATCACTCTCGGCTTCAACCTGCCAATTCCCATTCTCCTCTTCTTCCTTGGACTCAACTTCGGGCACCACAAAGTTTGGCACCATATGTTGTAGTTCTTGAATGGTTAGGGTTCTTTTTTGCGGACACTCATTGGCAATATGACCATAACCTTGACACCTATAACACCGCCTTATAGAACTTCCTTTAGGGTCGGGTATAACTACTTTGGCCGCCTCTTTGCCCTTGTCCTTGGGCTCTTCTTTGACCGTCTCCTTGGCCCTGGTTGTGGCGTTTGATGATGATGAACCTTCACTGGCTCTTGTGTTTCTATTATAGGCATATGTTTTTATTTCTTTATCATGCCTCTCAAATTTTAATGCTATTCTACACACATCATTAAACCCATCATAGTTTTGGATCTCCACCCTTGATGCTAGGGTTGGCGTCAATCCCCGAATGAACCTCGCTATTCTCAACTCCTCTCTTTCCTCAAGATCGCATACAATAGCCTTTCTCTCGAATTCTTTTATATATTCTGATACGCTCATGCTCTCTTGTGATAATGAATAAAGTTTTAAATAGTTTTCTTGTTCATAATCCTTAGGTAAAAACCTCTTCATTAGGTGTTTCTTGAGTTTGGTCCAAGATTTGATCTTACCCTTTCCTTCTCTCTTCCGTTGCTTCTTTAGGTTTTCGTACCAAAGGGATGCATACTTCGTGAGTTTAAGAATGACAATCTTGAAATGCTTCTGATCATCATACTCCTTGTATTCAAACACCCTCTCCGTTTGCCTCAACCAATCTAAGAAGTCTTCCAGATCTAAGTCACCCTTGAATTCAGGAATGTCGAGTTTGAGACCACGATCATCTTCGTTTTTGTCCCACCCCCGCGCCTTAGGTACTTCCTCCTCCTCGGTATCACTTCTTTTGGACGAAGACTCCCCACCTGTTTTCTTGGTTCCTTTATTCGAGATTATAGTTTTAATAAGATACTTCAACTCTTCCATCTCGGCCTTTAACTCTAGATGACCCGCCTCCTAAGGTCTACCTCCGGTCTCCTCACCACTCGTGTTTACCATCTTTGCAAGCTTCCCAAGAATTTGACCTCATAAGTATTAAATCAAGTGCCGGAGCTCTGATACCAATTTGATGCGTATTCTTTAGATAACTCGGTAGATAATCAACAAGAATACTTAAGGTTGCAGCGGAATATGAATTTATAGTAAAATAGAACAATGAAACAATGATGAACGATGAATGATCGGTGATGATGAACGAATGGACGAACAAGGGTGGTGATGATCGATGTAGACACGGCACGTCTGACAAACGAACGGTTATGTTGCGAACGGTTATGGATTGTGTAAGACGTATGGAACGGTTTTGTGTATGTTTGATGTATGGATTGTAGATGGATAATTGATGAACTCACTCCCCTTGCAAGAAGAACTCACACACCCTGCAAACCAACCTCGCAAGATTGATCCTAAAGACTAAGCTCACACAGAAACTTTAATGTTTAATCTTAATACTCAATAATTCAATTCCTAAAACAAACTGCATGGCTGCCTATTTATAAGTCTTATGGCCGGCCTACTACTACCCTCATTAAGGTAAGGAAACCTTAATTTGAAACTAACTTGAAAACCTAATCCTACCTAAGTTCAAACAACTAGTTTGACTAAGATTAAGAATCTTACTCCTACACAAACTACGAATCCTATAACTAATAGAAATCCTTATTTTACTAGGATTGTGAATCCTACAAACACTAGAACTCCTATTCCTATTAGGATTATGAATCCTACAACAACTAGGACTCCTAATTCTACTAGGACTAAGAATCCTATCACAACTAGGATTCCTATTTAAATTAGGATTTCCTATTTGCACTAGGACTCTTACAAAGACTCCTAATTGGACTACAATACATTATTCCTTATTAAGCATAAAATAAACTCAGACTAAAACACTACTAGGGTTTGGCCGTGTGGAATCACACGCCCCTAGGCTACCTTGGACGTCCCCTTCCCTATTCTCCTAGGACCATCCTTTAGCTTGCCTTGTTCCCTTAGCACACCTTCCCAAGCTAGTTTAAAGATACGAATCGACCCAATCTCGAACTTGTTGTGCTCGAGCCTAGGGCGTCGACGAAGATGGCTTTTCTTGGCACATGCTCCCGAATCAATGGAGTAATTTGGCACTGGCATTTTATAGACGGTATTTTCCTCCTCAACGAACTGATGGCGCTGAGAGAACAAATTGCCAATTTCACTCAAGCCACCACCGAAAATTTGAGTGAAGCATGGGCCAAATTAAAAAAGTTGGTTCGTTCGCTCAGTCCCTCATCATGGATTTGAGCGATGGTATTTATGCACTCAATTCTACAGCGGGCTACTTTATGAGCATAGGGCTATTCTTGATGTTGCTGCACTAGGGAGGTTTCATGTTAATGTAGTTGATTAAAAGGGGTGGCAAATAATTGAAAATATGGCCACCTACACGGCTAATTATGGGAATTCTAGAGGCGTGCAGCATACTAATACTAATGCTATTGTTGACAAAGTTCATGTTGCTGAGACGGTGAACAACGTTGAGATGAGCCAAGTTTTTGCCGTGGATGTAGTGTGTGGTATATGTGGTGAAGAAGGACATGACCTTGTTTCATGTATGGCTGAACCCGAGAGAGTTTATGCGTATTGGAGGTTTATGCAAGGAGTTTCATTCTCCGAGCTTTATGCTGATTTGACCGCTGGAAAAAGCCAAGCACCAATTGATAATGGCCAAGTACTCATCACCCAAGCTGAGTACAAAGATCTTAAGGCTAATATTCACGAACAACGGATTGAGCAGAAATCTAGCGCGGATGCCTTCGCGCATTGCTAAAAAAATGTGAAACTTTGTTTCCCGAGAAAGACCCGGTACTTGCAATTAATTTGAGGAGTGGTCTCACTTATGACGGACAAGAATACACTCCAGAGAGCACAATTACCGAGGTAGAAGTTGTTGTACCAATAACTAGTGATAATCATCTGGAAATAGGTCGATCGAGTGAAAAACCTTCTCGATCGACCAGTTTTGGTGATGAAAGCCCTCGATCAAGTAACAACACTCTTCGATCGAACAACCTGGGTGCAGAAAGCCTTCGATCGAGCGACCATACTCCTCAATCGAGCAATATGGAACTTCAGAGTCCTCGATCGAGCAACCATGAGCCTCGATCGAGAGGATTTGCGGAGGAAAGCTCTCGATCGAGCATTTCTGAGCCTCGATCGAGAGAAAAGCAGCGTATTGACACCAATTCTGATAATGTATGTGATGGGGCACCCTCCCCTGCTGTGGGGGTGCCGAGAAATGACAAAGGTAAAGAGAAAGATGGGGACCCGCTTCCGATGGTCAAGGTTCCTTATCAAGGTCGATTGCGAGATACGGAGACGGAGAGGCAATTCAGCAAATTCGTGGACATGGTACGTAACATCCAGGTAACCATTCCCCTTGTTGAGTTAATTACCCAAGTTCCATCTTAAGCAAAATTCATGAAAGATATTATTACGCGTAAGAAGGATTTTGGAGAATTTGCTACAGTCGCTTTTATGGAAGAGTCGAGTTGCATGATTTTGAGTAAGTCCCCCCTCAAATTGAAATACCCGGGTAGTTTCTCGATTTCTTGTGTCATAGGAGATGTGACGATAGATAGGGCGCTGTGTGACCTTGGAGCTAGTGTTGGTGTCATACCCTATTCTATCTTTTCTAAGCTTAATTTGGGTCGCCTAAAAACGACCAACATCACCCTACAGATGGCTGACAGATCTGTTGGACGGCCTTTAGGTATCTTAGAGGACGTTACCGTCAAGGTGGGCAAGTTCTTTATTCTAGTGGACTATATTGTTTTGGATATTGCTGAGGATACCCGCACCCAGATTATTTTGGGTAGACCTTTTCTATGCACAACTGGAGCCATTATAGATATTATACTTGGGCGTTTGACTCTAGAGGTAGGGGATGACATGATGACGTTTAATCTGCCTGAGACTTTGTCTAGACCGATGATAGAGGACACTTGCTATTCAGTAGATATTATTGATGAGTCTTCTTATGAGGTTTGGTCGTATTCCCTGACTAGGGATCTGTTAGAGTCTCTAATGTTGTTAGCCGAGTGTGTAGATTTTTCAGATCACGAGGATCAGGATACCACGGAGGAGCTGTTCAGAGTGGCTACCGATGAGATGGAGTTGTCAGATGAGGTAGAATTGATAGATCCCGAGCTGGAACAGGTAGAGAATCGAACACATCCTTTGTGTCCAGTTGAGGTAAAGGTTCCAGAACGTAAGGCCCTTCCTTCTCATCTTAAGTATGCTTTTCTTGATAGTTCTGAACAGTTCCCTGGTATAGTAAGTGCTAAGCTTAATGATGATCATCTAACTGCTTTGTTGAGTGTTCTTAGGAGAAACAGGAAGGCGATGGGTTATTCACTCAATGACATTAAAGGGATTAGTCCTGATGTCTGCATGCACAGAATAGAGCTCGAGGAAGGTCACAAACCTTGCAGGCAAGGTCAGCGGAAGCTGAATTCGAAGATGAAGGAGGTTGTGACGACTGAGGTCATGAAACTACTTGATGCAGGTATAATTTATTCCGTTGGTAGCTTGAAATGGGTAAGTCCCGTTCAGGTGGTGCCTAAGAAAGGAGGTACTATTGTTGTTACTAATGAAAAGAATGAATTAATACCTACTAGACTAGTGACCGGATGGCGGATGTGTATAGACTATCGACAATTAAATGCTGCCACCAAGAAAGATCATTTCCCCTTCCTTTCATTGATCAGATGATAGAGAGGTTAGCTTCTCATGAGTTTTTCTGCTATCTGGATGGATACTCAGGGTTCTTTTAGATCCCTATTTATCCAGATGATCACGAAAAGACTACTTTTACTTGTTCTAAGGGTGTTTTTGCTTATCGCATTATGCCTTTTGGTTTGTGTAATGCCCCTGCCACCTTTCAAAGGTGGATGATGGGGATATTTTCAGAGTATATAGAGTCTATCATGGAGGTTTTCATGGACGATTTTAGCGTCTATGGGAATGATTTTGATCACTATTTAGCTAACCTTGATAAAGTTTTGCAGCGTTGCATTGAGGTTAATCTGGCGCTAAACTGGGAGAAGTGCCACTTTATGGTTAAAGAGGGTGTAGTCCTTGGCACTTGGTTTCTAATAGGGGCATTGAGGTAGATAGAGCAAAGGTGTTGGTGATCGAACAATTACCCCCTCCGGTTAATGTTAAGGGGGTGAGAAGTTTCCTTGGTCATGCCGGCTTTTATCGCCGGTTTATCAAGGACTTCTCCAAGATTGCTCGACCACTTACACAGTTGCTATTAAAGGACGCTCCTTTTGATTTTACTGATGATTGTCTTTCTGCTTTTAATACTTTGAACCAGGCCTTGGTTTCAGCACCCATTATTCAGCCTCTAGATTGGACGCTACCTTTCGACATTATGTGCGATGCCAGTGATTATGCATTAGGAGCGGTGCTAGGCCAGCAGAAAGACAAGGCGTTGAGTGCAATATACTATGCGGGCCGAACTCTGGATGAGGCTCAAGTCAAATATGCTACCATCGAGAAGGAGCTTTTAGCTGTTGCTTATGCATTGGATAAATTTAGATCTTATTTACTGGGTTCTAAAGTTATTATCTTTACTGATCATGCAGCTATGAAGCACCTTCTGAACAAGAAGGAGGCTAAGCCCCGATTGCTGAGATGGATACTCCTTCTACAAGAGTTTGACTTGGAGAAAAAGGATAAGAAGGGTGCAGAAAATGTTGTAGTAGACCATCTGTCGCGTCTAACGCAATAGGAGGGGGAGGATTATCTTCCTATTAATGATTCATTTGCTGATGATTGTTTATATACTATTAATGTCTTTTCTGTGACCTCTGTAAACTCTAAGGATGGTGCTGAACCTTGGTTTGCAATTTTGCCAACTTTGCTGTCAGTCAGAAGCTGCCACCGGATTTATCTTATCAGTAGCGAAAGAGATTTTTGCACGATGCAAGGCAATACTTCTGGGATGATCCTTATCTCTTTAAGGAATACGCAGACGAAATTTACAGACGGTGTATTCCGCAGTGGGAGACTAGATCCATTTTGGAGGGCTGTCATTCGGCCCTTAGTGGAGGTCACCACAACCCATCGCGGACCGTGGCTAAGGTATTGCAGTCCGGTTTTTATTGGCCGACTCTTTTTGCCGACACTAAGGTTTTTGTTGCCAGTTGTGATGCGTGCCAGAGAACGGGAAACATTTCCAAGAGACATGAGATGCCACAAAACGACATTTTAGAGGTTGAGATTTTTGATGTCTGGGCCATCGACTATCAAGGACCATTCCCGTCTAGCCAAGGTAACAGGTATATCCTAGTGGCTGTAGATTATGTGTCTAAGTGGGTGGAGGCAATTGCCACTCCTAATTGTGATGCTAAGACCGTGATTAAGCTGTTTCGCAAGACCATTTTCCCTCGTTTTGGTGTCCCTAAGGTCGTCATTAGTGATCGAGGTATGCATTTTTGTGAACAGTAGCTGACTACTTTGTTGTCTAAGTATGGTGTCAAACATCGTAGAGGTTTGGGGTATCGCCCTCAAACTAGTGGTCAGGTTGAAGTCTCTAATAGGGAACTAAAGGAGATTTTGAGTAAATTAGTGTCTAAATCACGGAAGGATTGGAGTTGTAAATTGGAAGACACATTGTGGGCTTATAGGACAACTTTTAAGACACCAATCAGTGCTTCACCTTATCATTTGGTGTATGGGAAGTCTTGTCATTTACCTGTTGAGTTAGAACATAAAGCTTGGTGGGCTATCCGCCAACTTAATTATGATGCAAACTTGTATGGTGAGAAGCGTTTGTTGCAGCTAGATGCGCTAGAGGAATTTCGACTTAACGCTTATGATAGCTCTCGCATTTATAAGGAGAAGACTAAGCGCTGGCACGACAAGCGGATTGTGCCTCGGGAATTTCATGTCGAGCAAAAGGTTTGGCTTTTTAACTCCCGATTGCGACTGTTTCCTGGAAAGCTGAAGTCTAGATGGAGTGGACCATATACAGTGACCGGTGTCAACCAATTCGGTTCTGTTGAGATAGAAGGGTCCATGGGGAATCATTTTAAAGTTAATGGTCACCAAGTGAAGCATTATTATGGAGTGGATGCTGTTGTGGGATGCGTCGAAGTATTCTTTTTCGACGAGGTTGATGAGTTTGTTGATTGAAGCTCATAGGTCGTGCGAGACCTCATAAACCTGCGCTTATCGGGAGGCAACCCAACTATTTTAGTTGTTTTGTTTTCAAGACTTTGTTTTCCATACTGTTTCATTTTGCTTTGTATGATTCAAACAATGTCGGTACTGTTTTAGGTGAACTTTAGCAGCAAACCGCCTTCGATCGAGAATTTTTCACTCTCGAACGAGGGGTTTTCCCTTGCGCATGTGCTCGATCGAACCTTTTTTTTCTCGATCGAGGCTATTGGCAACCATTGTTGTTGATCGAGAGGTCCCTTCCTCGATCGAGGGGCAACTACATCAACCGAGCAGATTTTTGGTCGATCGAGAGGACACCCAACCTTACCTTCCAGTTCGGTTTGGGGAGGACCTTCGTTACGCGCTCTTTGTAAGTTTTTCGACTCACTCTTGCTAGTTTGCCTCTTCTTTTCTTTTCCTTTGTACAATGAGGGCATTGTACGGTTCGGTTTGGGGAGATTATGCATCCATTTTGTGTATGCATTTTGTTTTATTGCATTTTTGTTATCACGTTTCAATTTTGCATGCATTTGCTTTTCAATTTTCGCATTTAAAAATCACAAAATTTTCAAAAAAAATTCACGCTTATTTTTGCACTTTAGGCTGAGTCGGAGCAATATTTACTTGCCCCCTTTCTGCTTGTCATCTGAGCCCTACACAGTTGTTACTTTAGCATAGTCTTTTGCATGGTCCTACGAGTTTTATGTCTGAATTTGATGCTGAATGAACAGACTTGACCTGACATGTTTTTGAAACCTACTTATATTTTCTAAGGTATAGAGCTTATTTTAAACTGGTGGCATTCATGACCAGTTTCTTTTAGGATTGTGAGTAGTACTCCTTGCGTGACATGTATCATCAACTTGCATTTGTATGAATCTCAATTGCTTTTGTGCCTGTAAACATTTGGGTTAGTGGCCGGTGTCACATGTCGGAGAGTGCTTGTGATACCTTTTCCTCAGTTTACCGGTCAACTCCATTTTAGCCAAATCTTGCCTTTTTTACCCTTCAGCTACACCCAGAATTTAGCCTGCCCCGACAAGCTAGCTCTACGTGTTGTCTCCGAAGGTTATATCATTCTTTGTGTTGGTTTGGTCCATATTCCATTGATCGGAGTGCGTTTTGATGAGAAGAGGAACGAAGTTCACTTGATCGAGAGGCTCAGTCTGTCAGCCGCGGCTAATTGAAAAAAAAGGAAAAAAGAAAAGATGTGTTCGGAAAAAAAGAAAAAAAAAGGGAAAAAATAATTGAAAAGAAATGAAAAAATGTTTTGTGATTCACCTATTTACTCCTATGCTTCATTTTATTCTTTGAGTTGTTCCTATGGTTAAGTGAGTGGTTTACCAGTTTCGGTAATTTATGTTATCCTTGTCACATGGAGTTCGAAGTGGATGTATAATTTGGTTATGCTTTGGTGCTAGCTTGGCTTTTACCTCCACATTTCCAATAATGTTTTTCCCCTTCTTACCCATTGTCTCACTTTCCCAAATTTCGTAAGCGCTCACCATGTGATTGGACCTCAGTTGGTTGGAATGTTTATGCACGGTGATCAGAATTGTTTTTCATACTCTTATGCATGCATGTTCACGTAGCTCGTATTTAGGTGAGTGATTCTTGCTCTCTTTCTCTCTTGTTCATATATGCTTACCCTTTGCTTTGATGAGAGAAGAGTGGCCCGTGAGAGTCCGACATTTAAGGTCTAGCAAGGTCGACGGTTTAGCTATTTTTCAGACATCTTGATAACTCGTTTGCATTTGACACCATTGCTAAGTTTAACTGTTGCATTAAATTGGTTTCGGTGGATAGTCGTAAGGGCTGTAAGTTTTCTTGTTCCATTAGTTTTGCATTTTGTTTGCTTGAGGGCAAGCAAATGTTTGGTTTGGGGAAGTTTGATGTGTGCATTTCATATAGACTTTTTAGGCCTTTGTAGCACACATTTCTTTGCTTATTCCGTAGTATTTTACTACAAATATCCCCCAAATATTCTAGTTTGGTTTGTTTTGCATTATTTGCAGGTACGAGCCGGAGCGGATACAAATCAAACTTTTATGGTCCTCCGAGCTTGCATAAGAGAGTCGTAGTGGAAACTTGCTGCCTCGAGATGCGTGAAAGGAATTCTTAAGGATGGCAGAACTCTCGAAGAAGCCAAAGTCATTCGATCGAGAGCTTTTGTCTCAATCGACGGGATCCTGCAAGAAGAAACCCACGATCGAGTTGTCCTGTACTCGATCGAGTAGATGCTTACCTGAAATGTCTCGATCGAGAGCACTGCATTCTCGATCGAGTGAGATGCTAGAAGAAATGTCTCGATCGAGAGTAATGCATTCTCGAATGAGAAGATGATTGACTGTTGGGCTTCGAATTGTTCTAAACAGCCAACTTTTGTGAGGAATTGTTTTCCTACTTAAACAGTTCGAGAGAACAGTAGAAGAGGACACACGAACTCACTGCTACTTCTCATTCTTATTTTTAGATTAGGATTTTGCAACTTTTCTCTATTACTTTGATTGGATTATTGTTCTTTCTTCCATTAGTTAGTTATTCGGTTTCGATAACCTTGCTCTCTAATCTCTCTTTCATTTTCTTTCTCTTTCTGAAATGTTGTTAATCATTTGTTCCGTTGTGATAATTGTTCTCTTAACGATTATGCGTAGCTAATCCCTCCGCTAGGATTTAGGGTAGCCTTGGCGTAGGATGAATTATTAGTTTAAGATTCCCGTAGTTTGGTTTGTATGTATCTGTCGCATATAATAGCTGTTAATTGTTTGAGTCGGCGCACTCAATTGACTGTATAGAAACCCCCTTGACCTGGATCGGAAGATTGGGATAGGGGTAGTTCTGCGACGATTATTAGGATCGTACTAATTAGGGCGGAAGCTAAGTTAGTATAGTCTTAGGGCGAATTTAGGGTGTTTTGTGACTGTTAGTTCAGACTTTAGTAGCCATGGTGAACCGACAATCCTAGTGTTTTCTCTATCCCTTTTCCTTATAGTTTTAGAAATCAAATCAAACAAACCCAGAACCAGTTACTTCAGACGGCCTTATTAGACTATAGAATGCCCATCTCTCTGTGGATATGATACCCGACTACCTCTGCTACATTCAGTTGAGACCAGTTAGGTTTTATCTTTGATAGGGTTGCGACAGCCGTGTCATCAATTTTGGCGTTGGTTTCTTCATTGGCCTTGGCATTTGAGAGATTCTCACTCGGGTACTTACTATTTCTCCTCAAAACATTCCCTCGTGTACCATAACTCTCTTCCGAATCCACGATTTTCTTGATCAATTTCGTCCCCGCTTCATTCGGTAAGTGTTCAAAACTTCCTCCCGCTGACACTTTCACCATCTCCTTAGTTCTCGGGAGGAGAGTTTGGAAAAAGGTTTAAGTGGTATACCAAACCGGGATGCCGTGGTGGGGGCATCGGGCTAGTAAATCTTGATACATATCCCAAGCCTCTCCTAAACTTTCCCCGTCGTCTTGTTGGAATTGGGTAATCTCGTTTCAGATCATCGCCGTTTTTGAGGAGGTGTAGTATTTTACAAGGAAGGCTTTGGCTAGGTCATCCCCTGTAGTGAAGGTGTTAGTGGGTGGATATTTAGCCATCGGTCCGCCTTATTGGTGAGGGAATACGGAAAGAGCATTAACCTCAAGGTCTCTTCCGGGACCCCGACTTTTTTAATCATTGCCACCTTGCCCTTAAACTTTCTTAGATGCCCTTGTGCATCTTCGTGAGATGCTGTAAAACCCCTCGTCGCAGCGGAAAATATAAACATACAAACATGCCAAAATTTGCGCGAATTAAAACTTTAAACATGCTTAACTAATATACGAGGTGAATTACAACCACCAAAATGCGGAAGAAATAAAAAATAGATAAGTGATAAGTATTAAATACAAAACCAAGCCCGTGATAGGATATCCCTACGGGCGTCAAACTGTATCACAAAAGTAAGGTCTAGCTAAACGAATGTGTAAATGTCATCGATGAAGGATCATTGCTCGCTAGCCTCAACGTAACCCCCTGCAAACAGCAATCAACCTACATACATGAAAACATGTACGCCACAGTCAGTGGGGAGTGACTAGAGGTTCTCCTAGCCACCTATTGTCATTAACACGTACACAGGTAAACACATCAACATGCTCCAACATAAACACAGATTATGAGAAGCATTAACATATATCATCATGTCATTACTATCGATAACCAAGTATCATACATCCATAATCACAAACTAATACATGCTCAACAACTGATTCGTCAACACAAGAGATAGGTCACCAAGTGACTCGACTAACACAATAATAGGTCGACAATCAACTCTACAATAAACGAGTTAGGTCAACCAAGTGACTCTACTCCAACAATATAGGTCGACAATCGACTCACAATACAGGTCGACAATCGACTCAACTAGACTGGTCGACAACCGACTCGGCTAGACCACTATGAGCAGGCCGACAATCGACTCGTCTATACAACTACAGAAGTCCACAATCTCAGGCTATACAACCCCCTGGTAGGACAACGACAATCGACTGTCCTAGTCTAAACCTGGCCAGGCTCTCAGGGCGTAGACAATCCACGTCCCCGATTCGACAAGTGCCCAAGACACTCCCAAGACCCGTACCACAATGGAACGGGGTATGCCCTAAGGCGGGCAGACAATCTAAGACCTGGCCGTGAGGACCAAGCCACTACGGCCAACCAGCTACACAATGCAGTCAGGTGAGAACCCGAGTAATATAGCAGCGCACAACAGGTTCATACACATCACAAAATGTCATCTCAAAGATGTACAATAACTCAACTCGATTGACAAACAGTACATATATATATATATATATATATATATATATATTTCATTACCAATCATCCATTCAACACTTAGCTGACTTCGGAAACTAATTTAAGGCGAGAGTCGGTTTCCCTTTCGATTGCCCGGGCGGGGGGTCTTTCTCCTCAAATCCATTTCCAAACCCAATATAAGTGCCGCCATATTTCCGGGACTTCAAACAAGCTTACAGTTCATGTTATATAACGTATATTTTTTACGGAGTTTATCACATATATAAAATAACAAAAGAATCGTAATAAATATATAGTTCATTCGGAAGGGAGAAACAAGAACTAATTTAACATTTCATATTATATCCTCATATTTTCTATATAAAATTAACATGTGAGAAATTAATATAACAAGTCGTATTTTATTTATTCGGGGTACCGATTAACTAATTAATCACTTAGACATGCTTCTTAAAATATAACTGTAACCCATTACTAATTCGTAACATTTCCAACGTATAATATTTAAACGTAAAGCAAGCTAGCAAACACATACGTAAATTAATTAATTCAAGCAGGCTAGCAAGCACGTACATAATAATAAAATAATAATAATATTATTATGTCTTATGCTGACAACTTGCGTAATAATAAGAATATAATTAATAGTTGCATTAGCAACGTAATGTAGTAGTAAAATATAGTAGCTAATAGTAGTTTAGTAGTTATATGTAGTATGTAGTTTAGTACACAGTAGCTTGGTATACAGCAGCAGACTCGGAAAAGAATTCCCACCATTAAATTAACAGTTGAGCAATATAATCCCAATACGAATAACATAAACAGTCCTATCGTTACCACACAATAGCATTACGACTAGACAGCACCAATACGCAACAGTAGTTTCACGACGCAACAACGACAGTAACAAGCAACCATGGCAGTAGTAACATTATCACAACAAGGACCAGAGCAACAACAGTTGTAACAGTAACTTACGATAGCAACATCAGTAGTGGAAATGATACACAACAATAAACGGACAACAACAAGGTAACAGTGCAATCAACAACCACAAACAGAACATAGAACAACCCAAAATTAGCGGGAGATAGAAGAAGTAAGACGCAGCAGCAATTAACCAAATTTTGAGTTGAATAACATAAATATGTGACGGATATAAATTACTTATAAACTATTAAACATAAAACCCACATAATTTCACATAAACAACAAGAAATCACATGTCCAATTAATTTAAGACAAAGGTCGAGCTTTCTCATTATTGTCACCTCTTAACGCTTAATCTTCACTTGAATCTTCTTTTATGTATGAGTCCACTACCGGGTCTTCGAGATTAGCTCCCTAAAAGCAAAGAAAACAAGTTAAACTAACCCAATTTCGAAATCACTCAAGAACAGCCCAGAATTCGACTTGCATCATTCTCAAAATTGAAAAGATAGAAACGTCGGGAAAGATGTAAGGAGCGCGATGGCGAAAGAATTACCTCGTTTGGACTTGAAACGAAGTCGGGGTGATGACTTTAGTGAATGAGATCGGTATATACAAATAGAGTTTGGGGTTTGTCTTGAGGAAGAAGAAAATGAAATGTGAGGGAAGGTTATGAGGAAGCTTCCTTTTGACTTTTCTTTTATCACAACTAATGAGTCGGGTTTTTAAGTGGAACGGAGTTGAATCGAGTTTTTAATGAGAACGGAAAGTCAAGTGATGTTTAACGTTTTAAGACCTAAATCACTTAAGACGGAACTTGAGCTACTTTTCTTAAAATAAATTTATGAAATTAATTAAAATAAAATATAAATTTCCGAAATCGATTTAAATTATTAAACTATGGATTCCGAAAATTCGGGATGTTACAGATGCCCCCACTGAATTCAAGCTTCTTAATGGAACTCATTTGTGAGGGGTGTATATCAAAGTTATTAGGGACAAGGTTACCAAAATTGATCGGGTTTGTTGTGTCATTATGGTTCGGGCGGTTATGATCTCTTAGAGCCGCCATGATATGAAGGTTGGGTGGGTTTTGGATGTGAGGTGTGGGTGGTGGTGAATCTTCCTCAACCTCGTTATTGTAGAAAGGGTTGTCAATGTTGTCGAATGTTGGGTAAGGTTGTTCTTGGTTTGGGCTTTGAGTCTCCGGTGAAGTGATGGTGTCGGTTTGGCTAGATGAAGCTTGAGAAGCGATTCTCACTCTCGCCAAAGTTCTACGCCTTAGGAACCTAAAGAGCCTTTCCGGTTCGGAGCTTGAAAAGAGAGACGAGCTTTCACCTCTAGGCATATACTTGACACAAACCATTAGTCGTCCTAGTGTTTTTTAGGGAGTAGGGAGAGAAATAAACACACCACTCTACAAGAAACTATGAAAACTTAATGCAAGAACAAAGCAAACACAACTAACTAGAACTAAAACTAAAACTAAATTATGCGAACTCTAGCACCATCCCTGGCAATGACGCCATTTTGATAATGTCGTCATTTCACGATCAAAAACAATTTGTAAAGCCCAATTAAAAAGTAGTATTTAATCGGGGTCGAACACGAAGATGGTGGGGAAATTTGTCTAGTTATGTTCTAGTAATGGTCTAGTCGGGGTAACATATTTGATGAAAGGTTAACAAACTAATAAGCTAAGATGAGAATTCAATAAAGGGTGAACTAGGGTGTCCAGGGACGCTAGAGGTAGTCGATGATAGGGTACTAGGAGGTCGACTAAGTTGTCCTATGTATAGGTCTCAGTCGGTCTCGTCTCTCGAGTCAATTCAAACCTAGGTCAAGACTATCCTAGCTTTCGCTACAAATAGGCATAACCAACTAACAAGCAAGCAAAATCAAGCCCCCAACCGTCGCTAAGGACAAGTAACGCTAGAATCTAGGCCCAACTTTCGTTGAGGCATATCATCAAACACTTAGCATGCATTGAAAGAATAACCTACTACTTTAGAATAACTAGCCTTAAAACTAGCACAAGATTATCATCTAACTACACCAAAGGTTCCCCCTAACCCTAGGTAAAAATTACTCACACATACTTGAAAAAGAAATGTAAACAATTGAAGAGAAATAGGCAAACATGGTGAATAAGACTAATGTAAACAAATCAAAATGAGAACTTGAAGTAAATGTAAACAAATGAATAAACAAAGTAAGAGAAGGAAAGATTATACAACTAATTGCATAAAAGCTTGGAACTTGGATACACAAGAAGGATTCTTTCAAACCTCTTCAAATTACACCCAAAAACTGTAATACCTCGTATATTTAGAGGTTTTTCATTCCGAACCTTACTTTTATAAGTGATGTGTCGTAGTCTTTTTAAATGTTTTATTTTATTTTCGGTGTCGATATATATACTATCGAATAATGTTATAGATGACGATGGTGGGGATCGATCTAGGGATCGTGGGTACTCGAGTCATGGGCCTCGAAATTTGTGCAAGTAATCAGCCCATGATTACCAAACACAAAAGAAACCCTAACCAAAGAAACCCTCACGCAACCCCTCTCCCTGCCGCCACACACCCTACTTTTGACCTATCTACAACACCACCAGTACCCTAGTTTTACAGCCGCCACCTCACAGCAGTGAGAGAAGTTTTTCCACGGCCAGTTGGCCTTACCTAGTCCTCTCGTTTTGAGTCAGAAGCAGGTATGTATAACGTAATTGACATTCGTTTATAAGTATGTTGTGTCTGGCTGTGTTCGTTGCTCGTTCGAAGGGTGGTAGGGTGTCTCTGTCACGTTGGTTTTGTCGTGTTATGCTACTAGTGGGAGGAGGGTTGTCTAGGGGTTCGTCGCGGTGGGTGTAGGTGTCGCAGTCGGCGTCGACAGGGGTGTTTGTCACCCCTGGTTGTGTCAGTTGTTTTCTTAGTCGTGTCAAGGGGAGGAGTTTGGGGTGGTACCACCGTGGACTCGGGGGAGGTCGACGCGGTGGTACCACGGTGGTGTCTTGGTCGTGTGTCAAGGGAAAGGCGTGGTTGGTTTCAGGGGTGGTTGGTGGTGCTAGGTGGTGTCGATGGTGGTTAGGTTTTCGGGTCAGGGAGTTCAGGGTACAGGGCAGTTCTGACTGATGGGTGTCGATGCACCTCGCTGGTGTTTGTCGAAGGGTTAGAGGTGTGCCGGTGGGGCGGCCAGTGGTGGTGGGTGTCTCGCTGGTCGCTGTCGGTGGTGGGGGCAGAATCTATGAGGTGGTTTAGGGGGTGGTTTTGGGGCGTTTAAGGTGTTGGGTTAATCGTGAGTTTAAGGTGTTGGGTTAATCGTGAGTTTAAGGTGTCGGGTTAATCGGTAGTTTATGGTTTATTATTATTATTATTATTATTATTATTATTTTCCTTATTATTGTTTATTATGATTATTTTGTTGTTTTTGGTGTTTTGTCGTTCCTATAAGGTCTTGGGTCGTGTTAATTAAATATGCGAGTCGGGAAATTTATTTGAGGCATGGGAGTCCTTTTTTTGGAAAGTTTCTATATTTGGAAGGTTTCTATTTTTGGAAACTTTCCACTTATGGAAGGTTTCTATTTATAGTAAGTGTGGTTCGTTAAGGGGTTCGGGAAGGTTATTTATTCGTTACGTATATGTGTTTAGGTAACGGGTTTCGCGTGGAACATTTCTAGCAAGCCTTGGATTATTTGCGTTCCTGCTATTTCAGGTAGGGGAATACTATATATATTGTGATGAGTAAATTGTTAATATCAGATGTTATCTCTTTATATCCTATTGTATGAATGGTATTATATTTGACTCAAGTTGACTGTATATTTCTGTGATACTATATGTTGTGGCTATTACTGGGTCTTGTGATACGGTGCGGAGTTGAGATTGGTGTTGGATCGGTGCGGAGTTTATATGGTGTTGGATCGGTGCGGAGTTTATATGGTGTTGGATCGGTGCGGAGTTTATATGGTGTTGGATCGGTGCGGAGTTTATTTGGCGATGGATCGGTGCGGAGTATATTATATTGTTGGTATATTTATTTCTTTTTCCCTACTCAACCTCGTGGTTGACCCTGTGTATTCGTGTGACACCTGTGATGAACCAAATTATTGGGGAGCAGATTGACAGGTGGCTGAGACTAAGGGGGAGCTATGGGAGGAAGAGCTTGGATCCGGACCAGACTAGAGTCTAGATCACCTTAGTCAGTTTAGCATGAGTTGTACTTTCTTTATTTTGTTAAGACTTTCGGATACAGTTGTAAGAACATGTTATGAGTTTAAATTTTATTAAAGTACTGTTTATCTTTCCTTTGTATCTACTGCCTCGGGAAACCGAGATGGTAACACCTTTATTTATCTGAGGAGTCCTAGTACAGGCCCTAAATAAATGGGGGTGTTTCAAAAACCAATTTGTAAACTAATGAAGAACTAAGATGATACTAGGAAAGATTAACTACAAGATGAACTAAAAGATTAAGAGAGTTCTTGAGTGATTTAGTGAATGAAATGAGTTTTGTAGCCTAAAATATCTAGCAATGGAACAGTAGAAAACCCTAGAAATGCGTGCAAAGGTTGCGTCTCTAAAACTGTTCTAAGTGCGGGTTTATATAGTGCGCGGAAATCTGAGAAGGGACTCCCAGCCGGTCAATCAACTGTCGGTCAAGGACCGGCTGAGAGTCCAAAATATGACTTCTGAACTTTTTCTTCAATGAGCAAGAGCCTCAGCCGGTCAATCGACTGCCTGTAGGATACCGGCTGAGAGTCCTTTTCCTAAGATCTGTCTTTTGCTTCAATAAGGAATATGCACAGGTCCTCTTAGCCGGCTGCCGGTCTGACACCGGATTAGACTCCTTTCTTCAACTTCTGCCCAAGTCTGGTTTCCTTGCATTCTTGAATTTTCGCTAAGTATGGGGTTTGGGTCCAGCTGGCCGGCTGACAGTCTGGCACCGGCTAAGGGCTCGTTCTCTCATTACTGGAATTTCAAGGCTTAGTCAATGAGGATCCTTGTTGATCAAATCTACATATTTTCTTCATTTTTTTATTGAATCCGTCTCGTTTGCTCTCGTCTCTTCGTTCCCGCCTCAAGACCTACAAAAAGGAAACCAAATACGCAGAGTCGAGGTAACGGGCATAAAATCAAGCAATACGCAAAACGGTGATGAAACGGGATCAAAATGAAAGGAAAGATAATGAAAATAATGAAAAATTTGGGACTAATCACTATCCTAACCTATGTGGGACCTGACACGGTTCTCAAAGCATCCTAATTGGATACCATTAATACGGGGTATTACAAAAACAGTTGGAACGCGATCCATAAAAAGGTACTCGGGGAACACCCGTCGTGCTAGGCTCGAGCGCTAACTGTTGGCTCCCATGCCAAACTACGTATGTATCTCAACCACACGTGTCCCTCCACAACTCAAGTCACCAAAACATTTGGATCGGAGTCCGTAAAAAGGTACTTGAGGCACACCCGTGGTATTGGACCCTGGCAGTTACCAGATCCCCTGCCATACTACGTATCTCAATCACATGTGTCCTTCCGTAACTTAATTCATTAATGTGTACATCCCACTTGGAGTGAGTGACTCCAAAAGGCGATTCGAACGTAAGACAGTCTCTCAACCGCCTTATGTCTCCACAACAAGTATCACCAACACCACTCCTCCCACAATCACCAACAAACCAAATATACAAATAAGCACAATATGAAATAACATATGCCAAGACATGAATCCTCATGAGACACAACTACAAAACATGCTGATGCCCGTCGTTGAGGGTATCAAAGATAAAATTTATATTCCTAACTTAAACAATAGATAGTGAAAGTCAGGGTCGAACCACAAGGAGGTGGGGAATGTTTATTGTCTTAATGTTAATGTTTAAAGGTAACAAATTTGGGGGTTGATTGATTGATTATTATATCTAAAGCAAAGATTAAAATAAAACAAGAATTAAAAGATGAGAATAAAATATAATAAAAGAGGATGCTAGGATGTTTGGGTAATAAATAGCTAAGGTAAAATAAATCCTAAGGTCAACATGTATTGCAGTCGCGTAAGGGGTGTAACATATCTTTTTAGGTCTATGCTACCTAATAGCTCCTTTCGGCCTATGCTATTAGTTCCTAGGTCTCACAATTATTGGGTGTCAACAATAAGGGTGATTCCTAAATCCCAGGTTACATACCTTTCAGCCTTTAGTAACCTATCCGTCTTAAGGTGTAAACCAATGCCCTTCCCGTATCTTTCAATCTTGGGTAGGTCATTACTAACATCCTACAAGTCTCCTATTGGTCTCATTGCAGGATATTATAATTTATAAGAAAAGACGAAATAAGAAAACAGACGCGAGTGGTCGACCGACCGGCTACTCCAGTCGGCCGACCACGGCCTCGGTCGACCGACCGACTATTCCAGTCGGCCGACCGAGGTCCTGCTACAGGTCGGTTTTTTCGGATTTTATTCACCTATGCATATTATCCCCTACATCCTAACATATGAAAATTAGCTACTCATGACTGTTAAGACGAATATAAAATTGGGAATAAACATAGAGAACATAGTAAATAAACTAAGCATGCAAGATTCAATAAGGCTTGGGATTCTAACTTAACAATTGTAATAAAAGCAATAAGAACAATAATAAAACTAGATCAAAGAGGAATTACCACAATTGGAATTAAGGCAGAACTGAATAAACTTTATTGAATACTTGGGAACTATTGAAAGATTACAAAACTAAAGCTTGAATAAAACTCAATATGATAAAGACTTGATACTAAAAGATTTTATAGATGAAAGATCTAAATAATCCAAGATGCCAAACCCTAATCACAAGATTGGCTTATATAGGGTAAAAACTAAGAGTTTCCTTAAAATTCTAATTCTACTTTATTTCCGAAAAAGAAAAGAAATCGTATGGGCTTTAATCTGGTCGGCCGACCCGTATAACTGGTCGGTCGACCACTTCTTGTTGGACCTCTTTTATTTCCGGCCTTTCTTGGAAATTGGGCTTCATGAAAATCAGGCCTGGTCGGCCGACCCGTTTGGGTGGTCGGTCGACCGCTTCTGCACGGAAGTCTTCGGGTTTCTTCTGTTTTGACTCTTGGTACTTGATTTTGTCTCCAGTTGACTTTCCATTTATTCCTTAGTTAAGCTAAAGACTTGAGGATACGAATTTGGTGCCAAATCGCCTCTTTTCCGCATAAATCTGCAAAAGTGCATAAAAATACGAAAGTACACAATTTGTGGGAAATAAAGGCTAAAACATAGTAAATGAGCGACCAAATACGTGTAAAAATAGATGTAAAACATCATAAAATAGACACGTATCAAATTCCCCAAACCAAACCCTTGCTTGCCCTCAAGCAAGAAATAGACTCGATCTTAACTAATGGAACGATTTCAATCTCAGAGCGAAATTTACATGTTAGCCTATACCAATGCTAAGAACAAAATGAGATAATATTCAAATCATGCAAACGAGTTATAGGGTTGTCAAACTTGAAAACATAAAGACTATAGAGACTTGTACCATGGACTCTCGCGGTACGCTTGAGACACTCATGAAGCAAAGGGTGAGTATATGTAAAAGATAGAAAGAAGTAATTTTGTAGAGACACTCACCTAACTGCGACCCATGGAAACATGCCTGCAATCTAACATGAACAGGAATTCTACAACTTTGTATAACAATCTCATTTAAGTGACCCAGATACATGTAATAGGGTACGAAAGATATGTGAGGTAAAAGGTAAAGGTGGTTAAGATGTTTTTTGGATTTGTGGGGTTAGTAGCCAAGCTAGTAAAACCGATTCCCAATAACATATTTCACGACCTTTTGATATTAAGAAAGTGCCTTTTCTTGTGGCACAACTCTCACATTAAATATAAGAAAGGACTCCCAAATATTTTGAATGAAGTACGGGAGTGATAACATATAAAAGAAAGGAATTTCCGGAACGAAATTTTTTCTGATGGTGCCAATTGGTCGGCCGACCTGTATATGCGGTCGGTCGACTGACTTTCGTATTTTCTGGATTTTTTTTCGTTTTTTCTCTTTTCTTTCTTTCTTTGAATTTTCTGTTCTTTTTCTTTTCTTGCTTTCTTTCTTTCTTTTCTCTTTTTGCTTATGATAGCTTACAAACCAAGATGCCTCAAAAAATAATCCAATGACCACAAATACTAGCTTGGAAGGGTAGGCTAAGTATGGGATGTAGTTTTGGGGGAATAAAAAGGCAATTTTGGCTATGTGAAGCTTATGGGTAAATATGAGAAAAGGGATCCCAAATGCACGTATCAAGACTCGCAAAACGAGAAAGTAAAACAAGTATATAGCAATTCAAGCTCATGTTTATGCATATTGATGTAACATGTTCCAAGGGGAGTACTACTCACATCCTAGACAACTGGTTTAAGAATGAAACCAGGAAATAAGCTCTAAAACTTAGAATGTATAGTAGGTTGCCAAGGTATAAGTCAAGTCTTAAGATATGCAAGTTGACAAAAACTCGTAGATATGCAAAAGACTTTCATACTAAAACAAGTTGACAAGGCAAGGTAAAGGCATAAACATGTAAGAAGGCAAAATCATCTTTGAAATACTTTCGTTCCGACTCGACCTATATGCTAAAATAAACGTGCATTTTTTTGAATTTTTGAATTTTTTAATTTTTTTGGATTTTTTTGTATATATAAAGAAAATAAAGAAAAGAACGATGCAAGACAGAAATGCAATAAACGTGTGACAAAATGCAATGCATGTAACACGAAACCATTCCCCAAACCAACCCGTACAATGTCCCCATTGTGCATTAGCCTAAGTAAAGGTTTCAGAAAATTAAAGGAAAGATGCAAAGAAATAAAAACTAAGGAAAAACTGGAAAGAACTCACTGGGTTATGAAGCGCATGAGAAAAACCTCCCCAAACCAGCGTAAGCTGGGAGGTTTTGGTGGCCAGCAGTGCCACTCAAGTATCCAAGATGGTTACGTGATTTCCTAAGGAAGAAACGAAAGTTTGCAGCGGACAGTAGGTCGACCGACCGGTGTTTCCGGTCGATCGACCTCCTGTGAACAGCGGAAAAATCTTCGATACAGCGCGTCTGGTCGACCGACTGATGATTCTGGTCGGTCGACCAGCTGATTCTGGAGGTCTTTGTTTCTTCGGAAATCCTGAAAAAACAAGAAAATATGTGCGCCCAACAATGCGCGAGATGCCAAAACGATTCTTAAAGTCTTAACTACTAGCAAACCGAACTAAAAAGTTTCACACAACATAAAATAAATAGTCTTAAAACTGTAATTTTAAAAACAACTATCTGCTGAAGATGTGGAAAATATCCGACCACGGCTTCTGACGGCACGCCGTAGTCTCCACAGTTTTTGCTTCAGTGGCAAAACACATCTTCTTTCCTCCATCGCAAAGCATATGCGACGGTCTCTCTGCTTGAGCCTGCCTCCTCTTCTTTTTCTCCTCTCGATCCACGACGTCTGGATCCTCATCTTCTCCATAGCTTAGGCATCCCATTCCTCCTCTCTGGATGATGACTTCCTTCTCCTTGGGTTTCCCCAAACCAATTCCTGCAGTAGTCATAATAGGAGTGTCCTCCTTATTGCTCCCAATCTGGGGCGGAGGTGTAAAAACAGATACAGGAACAGGTACTAAAGGTGGAGAAGTAGTGATGACCTCATACTTCTTTTCAGAAGTGATAGCATTACATGTGATGGGGGTCATAGCATCCTTCTTCCTATAGGATAGGCCATAGATGATAGAGTGTTTGCCTACTTTGAAGGTTAGAGTTCCAGTGCCTACATCTATAATGGCACCTGCAGTGTGAAGAAAGGGTCTTCCTAGAATGATGGGTATGTGGGCATCCTCTGGGATGTCCAAAACAACAAAGTCTACTGGGAAGAAAAACCTGTCAATACGCACAGGGATGTTTTCTAACACCCCTACAGGTTCCATTGAGGTGCGATCAGCCATCTGGACCGTCATACTGGTCACTGCAAATTCGGTCATTCCTAGTTTTAAGGCAACGCTTAGGGGCATGACACTTATACTAGCACCTAAATCGCATAGAGCCTTTTTAACTGGGAAGGTTCCTATATTACAGGGGACAGAAAAACTTCCAGGGTCTTCTAATTTATGAGGAGCAATGACGTGTGTTAAAAAGCTAGATGACTCTTCAGCGAGGGCCACAGACTCAACCTTTTCTAGAGACCTCTTTCTTGACAAAAGTTGTCTCATGAATTTAAGATAAGAAGGAACTTGTTGAACTAATTCTAAAAATGGAACTTGAACATTTAATGAACGAATTACATCCTTAAATTTGTCAAAAGATACCTGTTCCTTTGAAGGCACGAGTCTCTCTGGAAAAGGAGCAGCTGAGGATTCCGTATTTGCAGCCCTTTTTAAAAATCTGGGGGTCTTGTCACCCCTGAAAAGAAAATCTCGTAAGTTATTCGGCAATTCTGGACGAAAGGGAACTTCAGATTCGGCTTCGGTGGTCGGTCGACCAGTATCCTCGGTCGGTCGACCAGTCTCCTGTTCAGCTGATGTTTTCGGATCCTGCTCCGCGGTCGGTCGACCAGATTCTTCGGTCGGTCGACCGACTTTGCTGCTACTCGCTATTTTTTCTTTCCCAGCCCCCACTTTAGCTCCACTTCGCAGGGTTACGACGTTTAGAGTCTCCTTCTTCTGGTCTGGCTTGGTCGGAAGTTGACCCGGAGCCCTAGTGTCATTCTTGCTCGCGATCTGAGCAATCTGGGACTCCAACATCTTCATCCCTGCCTCTCTAGCCTGCGACTCCTTCTGAACCAACCCAATAAGATTTTGGATAAGAGCATCTGTGTTGGGTGGTGGATTGGAAGGTGGTTGAGGGTTGAAAGGTGGTCTTTGGAAATTTTGTTTATGTGGGGGTACATATGTGGAATTTTGCTGAGGTTGCATGTGCTGTGGGTTTTGAACATTCTGGCTTGTCCACCTTAGGTTGGGATGGACATTATTGTTATTTGGGTCATAGAAATTGTTCCCACGATAATGCTGAAAAGCGGCACATGTTTCATTAGATGAAGTACCAAACTTTGACACATGCCCTTCTCCACCGCACCTTTCACAAGCAAAGGGTCCGTCCTGAACGGCGTTCACCTGGTAAATTCCTCCCTTGCTTCCACTCCCTAGATCGAGCTTTCCTGCAGCTTCAAATTTTTCTAACTTGGCCGTCAAGGCCTCAATTGCTGACAGGTTGTACTCAGATTTTCTCTGATTTCCTCTGGAAGTATCATGCTCAGCGCGGTGCACAGCAACATCTTCTATTAATTTGAGACCTTTAGTCTCTCCTGAATTATCTTGGAATCTCCCATTAGCTGCAGCATCTAGGTAGGCCCTGTTGTCATCATAGAGGCCATTGTAGAACTGGTTGCAAAGAAACCATTGTTCGAATCCGTGATGTGGTATGGATCGAACAAGTCTCTTGAACCTGTCCCACGCCTCGCTAAAGTCTTCATTGGGACCTTGCTTGAAATTGGTGATCTGCGCTCTTAAAGCATTTGTCTTTGATGCAGAGTAATATTTCCTGTAGAAAGCTAAGGCTAAGGTGTTCCAATCTGTAACTCCCGCAGCAGTGCGGTCAAGGTCTCTGTACCATTCTCTCGCAGAGTCCCTAAGGGAGAAGATAAACATGGTCTGTTTAATCTGGTCCTGCGTCACTCCTTCTGGGGGTGCTATAGAGCATATGTAATCTGTGAAGATTTCAATATGCTTAGCAGCATCCTCATTGGCCGAGCCTCCAAATTGGTTTCTTTCAACCATAGTAATATAGGCGGGCTTGGCCTCGAATGGCTTCCCAGTACCTGCAGGTAAAGTGAACCCTTTGTATAGGTCCTTTGCCTGAGGCATAGAGTGACTGGCAATAGTAGCTTCTTCTGTCATGTTATCTTCTTTTTTAGGAAAAACTGGAAAGCAGGTTAAAGATGGTGTTTTTGGTGAAGGTGGATTGATGGGTGAATTTGGTTGTGAAGGTGGTGTTTTTGGTGAAGATGGTGGTAACTCAAAAAGGTCTTCTTGAAATAAAGAGGATGGCGACCCTCCCTCTTGATTTGCTAGAAGTTGCTTTCTTCTTTCCCTAAGAGTCCTCTCAATTTCGAGATCAAGTGGTAGAAGTTCTCCTTGAACTGACCTGCGCATAAGAGGGAACTACAAGAAAAAGGTGAGAAGGTTTAAGGAACATAAAGTTCCTTAAACAAAGAGAAACAAAAACAAAAAACAATAAACACTGGCGTCACCTCCCCGGCAACGGCGCCAAAATTTGATGCCCGTCGTTGAGGGTATCAAAGATAAAATTTATATTCCTAACTTAAACAATAGATAGTGAAAGTCAGGGTCGAACCACAAGGAGGTGGGGAATGTTTATTGTCTTAATGTTAATGTTTAAAGGTAACAAATTTGGGGGTTGATTGGTTGATTATTATATCTAAAGCAAAGATTAAAATAAAACAAGAATTAAAAGATGAGAATAAAATATAATAAAAGAGGATGCTAGGATGTTTGGGTAATAAATAGCTAAGGTAAAATAAATCCTAAGGTCAACATGTATTGCAGTCGCGTAAGGGGTGTAACATATCTTTTTAGGTCTATGCTACCTAATAGCTCCTTTCGGCCTATGCTATTAGTTCCTAGGTCTCACAATTATTGGGTGTCAACAATAAGGGTGATTCCTAAATCCCAGGTTACATACCTTTCAGCCTTTAGTAACCTATCCGTCTTAAGGTGTAAACCAATGCCCTTCCCGTATCTTTCAATCTTGGGTAGGTCATTACTAACATCCTACAAGTCTCCTATTGGTCTCATTGCAGGATATTATAATTTATAAGAAAAGACGAAATAAGAAAACAGACGCGAGTGGTCGACCGACCGGCTACTCCAGTCGGCCGACCACGGCCTCGGTCGACCGACCGACTATTCCAGTCGGCCGACCGAGGTCCTGCTACAGGTCGGTTTTTTCGGATTTTATTCACCTATGCATATTATCCCCTACATCCTAACATATGAAAATTAGCTACTCATGACTGTTAAGACGAATATAAAATTGGGAATAAACATAGAGAACATAGTAAATAAACTAAGCATGCAAGATTCAATAAGGCTTGGGATTCTAACTTAACAATTGTAATAAAAGCAATAAGAACAATAATAAAACTAGATCAAAGAGGAATTACCACAATTGGAATTAAGGCAGAACTGAATAAACTTTATTGAATACTTGGGAACTATTGAAAGATTACAAAACTAAAGCTTGAATAAAACTCAATATGATAAAGACTTGATACTAAAAGATTTTATAGATGAAAGATCTAAATAATCCAAGATGCCAAACCCTAATCACAAGATTGGCTTATATAGGGTAAAAACTAAGAGTTTCCTTAAAATTCTAATTCTACTTTATTTCCGAAAAAGAAAAGAAATCGTATGGGCTTTAATCTGGTCGGCCGACCCGTATAACTGGTCGGTCGACCACTTCTTGTTGGACCTCTTTTATTTCCGGCCTTTCTTGGAAATTGGGCTTCATGAAAATCAGGCCTGGTCGGCCGACCCGTTTGGGTGGTCGGTCGACCGCTTCTGCACGGAAGTCTTCGGGTTTCTTCTGTTTTGACTCTTGGTACTTGATTTTGTCTCCAGTTGACTTTCCATTTATTCCTTAGTTAAGCTAAAGACTTGAGGATACGAATTTGGTGCCAAATCGCCTCTTTTCCGCATAAATCTGCAAAAGTGCATAAAAATACGAAAGTACACAATTTGTGGGAAATAAAGGCTAAAACATAGTAAATGAGCGACCAAATACGTGTAAAAATAGATGTAAAACATCATAAAATAGACACGTATCACATGCTATGAACACAATGAATCCTCAACAATTCCGACTCTGAAGTCGACACAATTCAACATCATTCTATAATGCCTTTCCAACATATACATGAGTTTCATTTCTTTACTCAATTACAATTAACATGGATTCTAAGTGATAAATGCACATAAACACACATTGCATTATCAAAATCGAGTCAGATTAACCTACCTTTTAGCAATCTCCATATAAGCAACTCAAATCCAGCACTAACTCGTCTCATAAAACTGTCACATATACAAACCATGTAACAACTATCACAAAATATCTTCCATTGTTATATAATACAAACCCCTTATTATTACCCATTTTACACATACAATTTACAAACCACCAATTAATTACCTATAACAAAACTCTCAAAAGGTGGGGTTCATACTAACTAATTAAAAAAAGGTAAATCTTAACTTATGATAGGAATGGTAAACAAGGTGGAACATCCTGAAATTCAAGTTTGAATCCCATAAAATGGTGTTTATGAGAGTTTTATAGAAAAGAGAAGGGATTTTATTTGGAGTGAGAAATAAGAAGATACACATGAAATAGTTTATAAAATGAGTCTTATTGCCAACTGCACAGTGTCACTCGGTCGAGTGACCAAGTCCACTCGACCGAGTGTCAACTACTCGCCCAACAAAGACCTCTACTCGGTCCACTACAACCTCTTTAGGTCTAGTCTTGGTCCTAGAAGGTCTAGTCTGAAGTAATACCTTATCCCTAAACAGACTCTTACCATGTCCGGTGGCTCTCTCATGCACCCCGAGGTTCTTGAAAGGGTCTCACAATATTTGGGTATTACAGCGAGTCAGGCCAAAATTGACCCGAATGGTGGGTCGGGTCAGGCAACCCGCACTTTTGACAACCTCTAGTACATACGTAATGTTTTATTCAACTTAACGGTCAACCAAAGTGAAGTTAAGCGCCACACTTAGGGGGTGTTTGGTTCAAATCTAAAAAGTATAAGGTATGGGTTTGGAATGAACCAAACTCATACCACGTGTTTGTTTAGCAAATTCGAGAGTTTCATACCCATACCTTAAACCCACGAGGTATTGGTTTCTCATACCCAGGGAGGGGGGGTGGGTATGAGTTTGATACCCATGGGTATCAAACTACAATTATCAAAAATGTGAAAAATAAATATTAACACGTATTGTAAACGAAACATGTTATATAATTATTTGATAAAATCTTTATTTTCATAATTTTATATGATAAAATTGTTATTTAAAGTATTAAATTTGACGTATTTCAACTTTAACTTAGTTTAAAACCCATACCACTCACAATTGAAACAAACCCAAGGTATGTATCGGGTATGGAGTTCCAACCCCATACCACTAAGGTATGATTCCTGATTCCAAACCTAAACCCATGTACGAAACAAACGCCCCCTTAATAAATCATATTATGGTATTTGATTTTCATGGGTTGATTGCAATCCGGATCCAGTTGACGATGTCGAAATTTCAATTTTGTGTCTAATTATTCAAAAAAAATTTGTAAAAAGAAAAAACATTAGACTTCCTCCATTAGTTACTAACACACTTATTCTACTACTATTAACAATCACAAATTCTCATTGAAGATGGACACTATCCGTCACAAGCTGAAGACGGATAATGTCCCTCTCATAAAATGCAAGTGAGATGATCCATAAAATGCTCCATTTAGCCCCACTTATTCTCCCACTTGCCTTGTTATGAGAGGAATAATCATCTTCAACTTATGACGAATAGTATCCGTTTTCCGCAATTGATTAACAATATACTCTTGAATAATTTTTTTAACAGTAGGTCTCTTGAGAGACCGCCTCTTACTAAGCCTTATTGAGAGACTATTGTACAAATTTAAGAAAAAGTGGTACGAAAGGTTAGAAAATAGGTACAAATCATGATTAAAGATATAATAAGTACATTTATTATGTAAATATGTACGAAATTACTCTGGTACGATAAATGATAAAAGGGTCACGAAATACAAATAAAAGTGTAAAATAGAATGGTCTCTCAATAATTTATTGAAAGACCGTTTCTCCTAAGTTTTTGTGTTTTTTTAAACATTGGCTTTATACTTGATTTGAGGCTATTCATCCACTAAAGTTGCTCATTATACGCATCCATTAATGTAGGTGAACATTTTACTCATTTTAGACGGGTTTTAAGTTTGACAACTAGCCCCAACCATTGTAATACTCCCTGCCATATTTCCTTCGAATATTCACAATTAAAAAAGATATGGACATGTGATTCTGCACTGTGCTTGCATAGAATGCATCTGTTTGGGGCATATATACCTCTTTGCTAAAGCAAATCCTGAGTAAGAAGCTTATTTCGCAAAGCCAAAGTGGCAATAATTCTGTGAGAAGGTTCAATGCTACTGTCCTGAAGTGCTGCAGCCCAGTCTTTCTTCTCTGTCTCTCCTTTGAACCAAAGGTAGGCTTTATTGATACTAAAATGTCCTTTGTCCTGCCAAGAGTTAAACACAGTAGTAGCCCTGTGTAAATCTTCATGCCTCCCAATAATTTCATCCCTCACAGCCAAGATGCCCCTTAAACTTTCTGCAAAGGATGATTTTTGTTGAATCTCCCAGAATGAACCAGTTGGAAAAACATAAGATTCATGCCATTTGTATCAGACTCCTTCTTTAGTATTAGTTAGGACCCAGATTTTCTTAGCTAAGAGAGCTTTGTTCCAAGCCTGAAGATCTTTTATGCCAAAACCACCAGCATCCCAGGGGGAACAAATGTTCTTCCAGCTATGTAGAATGATTCTATGGACCTCCTCATCTTTTTCGTCATGTTTCATTTAAAATTGTCATGTCACATTTAATTTTGTCATGCCACACTTCTTAGGCCACCCTTTTAATTAGATTTTATAGATAATTTTTTTTAGATAAATACTTTATAAATAACTTATCTTGGCACATGATGATAAAAAACTATTTAATTTAGCATTGTAATTATATTGTATAAGTATACTATTTATACAATATATTTTTCACTTATGATTACGGAGTAAATTTGTTACTTTTTATATTCCAAAAAAACTTTAATATTATAGATAACACGTTGAATAAATTCTAAAAATTATTATAGACAAAAGAAATGCCAAAAGTGTATTAGAAGCTATTAACTCCACCTAATCATTTTACCTTTTAATATTTTTTTAGAGTGTGAAATATAATAATAATTAAAATGTTTTAGCTTTTAGATAAATACTTTGTAAATAGCTTATCTGTACACGCAAGTACGCACCACTAAAAAAGTGACTGTACTAATTAGCCTTTAAATTATATTGTATAGATAGATGTATATAATTTAATCTTTATTGCAAAACAAAATAGTTGCATGATGTAAATTTACAGTGATGTATTTTTTTATTTGAGAATTAACTTATTCTAACAATGAACACGTAAATTTTAAATTTAGCATGCTTTTTAATTTATTAATTGTTGTCTAAATATAATATAAAAAGGCAAGACAAAGCACCACATTTCACCATTTCACTTTTGAGAAATTCTAGCAAGCCACATCATCATTATTTAAAAAATAAAAAATAAAAAATAAACTAATGAATTTACAAGCATTAAATGCATACCAAGTTTTTTAAATAGCATAATATCATTATTTAAAAAAAAAAAAACTAAGGAATTTACAAGCATTAAATGCATATCAAAGTTTTTAAATAGCATAATAACGAATAAAGTTTAAACTCTTAATTTTTACTAAATTTAACAACAATTAATAAATTATTTACAAAGTACACGAGATTTTTAACAGTTTTTTTTATGTTTATATTTTTATTATTCTGATTATTCTGCGTGATTATAATAAAAAAAATTAATCATGAATTGATTAAATGATAGACATGTAGATTTCATATCTTTAACTCGAGATGACTCATAAATCGAAGTACATAATACAAATACATCGACCCTAAGAAAAGAATGAAAATGTAGTAACATTGCAAGATAGTTCTAATTTTTCACAATATATTTGGAGTTTACGGAACTTGATAAGAATTTTAAAAAATGATCTTAAAAAGAAAACATCCTATGTACGTAAATGACAACAAATATAAGCGGTTAATTAGTAAAGCAAACAAATATGAGACACCAAAAGCTTACAACCAATATTAACAAAACAAATTCCTAGAAATTTACCAACATATTAATTGTTTTTCAAATCTGCATATTATCACAATTTTCACCGTAACTTCTATAAATAATTCTTAATACGGAGTAAAACATTAATGAAGCTCGCTCTTCCGCCATTAACAACTTTATACATACATACATATCAATTGATTCAAAAGACGAGTTATTATACAAATTAATTCAGAAACATACATACCAAATTTACCAAATCGTTTCACTACAACAAATTACCGTACCAAATTATCCAAAACTCTGAAAGAAAAGTATTTTATCACAAAATAGCAGCAAAGTCTTCATCACCTCACCAATTATATTATTTCTTTCATATTCTACCGTTTTCTTCAACTTTGGATGATTTCTTCCTTTCTGTTTATTTCCCCTGCCATTCAAATTTTAATCATTTATAAACGACATATAAATATATTTTGACACTCGGTAAATCATAAAAACAAAAAATTATGTGTAAATAAACTCAATTCTTGAATGATCGAAGTAATAAATTTGATGAATACCTCCCTTTAAAGACGACATAAAGCATGTCATGATTGAAACTTCCAATCTAAAACAATATTATCAAAACATGGGTAAAACAAATGAATTTAATAACAGTAATATTTAAAGAACTAAAAATTCACACCTAACTTGTTTTTAGATAAGAATAACGATAAAATTTGATTTGATTTAGAAACACGGAAAATTAAAGATTATATTATATAGGAGTGATTGTAGTTATAAAGGTCATTAAAATTATGAAAGAGAGTTTTATGACTCTTTGATTTTTTTTATTGGAAAGATTGAAGGACATGTAAATAACTATTGATTTATTTGCTTTTATTCCGTATTATAAATGAAAATTTATTATTATTAGTTAAATAATTGTATAAATTGGTATATATGCTAGGTGGCAAATACATACAACGTGACACGTGTCACTCTAAAGATGCTCAATACGCCTTTTTATATCAAAGTTAAGCATTCACTCATCCTTTCTTGAATTATAATTTACACATAAAAGGTCATAAATTTTTTTTTGACAAAGTTGTTTAGGTTGAATTAATTGCATATTAAAAGAATTTAAAACAATAATAATAACGATAATCGTGGCAAAATACTAATAAACGTAACAATATTCGTGGCAAAATACTAATAGTCCGTTACAAATGTTTAGTAAATTGTGGAAAATAAATTTTGACTATATATTATGATAATGTAGGTATTGATTAATAAAAACATATTTTTCTTACGAATTGCTTTTGTCATTCAGGCTTAGTGCGGCCGTACATATGAGATTGTATAACACTACCTGCGTGACACTATATATAATCCCGTGAATTTCACGGGCAGTAAAACTAGTTTTTAATTAAATGTATTTATAATTGTTAAACAAAAAAACTACTTCCCTAATTGGTTAATTATAATTCATAGTCTAAGCTTTCACAATAATTAAATTGATTTTAGAGAAAAAGGTAATATATATAAGACTTGATTTGTGTAGGTTTAGAAGAAAAAGGGTATGATGTGGAGATTTAATGAAAAAAATGTATGTGAAAAAGTAAATTCCGTATGTGAAAAAGTAATTACGTAAAAAAATAGTTAGTTTATAACCGAAATGTGCAAAAAAAGAAAAAAGAGAAAAGCATGACTGGATGCTTGATGGTAGCCGTGTCAGACACATACCGCGTCGAAGAGTTGGAGTCACATGTAAAAAACTAAAAAACTTCGCCTATGGCTGGAAATTGAGGTGCTTTAATGTCTAAATAACTAAAAAGTAAATTGTTACAAAAGAATTTTGCTAGTGCTCATTTATATATGAATACTTGACAGGTTAAGCGAGATCAGAAGTATTATCGCTTATCGGAAAGTATGCTATTAAGAACAGCTTTTGATGGGGTTGAGACTTGGTTTGTTTTTGCCGATGTTGATAAGGCCTCTCTTGGTCAGCCACGGAAAACTCATTCCGATCCTATATCAGAATCCCAACTGACCACTCACGACCATGTCTCGAACCTACCAAATGATCCATTTAAGGATTCTGAAAGCAAAGCGGTGGAAACAGGATCAAATATCGGTAGTCCTGTAGACGGAAAGAGTTTGAGGCATATCGGTAGTCCTGTAGCCGGAAAAAGTTTGAGGCAACTTCATTTTTTCTGTGTAAATTCTCTTTTGAGTAGGTGGTAGAAGTCTCGTCTAATTTACCAGAGACGAAGATTTCAGAAAAGCCGCGAGCAAGTAAGCAGAAGGTAAAGAATAAAGATGTGGCTACCTCTGCAGTTACTGAGTCAAAGGAAAAGAACCCGACAGTATCAACAAGTTTGAAAGAAGTTACGGCCTCTCAAGTTCCTGGAAGTGATACTGTGAACACTCGGGTAGGGGCAACTGGTCAAAATAACCCTGTCAAGAAAAGCGAGGTTTCACGTCCAAATTTGGATGATGGAAGCAAGTCTTATGAAACATCGAGTTTGATTTCTGGGAAATCGGCCAAGACCCATATGGGAAAAAACTTGAAGGAGGTTCAAAAGAGGAAGAATCAGGAGAACTCGCATAAAGCACCTTCAAACAAGAAGAATCAGGAAACCTCGTTTAAAACACCTTCAAACAAGAATGTGGTTTTACCTGTGAGTTCCGTACCACAGAAGAAACAATTGCCGCCTATTTCATGAGGGTTATTTGGGGGTTTGTATAGTGACAGTTCTGATGGTGAAATCGACAGAAATGGTTCAAATTGTAGTACTAGAACCCCTGACGATTTATCTTCTTTTGATTACTCATCTGATTATTCTGAGGGAGAAAGCAAAGGAGATGTGGTGACATCGCAACAAAGTAAGTTCTCATCCATCATTAATCTTCTTGTTAGTGTTTCGAGGTTGGCCACTTGGTATCCAGTGCCTCATTGCCGTGCTGAAACTTGAAACAACGTACTTCCTCCATTCAAATCCAAATTGTATTTATGCTTTATGTACAAATTTTAAGAGTTTATTAAATATATGATTGAAAGTACAATGGGAAGTGTGTATGTTATTATTTTATTGTTTGTGGTGGAGTAATGGTGGGTCATTTGATGGCATTTTGGGTAAATAATTGATATTCATAAGGATACTTTAGTAATTTTGTTGGCTTTATTAGGAAAGGTGTAGTTTGGATATGAATGGATTAAAATGGAATAAGTGTAGTTTGGATATGAATGGAGGAAGTATCTAATTCTGTTTTTGCTTGCATCTTACCAGAATCTGATGGTAGTCGAAGTGCAAGGGAGAAGACGAGCTTGAAGTAAGTGTCGAATTCAAAAACTCGGTTAAAGTTTGTCGTGAGTCAAAGGAAACTCGCTTTGCTTTCAGAATCCTTAAATGGATCATTTGGTAGGTTCGAGACATGGTCGTGAGTGGTCAGTTGGGATTCTGATATAGGATCGGAATGAGTTTTCCGTGGCTGACCAAGAGAGGCCTTATCAACATCGGCAAAAGCAAACCAAGTCTCAACCCATCAAAAGCTGTTCTTAATAGCATACTTTCCGATAAGCGATAATACTTCTGATCTTGCTTAACCTAACAAGTATTCATATATAAATGAGCACTAGCAAAATTCTTTTGTAACAATTTACTTTTTAGTTATTTAGACATTAAAGCACCTCAATTTCCAGCCATAGGCGAAGTTTTTTAGTTTTTTACATGTGACTCCAACTCTTCGACGCGGTATGTGTCTGACACGGCTACCATCAAGCATCCAGCCCTGCTTTTCTCTTTTTTCTTTTTTTGCACATTTCAGTTATAAACTAACTATTTTTTACGTAATTACTTTTTCACATACGGAATTTACTTTTTCACATACATTTTTTTCATTAAATCTCCACATCATACCCTTTTTCTTCTAAACCTACACAAATCAAGTCTTATATATATTACTTTTTTCTCTAAAATCAATTTAATTATTGTGAAAGCTTAGACTATGAATTATAATTAACCAATTAGGGAAGTATTTTTTTTGTTTAACAATTATAAATACATTTAATTGAAAACTAGTTTTACTGCCCGTGAAATTCACGGGATTATATATAGTGTCACGCAGGTAGTGTTATACAATCTCATATGTACGGCCGCACTAAGCCTGAATGACAAAAGCAATTCGTAAGAAAAATATGTTTTTATTAATCAATACCTACATTATCATAATATATAGTCAAAATTTATTTTCCACAATTTACTAAACATTTGTAACGGACTATTAGTATTTTGCCAAGAATATTGTTACGTTTATTAGTGTTTTGCCACGATTATCGTTATTATTATTGTTTTAAATTTTTTTAATATGCAATTAATTCAACCTAAACAACTTTGTCAAAATAAAAATTTATAAGCTTTTATGTGTAAATTATAATTCAAGAGAGGATGAGCGAATGCTTAACTTTGATATAAAAAGGCGTATTGAGCCTCTTTAGAGTGACACGTGTCACGTTGTATGTATTTGTCACCTAGCATATATACCTATTTATACAATTATTTAACTAATAATAATAAATTTTCATTTATAATACGGAATAAAAGCAAGTAAATCAATAGTTATTTACATGTCCTTCAATCTTCCCAAGAAAAAAATCAAAGAGTCATAAAACTCTCTTTCATAATTTTAATGACCTTTATAACTACAATCACTCCTATATAATATAATCTTTAATTTTCCGTGTTTCTAAATCAAATCAAATTTTATCGTTATTCTTATCTAAAAACAAGTTAGGTGTGAATTTTTAGTTCTTTAAATATTACTGTTATTAAATTCATTTGTTTTACCCATGTTTTGATAATATTGTTTTAGATTGGAAGTTTCAATCATGACATGCTTTATGTCGTCTTTAAAGGGAGGTATTCATCAAATTTATTACTTCGATCATTCAAGAATTGAGTTTATTTACACATAATTTTTTGTTTTTTTGATTTACCGAGTGTCAAAATATATTTATATGTCGTTTATAAATGATTAAAATTTGAATGGCAGGGGAAATAAACAGAAAGGAAGAAATCATCCAAAGTTGAAGAAAACGGTAGAATATGAAAGAAATAGTATAATTTGTGAGGTGATGAAGACTTTGCTGCTATTTTGTGATAAAATACTTTTCTTTCAGAGTTTTGGATAATTTGGTACGGTAATTTGTTGTAGTGAAACGATTTGGTAAATTTGGTATGTATGTTTCTGAATCAATTTGTATAATAACTCGTCTTTTGAATCAATTGATATGTATGTATGTATAAAGTTGTTAATGGCGGAAGAGCGAGCTTCATTAATGTTTTACTCCGTATTAAGAATTATTTATAGAAGTTACGGTGAAAATTGTGATAATATGCAGATTTGAAAAACAATTAATATGTTGGTAAATTTCTAGGTATTTGTTTTGTTAATATTGGTTGTAAGCTTTTGATGTCTCATATTTGTTTGTTTTACTAATTAACCGGTTATATTTGTTGTCATTTACGTACATAGGATGTTTTCTGTTTAAGATCATTTTTTAAAATTCTTATCAAGTTCCGTAAACTCCAAATATATTGTGAAAAATTGGAACTATCTTGCAATGTTACTACATTTTCATTCTTTTCTTACGGTCGATGTATTTGTATTATGTACTTCGATTTATGAGTCATCTTGAGTTAAAGATATGAAATCTACAAGTCTATCATTTAATCAATTCATGATTAATTTTTTTTATTATAAGCACGCAGAATAATCAGAATAATAAAAATATAAACATAAAAAAAACTCTTAAAAATCTCGTGTACTTTGTAAATAATTTATTAATTGTTGTTAAATTTATTAAAAATTAAGAGTTTAAACTTTATTCGTTATTATGCTATTTGAAAACTTTGATATGCATTTAATGCTTGTAAATTCCCTAGTTTTTTTTTAAATAATGATATTATGCTATTTAAAAAACTTGGTATGCATTTAATGCTTGTAAATTCATTAGTTTATTTTTTATTTTTTATTATGCTTGTAAATTCATTAGTTTATTTTTTATTTTTTATTTTTTATTTTTTAAATAATGATGATGTGGATTGCTAAAATTTCTCAAAAGTGAAATGGTGAAACGTGGTGCTTTGTCTTGCCTTTTTATATTATATATAGATATAGATGTTATTTTAATAGGGAGTGTGGTAGCTAAAAGATTAGGGATAATATTGGTAATATTAAGATAAACAAAGAGTCTTGTTGAAGACGGATACTATCCGTTATAAGTTGACAACGAATAGTATCCCTTTCACAACAACGCAAATGGGACGACAAGTGAAGCTAAATGAAGTATTTATTGATCATCTTTCTTGCATTTTATGAGAGGGACACTATCCGTCTTCAGCTTGTGACGGGTAATGTCTGTCCTCAAAGAGAATTTGTGTAAGATAAAAAAGGTCAAGTAAAGTATATGTGAAAGATTGAATATATTTGCATAATATTTACGAGAGTACATGATGAGTTTTATACTAGGTACAAGGCTCAGGGAACGAAAACCCTAATACAATAGATTCTAAATACAGTAGACGAAATATGGTAATCTAGATATTTACGAGTTTCTTAAATACATACAATATAATTTTTGAGTAAAATTTCCTAATTACATAATATTCCTAATACGGAGAGGACTAAACACACCTGATTGTATGGTAATCTTGATATAAATTTTGAGTATAGATAAGATAGTATTTGAAATTTTCATAAGACGGTACCGGAGAGGACCAAACATCAATAAATAATAAATCCAAAGGTGCTTTCGACGTAGTAGACGAAGCATTAAACTCTAACTTATGACACTTGTGAATGTCACACGAATTACAAGGATTATTAATTGCAAAATTAGAACTACTTAAAAAATGGGATCGTAAGTATTGTAAAATCTTGGAGGATGGGTGATCAAGACATTGATGCCAAGCAATATCCGAGGATAGGTGAGTTGTGTAAGCAGCCGGTTGTGGAGGAAGCCATTCATAGACACCACCAATTACCGAGCCACTAAGAAAAATCCGATGCGTTTTGAGGTCCTTAATAGCACAAGCAGTAGAAGAAAATTCAAAGTAAGCGTCATTGTCATGACAAACTTTTGAAACAAAAAGTATGTTGTGGGAAATTAATGGAACACGCAAAACATCATTAAATTTTAGAGAAAAATTAGAGGGGTGTTGAATAATAAACGAACCACTGTGAGTGATTGGTAAGGTCGAGCTGTCACCTATGAGAAGATCGTCACCACCATCGTAAGGATTGTAGAGAGCAAGGTTGTCAAGGTTGTTGGTTATATGGTGCGTCGCACCACTGTCAAGGAGCCATGGGCGAGAGGAGTTAGTGGGGGTGGGATGGGTGGTTGCGGTGCGGGCCTAGGGTGAGTTGCGGTCTGACCGAGGGGCAAAGGCAGAGGATGAAGGAAAGACGATATTGTGGTAATATTTCTTATATTTGTAATAGTGAGAAATAACATGTCCGACAGTCCGACAATATTGACACTTCCCTTTGAAGGGGGCAGGGTTGGGGTTCATTGAGGAAGACGTGTGGTGAGGGTGAGGGGTGGACTTAGTGTATTGGTGGTTGTTAGAGCGGTGGTGGTTGCGATAAGCGGTGTCGGCAGTGGTAGGAAATGGGGCTTGAACGGTGTTTTTTTTATGGTGAGGTCGAAGTTCATGAGTGTCTCATGGAGGTTGTCGGCGGAGATGGGGTCATCCCTAACATTAATGACATCAATCAAAGGTTTGTAAATCGAGTAATCGTGGCCACGGATGACATGAGCAGTTATATCTTCCGGGTCAGCCAAGAGAGGCGAGTTTGTCGGTACAGGTTTTGATGGAATACATGTAGTCGGTGACAGATTGGTTTGAGGTTTTTGTTATAGAGTTGAAACGGTCTTTTAGTTGTAAGATGTGAGCATGAGAGGGTTTAACATATTTTGCGAAAGTGAGGTCCAAAGGGCATAGGAGGTGGGTTCACGCATAGCAAGAGCAAGAATGTTTGGATAAAAGGGTTCCTACAATAGCGCCTTTGAGAAGATGGTCTTGTCGTTTCCAGGTCAGATGAGCGGGGTTGGGTTTTGGACTGGTTTTGTCATCATCTGCAGGAAGAGTTTCAGGAGGGAAGGTGTAAGACCCGTCAAGATATTTGAGGAGATCGTATGCAAAGAGGAACGAGGTTACTTGATCGGCCCATTGCATATAGGAGATGGGGCGTGAGTTTGTCAACCATGGAGAGATTGACAAGATACGGTGGGACGGTTGGTTCGTGCATATTAGCAATTGTGTTGGCAGAACTCGACATAACGAAGGGAATTTCGACTTGGTCACCGGTTGAAGACAGCGGAGCACGAATGATCTTCGTGGTTGCGTTTTGTGCGTGAGGCAGTTGATATTAGAATCGATGAGAACCTGATACCATGTAAAGTATATGTGAAAGATTGAATATATTTGCATAATATTTACGAGAGTACATCATGAGTTTATATACTAGGTAGAAGGCGTAGGGAACGAAAACCCTAATACAATAGTTTCTAAATACACTAGACGAAATATAGTAATCTAGATATTGACAAGTTTCCTAAATACATACAATAGAATTTTGAGTAAAATTTCCTAATTACATAATATTCCTAATAGGTCATTTGGTTAACACAAATTCTTGTTTCAAACCATCATTACCCGTTTTACGCGTAAGACGGGTCAAATACATACCAATTCACCTCACTCGTCACCTAGAAAATGACAATTTTTTTGTCTTTATTATCTCACTTGGTAGCATTTGACCTGTTTAAACTTAAAACGGATAATACCCGTCTTGAGCAAGACTTATTGGTCGGTTAAGTCATACTCCGTATAATGGTGG
The DNA here is from genome assembly GCA_029255685.2 of Silene conica. Classification (NCBI taxonomy): domain Eukaryota; kingdom Viridiplantae; phylum Streptophyta; class Magnoliopsida; order Caryophyllales; family Caryophyllaceae; genus Silene; species Silene conica. The sequence goes on along the minus strand of CM055311.2, from coordinate 8,390,889 downwards.
AGAAAAATGAATGGTGGCGGTAATAAGAAAATGACATCCATTTGATACTGTTTTTGTTTTCCGACATCATTTTCAAATCAAACCAAATCAAAGTAAAAGTAATGCGAGTTTTTGTTGACATACAAGTATACAACTATACAAGTTTTGGGCGGTCATCATTTCCGGAGGAATACCCTTTGGCTTTTTTGTCGTGACGCAACCACTCTTAAGTCTTACTACTCACTCCTCTGCAAACAAATACTCCAAAGTCCAAACGTATAAGCAATCTGTTTTTAATCCGCTTTATATTAAACACAAATTCTGGTGAAAGAATTCCGGAGTATTCGTTATATAAGATATTCTGTTAATTTCATGTCTTATTACACTTTTTCATAAATTAAGAACTAGAGGAAGAGTTCATCAAATTATGAGCTAATACTTCTTTAGTTTTAATTGCCGGATCACAAATTCTTATTTGCAACGGCACTATCCGTCGCAACCTTGTGACGGATACCGTTTTCTCTCACAAAATGCCCATTTTTTCTCTCTCTTCAACACTATTCATGTGGTCCATTTTCTCCACTAACTCATTTTATATCCCTTTTATGTCACAAAATATCCGTCACAAATCGTGACCCGTCGCAAGCAAGACTTACTACTGGCGGATAAAGGAAATAACATAGGTTCAGAAATAAAGAGATTTGACCTATATGAAATTTCATATTTAGAGTTCTCTATATGAAACCATTTTAAAAGTATAAAACCACAACTATATCATTGAATAAATATATACTCCCTCTTATTCTACATAAAAATCTCATTGTTTGAATATATGAGTGGAGTATTTTAATAAAATGAGACTTTTATGTAGAATAGAAGGTAGTAAATTTTTTTGATAAGGTAATAAAAACTTGGTTGATCATCTAGTATAAGACCAACTATCTATCTTATTTTTTCGAACGAACGAGCTCAGTTTAAATCATTGGTTATCAAACCAACCTAAAAGAGTTATATATGAATATCTAATAGCTAAAATATAAAAGCATTGGTTTATGCTGAGATAAAATTAACCTAAAACTTTCCAAAATCTTAAAACAGTTCTATATTATATCAGCTTTATTTCCACTAACTCTTATTATTTTTTTATTATTCATATTCACTTAAAACTTTTTATATTATCCGTTAGAGTCAACTCAGACTCTACTTTTTTACATTATTTTTTCCGAATCGCGAAAGGTCGTCGACGTTTTGCGAAAAATCGTCGACGTAATTCATAATAATTACCAACTTGCCCTTACTTCCCTTCTTCCTTCATTCATTAATTCAAAAAAACCCTTCTCCCTCCTAAATCCCACACCACCGCCGACCCACACCACCGCCGACCCACACTACTGCCGCCTTCAACCGCCGCAACACACCACCGGACGACACCACCACTACAACCGCCGGACCAATTTCAAAAGGTAAGTGTTTTTTTTAAATTAATTTAGTTTTATTTGTATAATGTGATGTTAATTAGACTAGTAATAGTTGTTGTTGTTAATTAGGTTGATTATGTTAATTAGATTAATTCGTTATTGATGTTGTTCATTAGGTTGATTTTTCAATTTCTTTTTCAATTTGTAATTCATTTTCTGATTTTTCAATCTTAATTTTAGGGATTTTGATTCAATTTTTGTGTTATTGTTGTTTGTTGTTGTTGTTGTTGATATTAGTTAGATTGTTGTTAAAATTAGATTTGTTTTAAGTTCAATTTTGAATCAAAAACCGAATGTGGGGTTAGGTAAAATCGATTCGCGAATGGTAGATCTTGGACGTGTGTTTTGAACGTCCAAGGAAGGGTGGGACGTGGGTGTCTCACGGCTGAGGTTGGGAGGGACGTGGGTTAGGCACGTTGGTGGGGGGGTAGGACGTGGGCTTGGGACGTTGGATGGGGGATGGGACGTGGGACAGGGACGTTGGTGGGGGGGTGGGACGTGGGGTTTGGGTGGCTAGGGAGGGTTTGGACGTGGGCTTGGGGCGTTGGGTGGGGGTATGGACGTGGGATTGGGGTGGCTAGGGTGGGTTGGGACGTGGGTTAAGGGTTTAGGGTTTAGGGTTTAGGGTATAGGGTATAGGGTATAGGGTATAGGATATAGGGTTTAGGGTATAGGGTATAGGGTATAGGGTATATGGTATATGGTATAGGGTTTAGGGTATAGGGTTTAGAGTTTAGGGTTTAGGGTTTAGGGTTTAGGGTTTAGGGTTGGGGTGGCTAGGGTGGGTTTAGGGTTTAGGGTTTTTAGGGTTTAAGGGGTTTCCTCGGCTTTATTTTTACGTTTAGGCCGTATATTTTCAATTTTAATAGTTAAAATTTCTTATTTTAGTTTTTATTATTTTAGTTTTTTATGACAATTTGTTTAATTATATTAATTTAACGTTATTGTAATCTCGTTAGTTTTTATTATTTTAGTTTTTTATGACAATTTGTTTAATTATATTAGTTTAACGTTATTGTAATCTCGTAAATGCAGATGTCTTACAATGAGGATGATATCATGCCTGCGATTGGTCGTACCGCAGGCCGAAGAGTGACGGGATCTAAGCGTCGTGTTCCGATAGCATCACAACCAGCAGCAGCACCACGAGCTGGTAGGGGTAGGGGTAGGGGTAGGGGTAGGGGTAGGGGAAAGGGTCTCCGAATAAGGACTCCCGACCCTACTCCCGAGGACGAGCTACAACTACCGAGGGCTTTTTTTAGGGACCGACTTAGTTCGGAGGACGAGGAGGTTGAGGAGGAGGAGGAGGAGGAGGAGGTGGTGGAGGAGGAGGAGCACGACTCCCAGTTTTTGGACGAGGAGGCAGCCGATCGACCAGCTAAGGTGATCGTACGTGATGGTAGCGGCCGATATAGGCCATTTGTGGAGAGTGGGGCCTCTAGTAGCACGGGCGGGAGGAAGAAGACTCCGGATCTTTCCTGGCGTCTACAGGGTCCGGTTGTAGGGGAGCCGTCTCTACCTACTGTCTTACGTAGCTTCGGTGGCCACGTAGCTCGCAGTAGTTGGACGGATGAGGGGAGCGTGAGACAGTGGATCACGTGTTACGAGAGGCCGGGCGCTATGGAGAAGATGAGTAAGTTGAGGGTCCGCTCTGCGGTTATGGATAGAGTTGCCGAGAGTGGGCTTGATCATCTTAGGACCTGTTTGACCACTGGGTTGGATGAGAACCTTATTAGTGCGTTCGTTGAGAGGTGGCAGCCGGACACCAACACTTTCCACATGCCGTTTGGTGTGATTACGATACTGTTGCACGACGTTCACAGGATCCTCGGCATACGGGTGGATGGCGCTAGGGTTATGGACGAGGGTACGAGGGGGGAGAGTGGTCTGAAGGGGAAGTTCGCGGCCTTGTTTGGCATTGACGTGGCGGCCGTGACTGCACCCGTTTACAGGGGTGGGGGGATTTTGGTGAGGAAGCTGGTGGATGTTGTGGAGAAGGGGAGCCAGCAGGACTCCCTACGGGCGTACATGATGTTGTTGGTTAGACAGACTCTGTTCACCGACAAGTCCAGCGATCGGGTTGTCGCTCGTATGTTGCCGCTGTTTGATGATTTAGATGATTTAGGCGGTTATGTTTGGGGGGCCGCGACATTGGCGTACCTGTACCGACAGTTGGGGATGGCTTCGCGTAGGGAGGCAGCTGAGGTTAGCGGTTGTCTGTCGTTGCTTCAGGCTTGGATATACGAGTACTTTCCGACGTTCAGGCCTCACTCGGGATATTATGTTAAGGGACGACCACTTGTCGAGGCTTGGTCACGGGTTCCTAGGTTTATGGGAGATGAGGAGTTGTTGGAGCAGCACAGGCAGAGGTTGGACGGGCTGAGGGCGGAGCAGGTGAGGTGGCTCCCTTACGGTGTTAGCCCACACAGGGGTTGTCGGAGTACGCTCTACTCGGGGGTGATCAGGTTTATGGATATAGTGGAGCCGTACCAGCCTGATAGGTGTCTCCGTCAGTTTGGCTATGTTCAGGATCACCCGAACCCTATGCGGGTCCCAGCTGCCGAGAGTCGTCCGGCGAAGCCGGCTCAGGGTTACAAGCTGCCGTACGGTGATGCTGCTGATTTGGATTGGGGTTTGAGAGAGGCTGAGATTCCGTTGAGACAGCGTCATGACCGGGCTTTGATGCCGTTTCAGTGTGATCCACGTTACATGAGTTGGTGCAAGAAGATTTCTCACCCATACTTCTACCCCCCTACACGCCGTGTTGAGATGGAAGCACCCCCTTTCACCGAGGAGCCGGAGGTTGGCCGGGCTCTTAGCAGTCATTTCTCGCAGATTTATACTCAAGACCCCGACCAGAAATGGCCGTACGTGCGACGCTTGGTCGATGATATGGAGCGGTTCTACATATCGAAGGATGACGTTGAGGATGATCCTGCTGATGATGATGAGGAGGAGGACGATGATGATGATGATGATGTAGTTTACTAGTTAGTTTTTTTATGTTTGGACTTTATTTGTTGTCTTTTATACGGACTATTTTATTTTTCTCGTGACTTCTTTGTTAGTTTATTAGTTATTTTATGCATATTTTAATAGATATTAGAACTCATAGCTTACATCGGACATGAACAAAAGCACATAAAACATAAATCGTAACTAAAATTTGATGAAAACATAGAATACATTAGACATTAACGAAAACACATCAAACATCAAATAGAATACATTAGACATTAACGAAAACACATCAAACATCAAATACAAGTTTACAATACTTAATTATCTTCAGATGACGAAGATGAAGAATCCAGATCTCCTTCGTAATCTCCAGCTTCAATTATTTCAGGTTGACTAGCCACGTAATGATCATAAAATATTAAAATGCGCAGACGGACATTACCTAGATTGAACACTCTACCGGCACACAAATCAGATAGTGTTGCGTAGTCTATCAAGTTTAGTATAAGCTCGATATATTTAAGGAAATCGCTTCTTAGCTTGCGGAACTCCCACATCTTCCCAGTTACAATCTCATCAGTAACTTCATCGTCTGGAACAACCGGACTGCAGAGGGGGTTACCGTGTAGGATGCCAAAAAGGTTGGCAATTGGAGGATGTTCTACCAGGTCCCAGATAGTGTCACTCGGAATGACTAGTTCAAGGCGAGAAACTAGTACTGGGAACTGCGTAGTTATAAGATCGATCCTTAGCTGATAGGCTCTGTTTTTTTGAACATTTGTGAGAGCCATATTAAAAGAAATGATTTTAGTAGTGAATGATGTTGTGGTTGTTGCGATTACAATCAACATGAAAACCAGTATTTATAAGAAGCCATAGTATAACGGTAACATTTTCAAATTGTAACGGTAACATTTTGAAATTTGAAATCACAACGGTTACATTTCAATATTACAACCTAAACAAAATTTGTTAAAATGACGGAAATATAAAGACTTGAAAACTGGCCGTCCATACATGGTATGGACGTGAATAGTACACGTCCAAACCATGAATGGACGTGTACTATTCACGTCCATACATGGAGTGGACGTGTACTATTCACGTCCATACCATGTATGGACGTCCAGGATTAACGTCCATACATGGTATGGACGTGAATAGTACACGTCCACTCCATGTATGGACGTGAATAGTACACGTCCATGCATGGTTTGGACGTGTACTATTCACGTCCATACCATATATGGACGGCCAGTTTTCAAGTCCATTCCACGCTAGGACGGTTAGTTTTCAAGTCTAATTCAAAATTTCGATTGAGTTCAATTTGTCTATTCTATGCCTTGTACGATTAATTCAACCTAATTTCAAGGCTTAAACATGTAATTCAACAAAAATTAATTGAAAAAAAAATCTAAGATTTAAGTTAGTTATCGATGAATCCTTGTCGTCGTTTGACATTAAATCGTTGTCGTTATTTGATGTTGATGTTCGAAGTTGAAACCGTTTCTTAGGAATTTACGTTGTTTTTGTTGTTTTTGTTTCAGAGAATAAAAGCTAGAGAGAGAGAGAGAAAAGGGCAAGAGTTGTCTTTTTTCTAAAAAACGTCGACGATTTTTCGCAAACGTCGACGACCTTTATTTTAGTGTAGAGCTGGATAACAATGTAAGAAATCCACCATCTAACCCCGCTTATTTATTTTAGTGTTTTAATTAAGGTTGTTTTGAGTTTTTTTATTTTATTTTTCTTCATACGAAAGTCCGGTATTTTTGAGATATATACGCTAACAAACAGAGTATTCATTTGTATTTCCAGTGTACCACATTACCATCTTGAAATTTTTGTCCAATTTTTTCCTTTCACATAAAATTAATTTAAAAAAAGTTTTTATTTAAAATATTTTAATAACTAAATTAAATAAGATCGGATAATTACGTGTTTTTCTTGTTTTTTTGAATTGTCATCATAAAAATTGATTTAGATAAATTTTATTTTTGGGACTTGCTAAATCCCGCACACCATTTTACTTAATCCCGCACATTTTTTTCCCATTATTCCATGTATACCCCTCTCATTTCTCACTCTACCAAAAGAGAAATAAGAGAATTATTAAACCCTAACTTAAACACCAGTGTTGACCACCCCGTCTCCCTCCCCCAGCCTCGTCTCCCCTCCCACAGCCCACCATGATCACCGACAACGATCAACGCAAACGAGTTAATAAAAAATTAAGAACTTTGTTCATTCGTTGTACTGCAAATAGTCGCATTTCAAAACTTCATTATATGTGCTATACATTATTTGAAACACATATTGGACGACTTTGACCTAAATGTTCATCAATTTGCCCAAAGCATTGTTACACGGAGTATGAAATAGGAAAAAATCACAGATGAATAAAATTGATGAAAAAAATTACAGTTTTTAATTACAAGTACTAATTAATAATACTACCAATTAAAGGGGAAATACATATCAAATGCAATTGACGGCGGAAAAGATGAAGATGAAGAACATCATGGCCTGTGAGAGTGACGGAGATGAAGACGATTTGTTTAGGTCTGATTAAGGCATTAAATTTGGGTTTTTGTTAGGTTTAGTTTTCTTTTGGATGTGGGTGAAATGGGAGGGACATATTCGGAAAAATCGATAATTTTGTGTGGGATTGAGTAAAATAGTGTGTAGGAAATAACAATTACGTTATTTTTATACGGGATATTTTAGATCCATTTTATACTTTTAGTTCATATGAGTATGTGGTTATATTTAATTTTTAGAGTGATTAAACATTGATTTTTAAAGAATTTAGACGATAATATTATTTTTTTTCCTCTAAATTTGTGGTTTTTAACAATATTGTTATTATATTTATTTATAGAACAATTTTCTTTTTAAAAAAAAATTATAGACGTAAAAGTTTAAGGAAAAAAGATATAAAAGACAGTTAAATGTCGGAAAAGTAATCGTAAAAAAAATGAATAATGTTGTGGGGTTTCAAAGACTGGCCCACCAGGGGAAAAATGCAAAAAAGAAAAAAAAGAATTGTTGATTAATGACGTGGCTTAATGTGGATGCACTAAATGTTTCTATATTAATATAGATAAGAATATAAGATTGCTGTTGCGTCTACCATTTTTTTCTTTTAATTATTTTCTTTTTCTTCAACGGGTCCTACCACTAATGCAAATAATATGTTGGCGTAGGATGAGGTGGATGTACCAAATTGCTTGAAATGATTTTGTTTTAATATAGATAAGATTTGAAATTTTTACACTATTGTTGGCTGATACCCCAACACAAATTTTCATTTATAACAATTGATATCCGTCACAAGCTTATGACGCGTTAAATAAACCCACATGGGAGGATAAAGACAAGTTAATTGTGGTTTTATATGCATTTTACTTTTTTCTTATCTACCACGTGAGCGATGCTTGATCCGTCACAAACTTGTGATATCCGTCACAAGTGAGACTTATTATACGTTATACCCCAAATAACAATACGTGATTCCATCCTTGCGAATCTTTGAAACTGAGTACTAGAGAATATTTAGAAGTTTTGATAGACAAGACTTGTTAGACATTGATGTTACAACATAAAGCAGTCATGAATAGTGAGCCGTTGCCGAATTTGTAAAGCTTGATGTCCTCAGTCCGAAGGGAAGAGGCTGGAGTTACACTTAGTGTAGGGAGGGTTTGCTATACTTGCAATGAGAGAGTGACACGTGGATGTCAGAAGGAATCTTTCTTGTCCACTATCTCACCTAATTATGATACTTAATAAATGCTTTTGTACTTTATTAACATATTATAATTCCTAATTATTTCATTAAGTAGTATTCTTTTTTTGATTCTTTTTGTTTTTAGGTTTTCATATACTTCGTATTTATACCGTATATCTCTGTTATGTATTTACGTTGTATTTATACGGTGTATTAATACCGTATAATTATACGTATATTTTGTATAGAAGCCATTTTTTTATACAGTCGGTTTTATATTTGTGTTATTTTTTTGAAAAAAAAAATTTGTTCGTTTTTTAATTTTTTAATAAAAACAAGTTACGATTATTTGTCTTATATATTCGAAAATATAAAAAAAAAATTAAAAAAATTATTTTAAATTAAAAAAAAAATAGTACTACACGTGTTAAGGGTAGTAAATATTTAGAATAAAAATTTGTACTTAATTTATTTATTTTAGTATGTTGATAATTACTTTCGTAAAGGAAAGAAGATTTAAAAAAAACAAAATAGCCATTAGGAGGATTCGAACCCGTGATATGCAGTTTCATTATCAAAGAGTTAACCACCAGACTAGTGACAAATGACTGAACATTGTGCAGGATTAAACATATTTAATACGAAGTACTATATATCTGTTATTTAAATAATAGTTAGGGCCTGCCTGGTATACCCTAAATAATTGAGGGGGAGATTTGTATGGGGGAGATTATTACCCATCAAATTTATTATAGGTGAGATTTTTCACTGACCTTTGGTTTGGCATATACTCCGTACATGAGAAGATGACAAGATGTAGGAAAAGAAGAGAGATTTGGGGAAATTTTGTGTGGGTTAATTTTTACTAATGGGGTGAGGTAGGTAATGCATTACCTATGGTAGGAGGTAATAGTTATTGGGCCAGACTTATTACTCTCATACCAAACTTCAACAAAAAACCCGGAATTATTTAGTTGGACTTTTTCAGGCCTATTACCCTCATCCCAGGCAGGCCCTTAGTGAATATGAGGAAAAGCAAAAACGCCAATAGCAAGATTCGAACCCGTGACATGGAGTGTCGTTATCAAAGAGGTTACCACCAGACTAGTGACAAATAACTGAATATTGTGTACGATTGAAAGTACTTATTGCTAAATATTTGTTATTTAAATACAAGTAATAGTTAATTTGAGGAAAAGCAAAATGGCCATTAGCAGGATTCGAACCCGTGACATGCATTTTTAACCTCGAAGAGCTTACCACCAGACTAGTGCCAAATAACTGAACATTGTGTTGGATTAAACATACTTATTACTTTATATCTGTTACTTAAATAATACGTACTATAGTAATTTGAGAGGGTTAGTTACCCTACCAATTATTTCTAATTTTTTGGAGGGAAAATATCATTGGTAGAAGGGTTTTTTTGGAGGGAAAAATAATAGTGAATAGTGATTGTGAGAGGGTTAGTTACCCTACCATTTTTTGTATTTTTTTGGAGGGAAAATCTCTTAGGTAGTTGTGATTTTTGGAGGGAAAAGATGTTCTATAAATAGTAGGTGTTCCCTCCATATTTCTTCATACATTCTTCTTAATCCATTTCTAATAAGTACTTCTAAGATTTAGCTAAAACTCAACAACTAGTAAAGTAATTTAATCAACTTAAGAATGTCGGAAGAAAAGAAATCGCATGTTAGGGACATTGTATGCACACGTTTATTTATGAGGGAGTTGATTAAAGAAGTCGGTCCTAAAAGTGTCCAAACCGCCATTGAGCGTGCTTCTCCCGGTTACTATGGTAATCCCTTCCTCGTTGACTTGTACGAGGAAGAGTTTAACATGTTAAATTGGGGGAGGTTTGAGCTCGATAAGATGTATTGGAAGAATGTTGGGAAAGGGGTGGAGATGATGGCTTGCCCTAAGGTGGACAAGTCCATCATAAGGGTGGAGGAGGTGGTGGAGGTGATACCGCCTCCCTTGGTGACACCAAAGAGGCGTAGGGTTTCCCCCGAGGGGAAAGGGAAATCCCCGTGCCTATCAACACCCGACTTAGCCCCTCCGAAGAAGTCACAAAGATTAGTTGGGAGAACTATTCGTTCGAGGAATAGTTCTAAGAAGCTTAAGTTCGATGGTTGCGTCGGATGTAGTCGCATTTAAGCTTTCGTTTTTTCTCATCAACTTCGGCTTAGTTATATTTTTATGTTTTTTTTTTGTAGTTAGTTTATATTTATTTGTATTTTTCTGTTTTTAGTTTATGTAAATTATGTTGATTATATAATGAAAAAAGTGTTTTCCCTTCAATTATGGAGTACTATAATTTAACTTGGTGCTATTTTAGTTATTTTTGAGTTTTATTTTAAAAGATGTTTTTAAAAAGTTAGAGTTGTTAATTGGTCACTATATTGATGGCAATTTTGTTTTTGAATGCAGTTTAAATGAAATTGTTCATAGTTAAATCATAATTTTAAAAAAAGAATAGGTGAAACCCTAAAATGAACCTCTCTTTATCCAGTTTAAAAAATAGGTATCTTTTAAGTTAGTATTACACGAATTATCGATTTTTTAGTGTTTTAAAAAAATAGGTATCTTTTAAGTATCGATAAATTGTAATATTACTAACGTAAGCAAATAATCGATATGTCAATTAACTCCAATTAGTGAAGTGTGTTGCAATGACATGGTGACACGTGTACATGTTCCATGCAATTTGCAAGGTAGAACTCACTAATATAATCCTTCACTTCCCTTAATTTTACCCATACTCTGTGAACTTATCTAAACCCTCCTCTTTCCAAAAGCTCCTAAACTCTCCTTTTTTCAAAACCTACTAAACCCTAAGAAATGGATGCCATAAGAAACGACACCCTCAACCTCATCAAAGCCTACGAGGCTGCCATAACCCTAGCCCGTGAGCAACAACTCACGGTGATGAAGGAGGTGGTTGCGATAATAGAGTTTCGCAACCTTGGGTGTGGTTTAGGGATCAGTGGGGCGTACGAAGCCCTTCAACCCAATATTGATCTGTTGTTGGCGGAATTTGCAAATGGTGCCGCGAGAATTATCGAATACAACAGATGTATTTCTGAGTTGAAGGAGCGTCTGAATAGGATGTAGGTTTTTTTATTTCTTTTTTAATTTTAGTTTTTTTAGTTTTTTTAATTAGAATTTATGTATATATATGTTTATATTATTAATGGTAAGGCTATATTTTGTTATTTTCTTTATTTATTAGTTGCATGTTGGTATTCCTATGTTTTTTCAGCTACTAGCTAGTTTAATTTAATTATTTGCATGGCAAATAAAATGATGTATAAATAAAATGAAACCATTAGAATAGTAAAACGAAAATTAAAATGACTATTTTAAGTTAGTCATATGAAAAACAGTAATTTAAATTATAAACATTAGGTTGAAAAATATTTACAAAATAGAACGAGTCAAAAATACGTAAATCCGCGAATTATACGAGTATATTGTTGCTTATTTATATTAAATTAAAGTACGAATCAGTAAGTTAAATTAGTATTGTGAAGTTGTTTTAAAAAAAGTCGTGTATCTTTTAATTCCCGATGAATTGTATTAAGAACGTAACGAAAGAAACATACAATTAATCGATGATTTGTATTATGATCGTAAAAATATTATCGTTTCATGTAATTAGGTTGTGACCATTTAGGGTGGCTTGTGCAATACTCTACAGTAAATATACGAAACGATTATTTGCTTACGTTCAGAATACAACTCGACGTTAGTTATACTATGCGATTAATTAAAGAAATTATAGTCTCTCGTAATATGGTCTTATTAGGTAATTATACACTTAATAAGGTCGTTTTAATTAATTAAAAAAAACGTCTTTTGTTCAAAAAATACATATAACTAATTGAAAACATGACAAAATAAAAACTACTGACGTTTTTTTTAGACAATAATCGAAATAAGAAAAAAACTCATAAAATCCATAATTTGTTACATTTTCAATGCAACGTATTTATTGCAATAAATTTTAAAAAATCCAAAAAAAGGCGGTTCGTACGAATGAGTAACGTGAACAATAAAACGACTATAAAACAGAAATAAATAACGTGTTAGGCATTTAATAGAGTGTATTTATTGCGAAAGCCTTAAAAGTCACTAATTTCTTAAACAACTCATTAAAGTGTTGGAAACTAAGTTCCTTAAATTATACTCAAATAAAATGTGAGTTATGTTTAATTAAGTTTAGGTCATAAAAATTAATAAGATCTTATGCATGCATGATGATATCATAAGATGTAATTGTCCTTACATTGGTTTTAGAAGGTTTATACTCAATAATCACCTATTATGTGAGTCTTCAAATAACCGAAATCCTCTTGTAACGATCTAACAAAAATCGTCTCCTAAAGGTACGTATCAAGGACCCGATCTCAAACTAATACTATTTTTGTTACTAGAAAAAATAGAATTAGTATACTAGAAATAATAATAATATTACACTTAATATTATTCGAATAAAATGATTTTCAATACTAGAATTATTAATCTCTAGTAAACATATTGAGAATTGGATGTTGTAAGAATAAGGACTAAGGGTAAAAACCACATCCCTTATGCATGAAGAGTGTTGTGTATATATATAGGAAGCAAGATGACCTTGCTTGTTGGAGCAAGATGGCCGGCCATCTCAAGCAACCCTAACCCAATGCATGGCCTTCTATTACTTACACAAAGCACACAATATGCCTTACATATCTTACACATCCTTACACACCTAAACATAGGTTTAGTGTATAATACACATAATCACATTGTGTGTCCAATGTCACGGCTGAAATGTGGGTTATAATAGACCCATTTTATTTTTGTCAATTGTGTTAATTTGTAACATATCACATATGTCTCATAACACATGACCTAATTTGTTAATTATGCAATTTTAACCTTTTAAAATTCATAATTCACAATTTTATAACATTTAAATAACACTATTAGTAATTCGAAATTACTACTTTATAAAAATGTAATATCATAATTTTAATTACAACTCTTTGTAATTTTATGATCAACCGTGTTCATTCTCAACTTAATCGTTTCCTAAACGAATAAATAAAATCATGTAATAAAACTATTTTATTACCTTTTATTATAATCCCATTATAACAATATTTGTTATGAAAATCATTTCAATTTCTAGTTATTAATTTGTATCCAATACAATATTAATTAATTATTCCATTCAGACGGAATTCCCTAAAGATATGACCTTAAGGGATCAACTGATCACCACCATCATATGACGATAATGTCAAACTCTAGACAGTCAATCATTATCGGTAAATGTTGATCAGTTGACTTTGAAAGAGTAACACTCCTAGTTGTGTTTCATTCAAATGAGTTTTAATTATGTCAACACACTATTGTCGAGGACACTTCCTCCAACAATCTCCCACTTGTCCGAGACAAGTGTGTGTTACCAATTCTCTTGCCCTATTACTATCTCCCACTCAATGCATGGCGTCCTCTCAGGTCGTGCCGGCAATTGATTAAAATCTAGAGTGGTTTATCTCGATCTGGAGTTATAACTACTGACCGGAATTATCTGCCATAGATACCTTCCAAGCGTGGCCACGCATTTCTAGTTATTATTCTCCTCGAGTGGCCTAGAGATATTTCTCAACCCTGACAAGGGGTGGACAATTCCTAATCGACTTATTCCTTCCGGCTGGCCATAGTCCATCATAACCCAAAATATGTCCTTATAAACCCCAGTTACGAAGGTGTTAGGACATAAATCAAAGTTAATCTGAAAACTATGCCACCTCAGAGAATAGTCATCAGTCCAAGAATCGACTCATGTGAAACACGATAGATGCTCCCGCCACGACCAGGCAGTCTTTTAACAAGATTACGCCAGAGCTCTATCTGCGGTCATTAGCCCGACAAATGTATCTTAACATGTCTATGCCTAGGTGATCGACTAGTCATCCCGTATGACCCTATGGCAATTGAACTCGCCATCAATCGCATCACACATCTGGTTGCATTGAGATGTCACCTCACTTAAGCAACTAGGGGCGAGGTCATGATAATTCAATTCACTTTAATGGGGTTCAATATGGTCTCACCATCCCATTTGAATCTTATGACCTTGGTTTTGAGTATTTAAACTCTATTACGATAAATGAATTATGAATTATGAACAACTCGAAAAATAACACTTTATTTCATCTTCATAATCTAGTACATATCTGGCATGCGTTTAAGACCCATGGATGCAACATGTCGGTCATGCTTAGCCTGCGATAAAGGCTTGGTTAAAGGATCAGCAATATTATCCTCTGTCCCAACCTTACAAACCGCAACTTCCTTCCTTTCAATAAAGTCTCTAATTACATGAAATTTTCTGAGTACATGTTTGGACTTATTACTAGACTTAGGCTCCTTTGCTTGAAAGACAGCCCCACTGTTATCACAAAGAATTGTGATTGGATTTTTGGCTTCGGGGACTACCTTTAGTCCTTCCAAGAACTGCCTAATCCACACAGCTTCCTTCGCAGCCTCTGATGCTGCAATATACTCAGCCTCTGTAGTAGAATCTGCAACAACTGGCTCTTTGAAGCTTCGCCAGCTTACCGCACCACCATTGATCATATAGATAAAGCCAGTCTGGGATTTCATATCATCCGCATCTGTTTGAAAGCTTGAATCGGTGTAACCCTTTACACTAAACTCACCTTCTCCTCCAAATACTAAGAATAGATTCTTAGTTCTTCTCAAGTACTTAAGGATATTCTTAACGGCTATCCAGTGTTTTTCACCTGGATTGGCTTGGTATCTACTCGTCATGCTTAAAGCATATGACACATCTGGACGGGTACAAGTCATGGCATACATGATTGACCCAACAGCTGAAGCATAGGGTATGTCCTTCATTCGTTCTACATGTTCTGTTTGATCAGGAGTGGGTGATTGCGTTTTGCTCAAGGAAATCCCACTCCCCATAGGAACTAGTCCTCTCTTAGAATTTTCCATGTTGAAACGACGAAGTATCTTATCCACATAAGATTCTTGGCTTAGTGCCAATATTCTCTTGGATCTTTCTCTAAAGATCCTTATACCCAGTATGCGTTGTGCATTTTCCAAATCTTTCATTTGGAAATGCTTTCCTAACCATTCCTTGACTGAAGTCAACATGGTAGCATCGTTACCAATAAGGAGTATGTCGTCTACATACAAGATTAAGAACACAACTTTGCTCCCACTGAACTTCATGTATAAACAAGGTTCTTCGACACTTCGAGTGAACCCATTTTCTTTTATCACATGATTGAATCGATGATTCCAGCTTCTTGATGCTTGCTTAAGCCCATAAATGGACCTATTTAGATTGCATACTTTGTTAGGATTTTTAGGATCCTTAAAACCTTCAGGTTGTACCATGTACACCTCCTCCTCTAAATGCCCATTTAGGAAGGCGGTTTTAACATCCATTTGCCATATTTCATAATCGTGAAATGCGGTAATTGCTAACATAATCCGAATTGATCTCAACATAGCAACAGGAGCAAAAGTTTCATCATAGTGTAGACCATGAATTTGAGTGAAACCTTTTGCTACAAGCCTAGCTTTGTAGACATCATCATGTCCCTCTATGCCATTATTGATTTTGAAGATCCATTTGCACTGAAGCGGTTTCACGTTCTCAGGCAAATCAACCAAGTTCCAAACTTGATTATCTTCCATAGATTTAATTTCGGATTTCATGGCTTCAAGCCAAAAAGCTGAGTTTGGACTAGATATAGCTCCTTTGTAGGTGGATGGTTCATCATTTTCCATTAGAAAAACGTCTAAAGCATCTCCTATCTCAGTGACACCAATATATCTCTCAGGTTGGTGACTCACCCTCCCAGACCTCCTAGGTACTGGAGCATGAACTATAGCATTTGATGACGAAGGAATGTTTTCTTGCGTCATCTCTACTTCTGTTTGTGGCTCTTGATCTTGAATTTCTTCAAGTTCAAATTTTCTCCCACTCTGTCTTTTAGAAATGAAGTCACTTTCTAAGAAGACAGCTTCTCGAGACACAAACACTTTGTTTTCTTGAGAATTATAGAAGTAGTATGCACGAGTATTGAGTGGATATCCTACAAATGTGCATTTGTCAGATTTGGGTGCAAGTTTATCGGAAGACTTGTTCTTAACATAAGCCTTGCAACCCCATATCTTAATGAATGACAAATTCGGGACCTTCCTTTTCCATATCTCATATGGAGTTTTATTTGCAGCTTTAGTCGGACTCCTGTTTAAGGAGTGTATTGCGGTTTGGAGTGCAAATCCCCAAAATGAATCAGAGAGATCTGTAAGACTCATCATTGATTGAACCATATCTAATAAGGTTCGATTTCTCCTTTCAGAAACACCATTGAGTTGTGGTGTTCCTGGTGGAGTAAGTTGTGATACTATGCCACAATCTTTTAAATGAGAATCAAATTCATTGCTTAGATATTCGCCACCACGATCTGATCGAAGTACTTTGATCTTTCTATTGGTTTGGTTCTCTACTTCATTTTGAAAATCTTTGAACTTTTCAAATGCTTCACTTTTGTATTTGATTAAGTAGATATACCCATATCTACTTAAATCGTCAGTAAAAGTAATAAACTAGTCATACTTTCCTCTTGCGGTGATTGTCATTGGACCACACACATCGGTATGTATTAGTCCTAACAAGTCACTTGCTCTCTCACCTTTTCCACTAAAAGGTGATCGAGTCATCTTACCAAGAAGACATGATTCGCATACTCCATATGATATGTAATCGAATGGTTTGATGATATTAGTCGACACTAATCTCTTAATGCGATTTTCATTTATGTGACCTAGACGGCAATGCCAAATGAACAATTCATTTGGATCACTTGATTTTAGTCTTTTTTCTTGCACATTATGGACATCAATAGATTTTTGAGTTGTTGAGTACATAAATCCCATTTACGGAATTTGCTTGGCCTACCACCAAGCCATTTCGATGTATTTCACAAAAATTATTTTTGATCATGAATGAAAAACCTTCCATGTCTAACATGGCGACCGAAATGATGTTTTTAGATAAAGAAGGTACATAATAACAATCCTTCAAATACAACTCATAACCACTAGCTAAATGTAATACGTAGGTTCCCTTTGAAGAAGCGGCTACCTTAGCCCCATTTCCAAGTCTGAGATCCACGTCACTTTTGTCTAGCTTCTCCACATTTCTTAGCCCCTGTAAATGATTACAAAGGTGAGATCCACAACCAGTATCTAATACCCATGTTATAGAGGAGGTGAAATTAATGTCAATAACATATATTTCATATAGAGTCTTACTCTTTGGAGTGATGATTCCATCTTTGATGTCCTCCAAATATGTGGGGCAGTTACGCCTCCAATGGCCAAACTCAAAACAATGGTGACAAATTTCAAAAGGTTTAGCACCCCTCTTTCTGGTTGTAGTAGTCCCACTAGCTACTCCCTTCATGGGTCGCTTTCCTCTCTTCATCCTTTTAAACTTCCTTCCATTCTTAATAGAAAGAGGTGTTCCACTTGTGCTCCCACTCATCTCCTCATCCCCTTTTGTCTCTAAAGACATTGAGTTCATTTGAGAGATAAGATTATCATAGTCATGATCAGTTATCACGATTGGTTTAGGCGGAGCAGAAGTGGTTACTAGACAAAGTTTTCCATTGTTGTCGATCGTAAAGCGCAATTCTCTAGTCGGATCATCTTCACAGTATTTTTGCCAGTTATCAATGGTGACAGGAATGAGATTATTGAAAGCATCCATTTTTCAATTACTACAAGAGATGAAGGAAAAATTAACATTTATCGTTTTGTAAACTTGTAAATGAGATTGACAAGTTATTGCATCTATAAAATGACCTCTATCCAATTTTATAAATGATTCCAAGACCCAAACCCATACCCCCGAAATCGTGAACCACTGGAACTCCGACCCAAAGATATGGTTTGGTGGGTTAAACCGGTTCTACCATAGAACTCTTGGTTGATGACAAATCATAATTTATTCATCTTAGCCCGGAACACATTGACCACTGGTCCTCTACACTTCCGTTGAGTACAAACCAAATTTCAAATGCATCGGGATGCGATCCGCCCACTGGACTGAATCCACCCCATCGCCCCACTTATCCTACGTAATGGGGTTCGTACTGCCCACTGGACTAGCACCACCCCACGAAATAGAAGCTCATGGGTTCTACTATTTGGTAAGGCTAATTCTCAATTGTTTTGTTTAATATGGAGGTCTTGTCAATTTATTATCTATCTCCTTTAAGCGAATTAAATTGGTGAACTCGATAATTATAATTGACACGGTCGTTTTAACGATCTAAACTAATATGCATGTTTATGGCGATTTGGCTATGCATGCAAACATATTAAAATGCAAAAGTAAAAGCAATAAAGCAATAAAATCCTAGTATGGCCTTCCTAGTAATAGTAAAAACTAATCAACTATTACAAATTCGGAAACCAACTCCATGGTCCCTTGAACTTTATTGGCGCGCCATCCAAGAAAACACCGTCTTGTCGGAACTCCTTTCCGTATGGCACCGTATTTTGGATCTCCGGAATTACAATAAAATAATACAACTATTCTATTGTAAAACTGAAAATTTAAATTACAAACCCGTGATACGAGATCACATAAATTACAACCGAATCAATATCCCCTTTCATTACGGGTAATATTGATTAAAACTAAGGCAATACTAAGAAAAATTACATAATTCCAAATTATATAAATAACATTCAAAATATGACATTCATATTAAATAAATTGCAATAAATAAAATATGTATGCACATGCTCAATTTTTAATGCCAAATCGCCTTATGGGAGCAAATATCTCATATTTGTTTACGGTTTTCACGGATATGCGCGATTTTAACTATTAAAATCATCAAAATTACATAAATCTAATTTATGTCCAAGTCAATCATCCTAACTTACTTTAGGAATCAATGTTTAGTCTCTACTAATATTTGATCATGATCTAACTTGATTTTGCATTATTGTTCATAAATTACTTGTATTTTCGGGAAAAAATAAACAAAATATGGCCAAATGAGTCAATAAAATTCGAAATTTAAAATTCAAAATTTTAAACTTTCTGGAAATTTTCCAAAAAATTCAGAAATTATTAAAATGGTCTTTTGCAATTATATATGGTTTATTTCTTAAATAAATCATATAAAAGCCGTTTTTATGATTAAAACTCCAATTTAAATTATAAAAACTTGCAATAATTTGTCATAAATTTTTAGTCATCCTAAAATATATGTTAGAATTTGAAAATGACCAAAAATTACAGACCATTCTCGAAAATTTTATTTTCCGACTCATAAATTACGATTATTAACTAGTTATCTCATAAAAAATTAATAATCATAAAAACAGAAACTTTTTGATATCCAACTTTTAGATCTGATGTTCCTATTATATAAGACATCTATGGGTAAACTTTTATGCCATAATATTAAGATTAACTATTTTTAACACAATAAGTCATTATA
This sequence comes from Silene conica, assembly GCA_029255685.2. Taxonomy (NCBI): domain Eukaryota; kingdom Viridiplantae; phylum Streptophyta; class Magnoliopsida; order Caryophyllales; family Caryophyllaceae; genus Silene; species Silene conica. The sequence goes on along the minus strand of CM055311.2, from coordinate 8,371,189 downwards.
TAGCCGATTTTAACTATTAAAATCACAAAACATGCATCACTTGAGAATAAATTCTCAAAAATTACATACATTCTATAAATATTGCATGTGACATTGTGTTAAATTTTTATGGCAAAATTCCAACTATAACTAGTAAAGTCGAATTTGAGTCACTATTAATACGATTTTTACTATAAAAATCATTAATCATGCAAAATAAGTCCAATAATTTCGAAACTTCATACAGGCACTTTATATATTGCATGTGACTTCTCATAAAAATTTTAAGGTCAAATTCGAAATATAACCTTATATACCCATTTTTACTCATATTATGACTATTTATCTCATAAAATTCATAATCCATGCATATTAACTCCATTTCTTACGAAAAATCATATACAATATATTAAATATGCATGTGAGAACATATCAAAAAATCTTGGCCAGAAACTATTTTTAGCTATTTTTCCCATTAATTGTTTGTTTAAACCGATTTAAACTACAAAAAATACAAGTAAATATAAAAATGAACAATAAAAATCCATAAAACTATTTTTATGTCCTAAAATCATTTTAGAATCAGAAACTTTAACATGCAGAATTATTTCGTGATTTATCATAATAAATACAAAATATTTCGAAAATTCGAAATATATATGTTAATCCGTTTTTAACATAAATCATGAATCCGATCATGCATGCAACAACCGTAATGCTCTGATACCAATGGTTGGAAACTAAGTTCCTTAAATTATACTCAAATCAAATGTGAGTTATGTTTAATTAAGTTTAGGTCATAAAACTTAATAAGATCTTATGCATGCATGATGATATCATAAGATGTAATTGTCCTTACATTGGTTTTAGAAGGTTTATACTCAATAATCACCTATTATGTGAGTCTTCAAATAACCGAAATCCTCTTGTAACGATCTAACAAAAATCGTCTCCTAAAGGTACGTATCAAGGACCCGATCTCAAACTAATACTATTTTTGTTACTAGAAAAAATAGAATTAGTATACTAGAAATAATAATAATATTACACTTAATATTATTCGAATAAAATGATTTTCAATACTAGAATTATTAATCTCTAGTAAACATATTGAGAATTGGATGTTGTAAGAATAAGGACTAAGTGTAAAAACCACATCCCTTATGCATGAAGAGTGTTGTGTATATATATAGGAAGCAAGATGACCTTGCTTGTTGGAGCAAGATGGCCGGCCATCTCAAGCAACCCTAAGCCAATGCATGGCCTTCTATTACTTACACAAAGCACACAATATGCCTTACATATCTTACACATCCTTACACACCTAAACATAGGTTTAGTGTATAATACACATAATCACATTGTGTGTCCAATGTCACGGCTGAAATGTGGGTTATAATAGACCCATTTTATTTTTGTCAATTGTGTTAATTTCTAACATATCACATATGTCTCATAACACATGACCTAATTTGTTAATTATGCAATTTTAACCTTTTAAAATTCATAATTCACAATTTTATAACATTTAAATAACACTATTAGTAATTCGAAATTACTACTTTATAAAAATGTAATATCATAATTTTAATTACAACTCTTTGTAATTTTATGATCAACCGTGTTCATTCTCAACTTAATCGTTTCCTAAACGAATAAATAAAATCATGTAATAAAACTATTTTATTACCTTTTATTATAATCCCATTATAACAATATTTGTTATGAAAATCATTTCAATTTCTAGTTATTAATTTGTATCCAATACAATATTAATTAATTATTCCATTCAGACGGAATTCCCTAAAGATATGACCTTAAGGGATCAACTGATCACCACCATCATATGACGATAATGTCAAACTCTAGACAGTCAATCATTATCGGTAAATGTTGATCAGTTGACTTTGAAAGAGTAACACTCCCAGTTGTGTTTCATTCAAATGAGTTTTAATTATGTCAACACACTATTGTCGAGGACACTTCCTCCAACAATCTCACACTTGTCCGGGACAAGTGTGTGTTACTAATTCTCTTGCCCTATTACTATCTCCCACTCAATGCATGGCGTCCTCTCAGGTCGTGCCGGCAATTGATTAAAATCTAGAGTGGTTTATCTCGATCTGGAGTTATAACTACTGACCGGAATTATCTGCCATAGATACCTTCTGAGCGTGGCCACGCATTTCTAGTTATTATTCTCCTCGAGTGGCCTAGAGATATTTCTCAACCCTGACAAGGGGTGGACAATTCCTAATCGACTTATTCCTTCCGGCTGGCCATAGTCCATCATAACCCAAAATATGTCCTTATAAACCCCAGTTACGAAGGTGTTAGGACATAAATCAAAGTTAATCTGAAAACTATGCCACCTCAGAGAATAGTCATCAGTCCAAGAATCGACTCATGTGAAACACGATAGATGCTCCCGCCACGACCAGGCAGTCTTTTAACAAGATTACGCCAGAGCTCTATCTGCGGTCATTAGCCCGACAAATGTATCTTAACATGTCTATGCCTAGGTGATCGACTAGTCATCCCGTATGACCCTATGGCAATTGAACTCGCCATCAATCGCATCACACATCTGGTTGCATTGAGATGTCACCTCACTTAAGCAACTAGGGGCGAAGTCATGATAATTCAATTCACTTTAATGGGGTTCAATATGGTCTCACCATCCCATTTGAATCTTATGACCTTGGTTTTGAGTATTTAAACTCTATTACGATAAATGAATTATGAATTATGAACAACTCGAAAAATAACACTTTATTTCATCTTCATAATCTAGTACATATCTGGCATGCGTTTAAGACCCATGGATGCAACATGTCGGTCATGCTTAGCCTGCGATAAAGGCTTGGTTAAAAGATCAGCAATATTATCCTCTGTCCCAACCTTACAAACCGCAACTTCCTTCCTTTCAATAAAGTCTCTAATTACATGAAATTTTCTGAGTACATGTTTGGACTTATTACTAGACTTAGGCTCCTTTGCTTGAAAGACAGCCCCACTGTTATCACAAAGAATTGTGATTGGATTTTTGGCTTCGGGGACTACCTTTAGTCCTTCCAAGAACTGCCTAATCCACACAGCTTCCTTCGCAGCCTCTGATGCTGCAATATACTCAGCCTCTGTAGTAGAATCTGCAACAACTGGCTCTTTGAAGCTTCTCCAGCTTACCGCACCACCATTGATCATATAGATAAAGCCAGCCTGGGATTTCATATCATCCGCATCTGTTTGAAAGCTTGAGTCGGTGTAACCCTTTACACTAAACTCACCTTCTCCTCCAAATACTAAGAATAGATTCTTAGTTCTTCTCAAGTACTTAAGGATATTCTTAACGGCTATCCAGTGTTTTTCACCTGGATTGGCTTGGTATCTACTCGTCATGCTTAAAGCATATGACACATCTGGACGGGTACAAGTCATGGCATACATGATTGACCCAACAGCTGAAGCATAGGGTATGTCCTTCATTCGTTCAACATGTTCTGTTTGATAAGGAGTGAGTGATTGAGTTTTGCTCAAGGAAATCTCACTCCCCATAGGAACTAGTCCTCTCTTAGAATTTTCCATGTTGAAACGACGAAGTATCTTATCCACATAAGATTCTTGGCTTAGTGCCAATATTCTCTTGGATCTTTCTCTAAAGATCCTTATACCCAGTATGCGTTGTGCATTTTCCAAATCTTTCATTTGGAAATGCTTTCCTAACCATTCCTTGACTGAAGTCAACATGGTAACATCGTTACCAATAAGGAGTATGTCGTCTACATACAAGATTAAGAACACAACTTTGCTCCCACTGAACTTCATGTATAAACAAGGTTCTTCGACACTTCGAGTGAACCCATTTTCTTTTATCACATGATTGAATCGATGATTCCAGCTTCTTGATGCTTGCTTAAGCCCATAAATGGACCTATTTAGATTGCATACTTTGTTAGGATTTTTAGGATCCTTAAAACCTTCAGGTTGTACCATGTACACCTCCTCCTCTAAATGCCCATTTAGGAAGGCGGTTTTAACATCCATTTGCCATATTTCATAATCGTGAAATGCGGCAATTGCTAACATAATCCGAATTGATCTCAACATAGCAACAGGAGCAAAAGTTTCATCATAGTGTAGGCCATGAATTTGAGTGAAACCTTTTGCTACAAGCCTAGCTTTGTAGACATCATCATGTCCCTCTATGCCATTATTGATTTTGAAGATCCATTTGCACTGAAACGGTTTAACGTTCTCAGGCAAATCAACCAAGTTCCAAACTTGATTATCTTCCATAGATTTAATTTCGGATTTCATGGCTTCAAGCCAAAAAAGCTGAGTTTGGACTAGATATAGCTCCTTTGTAGGTGGATGGTTCATCATTTTCCATTAGAAAAACGTCTAAAGCATCTCCTATCTCAATGACACCAATATATCTCTCAGGTTGGTGACTCACCCTCCCAGACCTCCTAGGTACTGGAGCATGAACTATAGCATTTGATGACGAAGGAATGTTTTCTTGCGTCATCTCTACTTCTGTTTGTGGCTCTTGATCTTGAATTTCTTCAAGTTCAAATTTTCTCCCACTCTGTCTTTTAGAAATGAAGTCACTTTCTAAGAAGACAGCTTCTCGAGACACAAACACTTTGTTTTCTTGAGAATTATAGAAGTAGTATGCACGAGTATTGAGTGGATATCCTACAAATGTGCATTTGTCAGATTTGGGTGCAAGTTTATCGGAAGACTTGTTCTTAACATAAGCCTTGCAACCCCATATCTTAATGAATGACAAATTCGGGACCTTCCTTTTCCATATCTCATATGGAGTTTTATTTGCAGCTTTAGTCGGACTCCTGTTTAAGGAGTGTATTGCGGTTTGGAGTGCAAATCCCCAAAATGAATCAGAGAGATCTGTAAGACTCATCATTGATCGAACCATATCTAATAAGGTTCGATTTCTCCTTTCAGAAACACCATTGAGTTGTGGTGTTCCTAGTGGAGTAAGTTGTGATACTATGCCACAATCTTTTAAATGAGAATCAAATTCATTGCTTAGATATTCGCCACCACGATCTGATCGAAGTACTTTGATCTTTCTATTGGTTTGGTTCTCTACTTCATTTTGAAAATCTTTGAACTTTTCAAATGCTTCACTTTTGTATTTGATTAAGTAGATATACCCATATCTACTTAAATCGTCAGTAAAAGTAATAAACTAGTCATACTTTCCTCTTGCGGTGATTGTCATTGGACCACACACATCGGTATGTATTAGTCCTAACAAGTCACTTGCTCTCTCACCTTTTCCACTAAAAGGTGATCGAGTCATCTTACCAAGAAGACATGATTCGCATACTCCATATGATATGTAATCGAATGGTTTGATGATATTAGTCGACACTAATCTCTTAATGCGATTTTCATTTATGTGACCTAGACGGCAATGCCAAATGAACAATTCATTTGGATCACTTGATTTTAGTCTTTTTTCTTGCACATTATGGACATCAATAGATTTTTGAGTTGTTGAGTACATAAATCCCATTTACGGAATTTGCTTGGCCTACCACCAAGCCATTTCGATGTATTTCACAAAAATTATTTTTGATCATGAATGAAAAACCTTCCATGTCTAACATGGCGACCGAAATGATGTTTTTAGATAAAGAAGGTACATAATAACAATCCTTCAAATACAACTCATAACCACTAGCTAAATGTAATACGTAGGTTCCCTTTGAAGAAGCGGCTACCTTAGCCCCATTTCCAAGTCTGAGATCCACGTCACTTTTGTCTAGCTTCTCCACATTTCTTAGCCCCTGTAAATGATTACAAAGGTGAGATCCACAACCAGTATCTAATACCCATGTTATAGAGGAGGTGAAATTAATGTCAATAACATATATTTCATATAGAGTCTTACTCTTTGGAGTGATGATTCCATCTTTGATGTCCTCCAAATATGTGGGGCAGTTACGCCTCCAATGGCCAAACTCAAAACAATGGTGACAAATTTCAAAAGGTTTAGCACCCCTCTTTCTGGTTGTAGTAGTCCCACTAGCTACTCCCTTCATGGGTCGCTTTCCTCTCTTCATCCTTTTAAACTTCCTTCCATTCTTAATAGAAAGAGGTGTTCCACTTGTGCTCCCACTCATCTCCTCATCCCCTTTTGTCTCTAAAGACATTGAGTTCATTTGAGAGATAAGATTATCATAGTCATGATCAGTCATCACGATTGGTTTAGGCGGAGCAGAAGTGGTTACTAGACAAAGTTTTCCATTGTTGTCGATCGTAAAGCGCAATTCTCTAGTCGGATCATCTTCACAGTATTTTTGCCAGTTATCAATGGTGACAGGAATGAGATTATTGAAAGCATCCATTTTTCAATTACTACAAGAGATGAAGGAAAAATTAACATTTATCGTTTTGTAAACTTGTAAATGAGATTGACAAGTTATTGCATCTATAAAATGACCTCTATCCAATTTTATAAATGATTCCAAGACCCAAACCCATACCCCCGAAATCGTGAACCACTGGAACTCCGACCCAAAGATATGGTTTGGTGGGTTAAACCGGTTCTACCATAGAACTCTTGGTTGATGACAAATCATAATTTATTCATCTTAGCCCGGAACACATTGACCACTGGTCCTCTACACTTCCGTTGAGTACAAACCAAATTTCAAATGCATCGGGATGCGATCCGCCCACTGGCCTGAATCCACCGCATCGCCCCACTTATCCTACGTAATGGGGTTCGTACTGCCCACTGGACTAGCACCACCCCACGAAATAGAAGCTCATGGGTTCTACTATTTGGTAAGGCTAATTCTCAATCGTTTTGTTTAATATAGAGTTCTTGTCAATTTATTATCTATCTCCTTTAAGCGAATTAAATTGGTGAACTCGATAATTATAATTGACACGGTCGTTTTAACGATCTAAACTAATATGCATGTTTATGGCGATTTGGCTATGCATGCAAACATATTAAAATGCAAAAGTAAAAGCAATAAAGCAATAAAATCCTAGTATGGCCTTCCTAGTAATAGTAAAAACTAATCAACTATTACAAATTCGGAAACCAACTCCATGGTCCCTTGAACTTTATTGGCACGTCATCCAAGAAAACACCGTCTTGTCGGAACTCCTTTCCGTATGGCACCGTATTTTGGATCTCCGGAATTACAATAAAATAATACAACTATTCTATTGTAAAACTGAAAATTTAAATTACAAACCCGTGATACGAGATCACATAAATTACAACCGAATCAATATCCCCTTTCATTACGGGTAATATTGATTAAAACTAAGGCAATACTAAGAAAAATTACATAATTCCAAATTATATAAATAACATTCAAAATATGACATTCATATTAAATAAATTGCAATAAATAAAATATGTATGCACATGCTCAATTTTTAATGCCAAATCGCCTTATGGGAGCAAATATCTCATATTTGTTTACGGTTTTCACGGATATGCGCGATTTTAACTATTAAAATCATCAAAATTACATAAATCTAATTTATGTCCAAGTCAATCATCCTAACTTACTTTAGGAATCAATGTTTAGTCTCTACTAATATTTGATCATGATCTAACTTGATTTTGCATTATTGTTCATAAATTACTTGTATTTTCGGGAAAAAATAAACAAAATATGGCCAAATGAGTCAATAAAATTCGATAAAATTCAAAATTTTAAACTTTCTGGAAATTTTTCAAAAAATTCAGAAATTATTAAAATGGTCTTTTGCAATTATATATGGTTTATTTCTTAAATAAATCCTATAAAAGCCGTTTTTATGGTTAAAACTCCGATTTAAATTATAAAAACTTGCAATAATTTGCCATAAATTTTTAGTCATCCTAAAATATATGTTAGAATCTTAAAATGACCAAAAATTACAGACCATTCTCGAAAATTTTATTTTCCGACTCATAAATTACGATTATTAACTAATTAACTCATAAAAAATTAATAATCATAAAAACAGAAACTTTTTTATATCCAACTTTTAGATCTGATGTTCCTATTATATAATACATCTATGGGTAAAATTTTATGCCATAATATTAAGATTAACTATTTTTAACACAATAAGTCATTATATAGCCGATTTTAACTATTAAAATCACAAAACATGCATCACTTGAGAATAAATTCTCAAAAATTACATACATTCTATAAATATTGCATGTGACATTGTGTTAAATTTTTATGGCAAAATTCCAACTATAACTATTAAAGTCGAATTTGAGTCACTATTAATACGATTTTTACTATAAAAATCATTAATCATGCAAAATAAGTCCAATAATTTCGAAACTTCATACAGGCACTTTATATATTTCATGTGACTTCTCATAAAAATTTTAAGGTCAAATTCGAAATATAACCTTATATACCCATTTTTACTCATATTATGACTATTTATCTCATAAAATTCATAATCCATGCATATTAACTCCATTTCTTACGAAACATCATATACAATATATTAAATATGCATGTGAGAACATATCAAAAAATCTTGGCCAGAAACTATTTTTAGCTATTTTTCCCATTAATTGTTTGTTTAAACCGATTTAAACTACAAAAAATACAAATAAATATAAAAATGAACAATAAAAATCCATAAAACTATTTTTATGTCCTAAAACAATTTTAGAATCAGAAACTTTAACATGAAGAATTATTTCGTGATTTATCATAATAAATACAAAATATTTCGAAAATTCGAAATATATATGTTAATCCGTTTTTAACATAAATCATGAATCCGATCATGCATGCAACAACCGTAATGCTCTGATACCAATGGTTGGAAACTAAGTTCCTTAAATTATACTCAAATCAAATGTGAGTTATGTTTAATTAAGTTTAGGTCATAAAACTTAATAAGATCTTATGCATGCATGATGATATCATAAGATGTAATTGTCCTTACATTGGTTTTAGAAGGTTTATACTCAATAATCACCTATTATGTGAGTCTTCAAATAACCGAAATCCTCTTGTAACGATCTAACAAAAATCGTCTCCTAAAGGTACGTATCAAGGACCCGATCTCAAACTAATACTATTTTTGTTACTAGAAAAAATAGAATTAGTATACTAGAAATAATAATAATATTACACTTAATATTATTCGAATAAAATGATTTTCAATACTAGAATTATTAATCTCTAGTAAACATATTGAGAATTGGATGTTGTAAGAATAAGGACTAAGTGTAAAAACCACATCCCTTATGCATGAAGAGTGTTGTGTATATATATAGGAAGCAAGATGACCTTGCTTGTTGGAGCAAGATGGCCGGCCATCTCAAGCAACCCTAAGCCAATGCATGGCCTTCTATTACTTACACAAAGCACACAATATGCCTTACATATCTTACACATCCTTACACACCTAAACATAGGTTTAGTGTATAATACACATAATCACATTGTGTGTCCAATGTCACGGCTGAAATGTGGGTTATAATAGACCCATTTTATTTTTGTCAATTGTGTTAATTTGTAACATATCACATATGTCTCATAACACATGACCTAATTTGTTAATTATGCAATTTTAACCTTTTAAAATTCATAATTCACAATTTTATAACATTTAAATAACACTATTAGTAATTCGAAATTACTACTTTATAAAAATGTAATATCATAATTTTAATTACAACTCTTTGTAATTTTATGATCAACCGTGTTCATTCTCAACTTAATCGTTTCCTAAACGAATAAATAAAATCATGTAATAAAACTATTTTATTACCTTTTATTATAATCCCATTATAACAATATTTGTTATGAAAATCATTTCAATTTCTAGTTATTAATTTGTATCCAATACAATATTAATTAATTATTCCATTGAGACGGAATTCCCTAAAGATATGACCTTAAGGGATCAACTGATCACCACCATCATATGACGATAATGTCAAACTCTAGACAGCCAATCATTATCGGTAAATGTTGATCAGTTGACTTTCAAAAGAGTAACACTCCCAGTTGTGTTTCATTCAAATGAGTTTTAATTATGTCAACACACTATTGTCGAGGACACTTCCTCCAACATAAAGGCCGCGTATTTATTGCGAAACATTGTATTTATTGCAAAAAACATTAAAATTTCCAAAAAAAATTAAATGTTCATTGCAGTGTATTTATTGCAAAATTATTAAAAAAAAAACGTAAAAAGTATAATAGTTACATAATATATATTTTGAAATATAAAATATTGGTAAACTTCTAAAATAAATTGCATAAAATAAAATTTGAAGTAATGATTATGAGCATTTATGATAGTCAAGCATAAGATTTGGTAAGATTCTCAACATTAATTTGATTGTGACCATTTAGGGTGGCTTGTGCAATACTCTTCAGTAATTATACGATACGTTTATTTCATTACGGTCATAATAGACCTCGTCGTTAATTACGCATTAAACGATAAATCGATGCTCGTCTTAACTACTTAATAAAACCGTTCATTGTTAAGAAAATACGCTTAACTAATGAACTTATCGTCTCTTGTACAAAGAACGTCTCTTATAATAAAGTTGTATAAACTAATTTTCTAAATGTCTCTTTTTAAAAAACCGTCTATTACTTAATTATACGCCATTTGAACTTTATTATACACTTAATTAATTATTACGAATTACGGCTGAAAAAACGTACTCGTACACAATAGATTTTTGAAACGATTTACTCTGACATTGATTGACGACTTAGAAACTCATAGACTACCTTTTGTCGGTTTGATGTGACCCCTTAGGGTGGCTTATGCAATACTCTTCTATAATTATAATTACAGGAAACGATAATTTTTTAATTTAAATTACCGTTAATCATTTAAATTACCGTTAATCATTTAACTAATCGAAGATTCTCAATTTATTTTTCGCTTTACTATTGTAACGTTTTAATTGTATTTCTACGTCATTTTAGTTGTCATTTAATTAACTAAATTAAACAAGTACCAAAAAGACTAAGAAATACAAACATGCAAATAATAAATAAACAAAATAAGAAAAAAAAGCCTTTACATTAACGGTCACATGCAAAGATAAACTTGAGCAGAATTCGCGGAAGTACGTATATTTGAGTCGTTATAATCTGTAAATATTTTTCAACCTAGTATTAATAATTGAAATTACTTTTTGTCATTATACTCTTCTAACTTATTCATTTAATTTTTCGTTTAGCTATTCTAACGTTTTCATTTTATTTCTACGTCATTTTATTTATCATGCAAAAATTTAAGCCAAGTAGTATCCAAAAAAAACAACGCTTAGAAAAATGCAAATAATAAATAAAGAAAATAAGAAAATAAAGCCTTACCATTAATAATATAAACATATATATATACATACATACTAATTAAAAAAAACTAAAAAATATACAATAAAAATAAACATAAAAAAACCTAAAACCTATTCAGACGGTCCTTCAACTCGGCAATAAATCTATTGTATTCAACAATACTGGCAGCACCATTTGCAAATGCCGCCAACAATAGATCGATACTCGGTTGAAGGGCCTCACACTACTAAAAAATAGACTTTTTCCGACCGATTGCAGAGCAGTTGGGAAAAAAAATTTGCGACCGATTTCATACTATTTGCGACCGATACCAGTTATTTATTTGGCGGGTTCAAAATTTTGTGTGCGCGGGTTATTTCCAACTATATTTACGACTGACTTGTGGTCGCAAAATTAAAATAGTGACTGATTTTCCTACCACTACTTTATCAGTCGCTAATGTCGAATTTCCAACCACCACTACGACTACATTTCGGTAGCAAATAGAATTATACCAAACAAAAAACACTTGACCCCTAATTCAATTACGACTATAATTCTTAAACCCCTATCATTCTGAATTCAATTACAACTATAATCCTTAAACCCCTATAATTCTGAAAACGACTATAATAAAAAACCCTCCCCCAATTCTGAAATCCCTAAAAACCAAACCTCCCTCCGACTGTCCACCACGACCGTGCATCAACATCTCCCTCAGGCGTCCTCCCACGACCGTTGGCCTCCGGCGTCCACCACAACACGCGCTTACCGTCGATATCACCGCTACCAGGTATTTCTTTTCCACCTTTTTTCCTAATTTTTAACTGCTAATTTTATTTTTATTGTTTGTTTTTGGGATAAATTAATCTTTGTTGTTTATAATCTTAATTAAATTTGTTGCTACCATGAGGAATAGGAATAGGATTTAATTTGCTGATAGGGCTCTTAGGTTCATTTCTTTCACTTCCTGCAATTTTGGTGCGTTATTTGTTTATGCACAGATGGGTTGATTTCACAATGTACCAGGATGGTATGGTTGTAGTTGAGTGCAGGTAGAAGAAGCCGTTTAGCTAATGTATTCTTTTGTGACTCAAAATTGAAATATTACATGTTTGTATGGTGAATCTCATAACAATTGTACTTGTAATCTGATAGCAATTGTACTTGATGTTTTCCGTTACATTCATACAGTTCAAAGCGTATATTAGCCTTAGGCCAATCATCAGGGTTTCTAGTTTCTTTTCACCAGCCAGAATTGTATCATATTGACTCACAATCAGTAAATCAACATGTTTAATAAACGATGATCAGATAATCATTAATCCATTGAGTGAACAGCATTAAGATTGATCGAAGTAATGCCTCTGCTTAGATCCGCCCTATATTAAATGTAGTTGAGTGCAGATGGGTTGATTTCACAATGTACCTCTGCTTAGATCCGCCCTATATCCTTTAGCTAATTTGTATTAATTATAAAGACCCTACTTAGACACGCATCCTGGAGACTTAACTAGAGGAGAGCTTGCCCCAACTACACTACTGGGAGATGGGTTTGATTGGAGAGGAGTTGCTATCCACTATCTAGAAAGGCTTAAATGCTCCGTTAATTTAATAAAATAAAGAAAGGGCTTCACCAAAGACCAAATCATTGTCATCCGTTTAGTGTTTATCTTAGGGTATGCGTCGGTCCTTTGCGTATATTACTGTTTACTTACCATGTATCATAGTATGTTTTATTATGTTTTGCATATTATGTTTTCCATAGTTTGTAATCCTAAGCGTGTATTGTGTATAAATAGTGGTTCTCATCGTCAATAAAACCAAGTCTTGTTGATACAATAATTTCAATAATACGTAGCCACAAAACAATTAGGATATCTGTATACACACTAGCTAGTAACTTGCATAACATATATTTAGCTTGTTTCTGAAAATCGATAACATGTTGACGATTTATAATAATATATAATTTGCATCCTGATTGCATCAGTAATATGGACGTTGCTGCTACAATTTTACAAAATAAGTACAATTTTATATCGCCTCTTAGCCTTCCCATCCTGACTTCAACCCTAAATACAAATTCACCTTTATTTTTTCAAGCAAGTATCCCATGTTTTCAATTAATTTCTGTTTTATAAACATTTTCTCAATTCTTTTTTGCATTATGTGTTTTCAATTATGTAGAACTATAAGTTTTACTACTCCCCATAATTAATTTTTGTTGGCCTTTAACATCATCAGAGAGATCTTTTAAAACGATATTTTATTGTAGTATTTGTAATTTTTGGAGTGTAAATTCTAAATTGCGGTTATTTACTAATATCTATAGATAATTTGAATTAATATGGTTATTTTGAATGTAAATTATCAAATCAGGGAATTAAGGACCAATAGAAAAGCTAGAATTGTTTTTCCTTTTATAGTATAGAGATTACAAAAGTAGTTGCTTCTTCTCTTACGATTTTATATTAATTGGCGAAATCAAGGATAGTCAGGGAAGTTTGCTTTGCTTGTGTATCTATATATCAGTTTGTGTATCTGTATATCAGTATGTGTGTATCTGTATATCAGTATGTGTGTGTTAGATTTTACACACTTATATAGTTGTATGCATTCGGAAATTGGCAAAGTGCAAATTACTTGTTATCGTGTTAAGTTTACTGACTTCTTTTCTTTGTCTTGTGATATAAGTTTGCTTTGCTTGTGTTTTGATTCTAGTACCTATCTATAGTAGTAGCAAGTTGTAATACTTTGCATAGTTTTTGTATAAGAGCAAGTTTGCTGGAGTTCTCAAATTCTTCTCGCCATTTTAAATTCTAAGCACCTAATTTAAGGTTATATTCCAACTCTGAGCCTATCTCGTCTAGATTTTCTAAATTATCAAGTGAAATTAGCGACTTAGACTATTAACCGTCATCAAAAACAGCAAAAACCAGAACAGAATTAGTATCCCTGCCTCTTTGCCTAAGCCAAGTCACTTCAAATCTCATGTCCTTGTTCCCCATATTATTTTTGATGCGTTGGATCAATTGCCATGTATCATTTTTGCCAACTGAGAGGGTTTAAGAACCTAGTAGTACTGCATTCTAGCATAGATTCTCTGCTGCCAGAGATGATATTAACAAGCAGGTGAAAGCATGTACATTCGCAGTGCTTCTATCCACACTGTCAGTTCCTGCCACTGTTTTATGCATCTGTGAGCAACAAGTCTGTTCTTGACATTAGCCAAAAGAGAACAACTTAGCTCTGAGTTTAAGCCCAGCCTAAAAGAGAGAGTCTGAGAGCGTGGAAGGCAAAAGCAGAAAAATAGTAGGACTAATAATTAAATTAAATCTGGCTATACTTAAGGAAGCGTGGTCCTAATTAGCAAGGAATATCTCATAAGTGAAAGAAGAATAAGGCTGGCTAGCTGGGTTTGCTTCTGCATCATAAATACTTTAGCTATTTGTTGACCTCCTTTTATAAATTGTCTTTGGTAGTTAGTTTAATTCATTGAAATGCTTTTTATATGCCTCTTAGATTTATAATGAAAAGAGTTGAGCGGATATGGATGTATGAAAGATTGGATGCAAGTAAAAAACTGAAGATCGATTTTGTGCTTGGAGTTAATGAATTCATTGAACATGTTAAAGAGCAAGATGGTTATGTGTCTAATAAACAATTTAGGTGTCCATGCCAAAAATGCAAGAATCAAAAGTATAAGAATGAATTTGATGTAAAAGAACATCTTCTTAAAAATGGTTTTTGTCCACACTACTATGATTGGGTTTGTCATGGGGAGAATTACCCAACTGATGAAGGCGAACCAAGTGCAATTTTAGATCCCTATCGAAATATGGTGGTAGATGCATTAGGGGAGACTGTGATGGATATCTTAGAAGAACCCCATATAGATGAAGAACCACCACACCCACTAGCAAAAACATTTTTTGATATGTTAAATGCGGCTGCTAAGCCTTTGTATGAGGGTAGCAGCGTGTCATTGCTAAAAGCGGCTGCAAGGGTGATAAATTTAAAATGCGAGTATAATTTACCCCATAGATGTGTAGATGCTGTTACATCCTTTATCGAAGAAGTGATTCCCAAAAATAATAGCATGACAACAACCTTTTACAACACCAAAAAAGTCCTAAAAGGCCTTCAACTTCCACATGAGAAGATTGACGCTTGTCCATACGGATGTATGTTGTATTGGGAGGAAAATGCGGTACTTGTGAACTGTAAGAAATGTGGTGAAGATAGATATAAAGAAAATACAATTGGGAAAAAAGTAGGAAAACAAGTGTTAACTTATTTCCCTTTAACCCCGAGGTTACAAAGACTATACGCAACAAAACACATAGCTAAGGAAATGAGATGGCATTCAGAAAACCCTCGCGTTAGAGGGATGATGGCTCATCCAAGTGACGGAGAGGCTTGGAAACATTTCGATGCATCTTACCCAGACTTTGCCGAGGAACCCCGTAATGTGCGACTTGGTTTATGCACAGATGGGTTTGCACCGTTTGGACAGTTTGGTAAGTCGTATTCTTGCTGGCCAGTAATGATCACGCCTTACAACCTCCCGCCAGGGTTATGCATGAAACGACCATTCATCTTCTTATCAATGATTATCCCAGGCCCTAAGAATCCGAAAGGAAACCTAGACATATACTTGCAACCTTTGATTTCTGAACTTAAAAAGTTATGGGAAACTGGTGTACTCACTTACGACATTTCCAGAAAGCAAAATTTTCAAATGAGAGCTTCACTCATGTGGACAATAAATGATTTTCCGGCCTATGGAATGTTGTCTGGATGGTCAACCGCTGGTTATTTTGCATGCCCTTATTGTATGGAGAAAAGCAAGTCCTTTCATCTTCCGAATGGAAATAAGGTATGTTGGTTTGATTGTCATCGGCAATTCTTACCAATTGATCATGCCTTTAGACAAAATAAGAGTGCTTTTACCAAAAATAGGGCTGAAAATGGTCTCCCTCTTCCAAGACTAACTGGTGAGGAATTGTGGAGACGTGTAGAGCAATTTCCAACAGTAGTCAATGGTACTGATGCCGAATTCAAAGAATTAAAAAAGTTGGGGACTGGGTGGTTCAAAAGAAGCATATTTTGGGAGCTTCCTTATTGGAAATCATTGCTCATTCGACATAACCTCGATGTTATGCACATTGAGAAAAAAAAATTCGAGCAATTGATTAATACAATTATGAATGTCAAGGGTAAATCAGCAGATGGTCCACGATCACGATCAGACCTGGCAACTTTTTGTAATCGCCCTAAACTACATATTAAGAGACCTGGGCAGATGCCAAAAGCTCCTTACACCCTTGATAAGGCACAAAAAAAGGTTTTATGTGATTGGATTTGCAATTTGAGGTTCCCGGATGGATATGCATCTGATCTGAGTAGGTGTGTGGATTATAAAGAGCTAAGGTTACATGGATTAAAGAGTCATGATTGCCATGTTTTCATGGAGCGATTATTACCAGTTGCAACAAGGAATTTATTGCCAAAGAATGTGTGGAATGCAATAACTGAAATCAGTTTGTTTTTTCGAGATTTGTGCTCTTCAACTATAACGACTACTGATATGTCACGTTTAGAGAGTAATATTGCCGAGATCATTTGCAAGTTGGAAAGAATTTTTCCTCCTTCATTTTTCAACTCAATGGAGCATTTACCGGTTCATTTACCTTATGAGGCAAAAGTTGGTGGTCCTGTTCAATATAGGTGGATGTATCCCTTTGAAAGGTAATTGCTTTTTTTTAAAAAAACTAAGCATTATATTATCAAAAATTTTTCTGATTCTTATAATAAGTAAATATATGTTCTAGGTTCCTTAATCACTTGAAACGAAAAGTGGGTAACAAGCCAGAGTTGAAGGTTCTATATGCAATGCTTATCTTACGGAAGAGATTCAAACTTTTGTTCTCTTTATTTTGAAGAGCATATAGACACAAAATCAAAAGATTTAGGTTTGGGTATCAAAAACCACATCGATCCTAATGGTTCTAAGATACCCGAACTATTTCAATATCATGAGGGTTATACATCTGGTAAATGTCGTACAAGGTATCTCGAGGATAAAGAACTTCAACGTGCACATATTTACATCCTCAATAATTGTGAATTGTTAAATGATTATGAAGGGTAAGTGAAGTATTTTTCTATAAATAACAATGTAACTTAAATCTTTCTCAAACTACTATCCTTACTTCCAGTTCATATGGGTTTCCTTTTTAGGGAATTTGAGAGTTTTATCATTGAACAACATTCACATGTATCCGCTAATGATGTTTGGGATAAATTTGAAGTGGAATTCCCGAGATGGCTTCGAGAACGCGTAAGCTTGTATTTCACAAAATTAATATGTTTCTTGCTATGTTAACAGAGAAATGAGTAATACTAAAATTAGCCCCTTCTTGAAATAGGTGCTAAAGAAGAATGAATCCAATGATTTTTTGTATGCTTTAGCCATGGGTCCTTCTAGACTGGTACGAACTTGGAAGCGTTACTCAGTTAATGGATTCAACTTTCAAAGTTATAGTATTGGTAGATCAAGACACACAATGAATTATGGCGTTTGTGTTAGTTCTGTCGAAGAAACCAATTACTACGGCCTGTTAGATGAGGTGATTGAAATTAGTTATAACGGTAGACTGGACGCTTATAATACAATATTGTTCAAGTGCAATTGGATGGATAATTCTGGGAATGGTATGAATATACATCCAGAATATAAACTTGTTGAAGTTAATTCCACGAAGAAGTTTCCAAAGTACGACCCATTTGTATTAGCTTATCAGGTTCAACAAGTTTATTTTTCTTCTTACCCAAACACGAATAAAGATAGGAATCAATGGTGGGCAGTATTTAAGACAAAGGCAAGATCCCAGATTGATGCCCCTACTGATGAAGTAACTATTTTTCAAGAGGAAGTTGTTCTTGATACTCCAATTTTGTCTAGAATATATGACGATGAAGTGAGAGATGAAAGTGAATATGTGATAGAGGAAGTAGATGACGAATTTGTGCAAGAAGGGATAGAAGAAGAAGAAGAAGAAGAAGAAGAAGAAGAAGAAGAAGAAGAAGAAGAAGAAGATCTTTCTAGTGATGATGATGATGTTGCTCAGTCAGTTGGTCATGACGATTCTAGTGACGATGATTTTGAATAGTTTTAGTTATCAGCTATTTGCTTGTTTTATTTTATACCAACACTTTTATAACTATTCTGTTTTTGTTATTCAATGATTAATGACTATTGTGTTTTTGTTATTCAATGCTTGTTTTCTGCTATCTGTTATTTGCCTAATATTAACTGGGTGTTAGTGTTATCTACTATGTTAGTGTTATCGACTATCTGTTATTTGCTTGGTTTATACTTTTTGTTGGTTGATTATTAACTTAGTGCACTAATAAATAAATTCAAAGTTTTTGTTTATAGTTACAATGGTAGGAATTAGCAGAAGAAGAGGCAGCGTTAACAATCAAAGAATTAGAGGATCGGCAAATACAGAGAATGAGACTCGTCCGACATCAGATTCAGGGCAACCAAAGACACTTATATCACCTTCAGGCATATGGTACGGTTCATTTACATTGCATAATAACTGATCTCTACCCTTTTGGAGTAGCCTTAATCTCTTTCGCCTACAACTAACCAAGTCTAGTAGGTTGGATTGGCTTGCTTCTATGACTTGTATGAGAAGAAAGGGTAACTATTAGTGCATTTCTTTTCTTGGTTTGGACAGCAAGCAGCGTCCAGTACTTCCTTTTGGTTTTCTTTTCCTTTTGGTTTGATGTCCGTAAATAAGTTGTTTAGGTGTTTCTACGTTCTAGAGAATGATGGTGGCTTGTTGTTTTCTTCAGTACATGTGGATTTCTGGTTTGTAGATTATAGTTTGGTGTACTCATATGCTCTGATTTTGCATTATAGTTCATTTTTCTTAGATTTTTGGTTAATTTTAGCTCATCACGCTTGCATTTTGTTGTTCAGTGTGAAATGTCGTTGACCTTTTCGCTTTTGCTGAGTTCAGACAGCTGCAGTTTTTATTAACTTCATGAGACAATTTATGTCATTTTGAGTTTGGGTCAGATCACCACTTTGACTAGTTCAGACAGCCCTTTGACTATTCAGTGTAAGCCATATAACTAGGACAGTCCGAGTGTCCACATGGGAGACAGATCAAGCCGGTTTGAGTCATTTTGAGTTCAGGTTTTGTTGGTTTAATATCACGTTTCTGATTGAGTCAGGCTGAAGCCTAGTCATTATCTGATCATGTCAATTTTTGTGATATCTGAAGAGTCGAATTCGAGTCAGGCTGTTGTGTTTGATCAGGATAGAATCACCTTCTTGCTTGACTGTCTGTCTTTGTGCTTCAGAGAATGCTTTTGTGTTCTATTTTTTAAAGTGCATTTCTTTTCTTGGTTTGGGCAGCAAGCAACGTCCATTACTCCCTTTTGTTTTTTTTTTTCTGGTACCTGCCCGAACAGCCTATCATATCACAATCAGCCCATTTACAAGAGCTTGTCACTGTCATAGGATAGGTAAAACAAGAATCCACGACCCGACACCGAATGTATATTGCTCTTGTGTGCAAAATACTAACCTACTGACCACTACTAACCTACTAACTGCAATTTTAAGTCCACACCAACATTTAGAATCTGCGTACTATAGAGCCATGCATAGCAGAGGTGCTAAGGAAAGACATTATCTTATCTACTTGACAAGAATAACAGAATACAAAGGAAAGGTCAGACTCTCGTGCTAGGATTGTCGTCCACTACCTACTTACATTAGAAAGTATAATTAAGTACTCTATGTAGACTTCTCTTTTTAAGCTCCATATGCTTGCCTCTTTTATATAAAGTTTTCTCTCACTCCTCATGTTAGAACTAGAGATAAAAGACACTACTGACCTACTGACCAATCTGGTACAATTAATCTGGTACAATTTATGAACATACTGCAACAGATTAGTGGTTTGAGCATGTATATTGCTCCTATGTATAGAATACTAACCTACTGACAGTACCCAATCTCTTGTCTTATTTCAACTTACTAGTATGTGATAATAACAGGTTCACGAGTAAGGTGGTGAAAGATGCAATTTCTGGTGCGATTAAGTCGAAGACTAATGTTTGTTGTCCTAATTGGAGAGAGACTCCAGCCGACGTAAAAGAGGATTACTGGAATCATTTTAAGGTTATTTTTTTTGCAAATACTTATAGTTAGATTTTTGTCTCTAATATATCTAAAAATAGAATAATTTCACTTTATTTTATGTAATTGCAGAATAATTTTGAATATGATCCAGCGCATGAGGCGCAGCTCAGGATGACATTCAACAAGAAAGCTGGATTGCGGCTCAAGGACTTAGTTTGGCATGTCAAGACGAAAGAGGATGGCACGTGGATGTCAGAAGCTGCCCGTAACGCTTTGTTGCTGAGAAAAGCGTCAGATGCATTTAAGAAAAAAATCAGCGATTAGTAGCGGGAATAGGACAAAGCACAAGGAAAATGGGAAAGTGTTGGGAACCCATAATATGGGTAGAAAATCTGCTATTGAGATAGCGGCTGAGATGGTAAATATTATTCACTAGGGGATCCATTCTGGCCATTAGAGTCTGATTTTGTAATTCACCTTTCGAATCTTCCTTTAAAGCTTTTTTTTGCAGGCTAAGAATGCTGGTGGCAAGATGCCTACGGCTTTTGAATTGTTTAAGCATGTCCATACACCAAAGGGGAAGGATGTAGTGGAAGCGGGTAGGCCGAAGAGCGTCATGGTATGTACTTCCATTTTTTAGCTTATCAAAGAAATTTTTTTAGCCTTAGTGTGTATGTCATATCCTCCTAAATCATTGGTGTGGGAGATTGTAGTTTAGTATTCCATAATGCACCCCTATGAACTAAAGGAACGTCAACCAACCGGACATCTCTGTAGGACTAAACTTGCATCATCCAGCTCAGTTTATACTTTAGACCTTTCCTAGGCATTGATATCAAAAATCTATTTGCCAGTACTTCTATCATGGTGGGTGCCTAAAATATATGCATCAAACATACAAGCTTTTTACATATGTGGGATGGGCTTGGGACCTGTCTACAAGGAGCCTGCTTTAAAGAGTTTACATACTATATAATATAATAAGAGGATGCTTGTGTTCTCGTTCTTTCATCCCTAGTCGCGAGCAGTAGGGTGTAGCAGGGATTGGACAACTGCATTCATAAAAAAGAAGAGGAGTACTTTATTGGTAAGACAAGAGGAATTGTGTAATTGTCTTAAGCAGCGCGATTGGGCTCCATCTCAGTCAGACTTCTCAGTCGTCAAAGTAAAGTCTATTGATGGGTCTAGATTGGCAGGCTCTCTTGTTGTTTTAGATGCGATAGAGGTAAGAGTCCAGAGGAGGCTGCTAGTTCCAAAAGTGTTGTAATCCCTGAACGTACGAGGTTTCATGAGTCTGATGTAGGCGTTTCCACAGTATTTGTAGATGTCAGTCGCCCCTTTAGATTGATTTTTTTGTTATATGGTGACTCTTGCCTTCCTCTCTAGTATAATATATTTTGCTAACTCTTGCTTGCCAACCTCTCTTGCCTGACGCGTTCCAGGGCTCTACTTGTTCACACTAGGCAAAATAAAGGAAGTAGCTTCCATGATAAAATAAAGGACTCCTCTCTGATGAGACTACTGTACTTCTTAATATATGTAGTTATATGCCGCCCTTACCTGCGATTCTCCATATATTCTGGCTTGTTAAGATCACACATATACAAAGGAATTTATTAATCCAAGAGGTCCTTTTCTTATAGAACTTGTCTTAAGTAGCAACCTTTTAAGTAGAGGTGATGAACCCACTGCACTCGTAACCTGCCTGGGTCATTTAAAATCCACTAAACAAGTTTCCCTTTGTTTTATTTGCAGGAATCGTTCACTAATGACGTAGTTGCACTTGAGATGCAAGGAACTTCATACAAGGAAGATGAAGTTTATTACAAATCCGTTGGTGGAAGAAAGAAGGGACAAGTATATGGTCTTGGTAATGCTCAGTCTTTATTCTTTGGTCCGAGTGTCACCTCTACTGGTGCATCTACCCAATGCTACACCCCTGGAGTACTTACTCAACTGCAAACTCATCACGAGCTACTATTGAAGGAAGCGATGGATAAGGCGAACCAAGAGAACGAGGACCGGTTGCAAAAAATGAATCAAGAGAATGAGGAAAGGTTGAGCCAAATGCAATCACAAATAGAGCTTGAAGTGATACGTAAGTTTGAAGAAAAGTTTGCATTGTTAACCTCTACTTGTCAAAATGACTCTACTACTCCCTCAAGAGACCCACATGGAGATGGTAGTGGAACTTCGGCTTCATTTCAATCACTTGCTTAGTTTGTTTTAAAGTTTCTAAGACTTTTTCTTATCTTTTGGACTTGGATTATGTAGAATTGAACTAGTTCTTTTTGGAGTTGTAATGAATTTCTCTTGTTACATTTAACTTTTTCTATGAAAATCGTATGTTCGCATCATTGCGATTGACAAATTGTGTTGGGATCCAATATTGTTTGGTGTTGAAAAATTGTGTAAACGTGCAGGTTATAATACTAGTGAGCGGCTTATGGGGGCATGTATCACGCATGCATGTTAGTACTTATTTTTTTTTTCTTCCGACCGATTTTCAGTTGGAATACGAGGAAAAAGTCAATTTTTTGTTGACCTATTTTTTTTCCTTCCGACCGTTTTTCAGTTGGAATACGAGGAAAAAGTCAAATTTTTGTTGACCTAATTTTTTTTCCGACCGTTTTGTCAGTTGGAATACGAGAAAAAAGTCAAATTTCTGTTTACATAAATTTGTCAATTCCGACCGTTTTTCAGTTGGAATAAGGGAAAAGTCAAACTTTTGCCTGCTCGCTTTGCGACTGCTTTGTGGTTGGAAACTTAGTCGGAACAGTTTGCGACTGAAAAGTGGTCGGTATAGGTGTTAGTTTGCTACCAAAAAATGCGACTGACACATTTCGGTCGGAAATATCGAAAATCGGTCGCAAATTAACGTTTCCGACCGTATTCCTTGTGTTTGCGACCAATATTTTCGGTCGGAAAACACCTATATTTTCGTAGTGTCATATGCCCCCGCTATACCTAAAATACATCCAAGATTGCGAAATTCTATTATCGCAACCACTTCCTTCATGACCGTGAGTTGTTGCTCACGGGCAAGTGTAATGGCAGCCTCATACGCTTTGATGAGGTTCTTGGTGTCGTTTATGATTGCTTCCATTGTTTAGGGTTTAGTGGGTTTTGGAAGGAGTGTTTGTAGAGAGAAGTTGGGAGAAATGCTAAGTTTAGTTAAGGTGTGTATGAGTAAAATTAAGGGAAGTCAAGGTTTATATTAGTGAGTTCTACCTTGCAAATTGCATGCAACATGTACACGTGTCATCATGTCATCGCAACACACTTCACTAATTGCAGTTAATTGATATATCGATTATTCGCTTACGTTCGTACTACTACAATTTATCAATAATTCAAAGATACGTATATTTTTACAACACTAAATAATTTATAATTTGTGTCATCGTAACTTAAATTATACCTAATTTTTAAAACGAAATTGGTAATGTAAATCAATTGTGTAATAGAAACTTAAAATTGTCTATAATTCCTCCGAAATGTTGATTTAATCTGTCCATAATTCCTCCATAATAAATTAAATTGTCCGTAATTCGTCCAAAGTTTTGATTTAATGAAATGTTGATTTAATTGTCCAAAAACTCAAGTTAAATTATACTAATATCGAGTTAAAATTAATCTCACGTTAAATTATACTAATATGAAGTTAAATTTAATATCAATTTATATTTAATTGTCCAAAATTCGTCGGAATTATACTAATCTCGAGTTAAAATTAATCTCAACTTAAATTATAAAATATTATATTCCACCATTTCTTAGTCAATATACAAACATGTAAAGGAACTTTAGTAATGCTTAATTTTATACCATTAATTAGAAATTAACTTACATGAATATTAACAAAATAAACAAAATGATAAATAAATTACATTCTACTTAAAAGATCCTTCAACTCATTTACACAGTCCTTGTAAATGTTCACGGTTGTACCGCAAACATTGTAAGCTAGCATCAACAACTCGATGCCATGGTCGAGTACTTCTTCTTCACCCACACGACCTAACTCGCAACCTTCATTACGAACTTCAATGGTCGAAACCGCCAACTTCATCAACTTGAGTTGTTGTTGACGGACGAAGGTTAATGCTTCCTCGTAACTTCGAAGAAGTGCCTCGGTATGGGTTCGAATTGATTCCATATTATTACGGTTTTTAGGGTTTATTTTTAATGGAACAAAAGCTGACGTTTTGGAGAGAAAAAGAGAGAGAAGGTGATGGGTTTGGAGAGAAAGAGAGAGAAAGTGACGGGTTCTTTTGATAAAATGTGAATGGACTTTGTGTTTCTTACTTTTTATAGAGAAAATGAGAACCACCTTAGTTGGTAATCCGTGTGAAAGAAGCACATTAAGTTGGTAATCCGTGTGAAACACACCAAACCAATGGCCAAGATCTTCTTCATAATGTCATTTTTTTGGAATGAATGGTTAGGATTTGTTGTCATATTATAATGTGAAAGAAGCACATTAAGTTGGTAATCCGTGTGAAAGAAGCACATTAAGTTTTGTCGTTAGGATCGAATTCGTACGATCGGATTGTAGATTCATAACAAAATAGGGTTACAAACTGAATAATTCAGTATAATGTGTTACTAATCTAAAATCAAATTCGTCTAAAATCAAGTTCAGGTATATAACCTATTACTATTCTT
This sequence comes from Silene conica, assembly GCA_029255685.2. NCBI lineage: Eukaryota > Viridiplantae > Streptophyta > Magnoliopsida > Caryophyllales > Caryophyllaceae > Silene > Silene conica. The sequence continues at coordinate 8,346,040 of CM055311.2, read as the reverse complement.
TAATCAAATTCGTCTAAAATCAAGTTTGTCTTTGTAATACTCCATTTATCACTATTATAAAATTAAATTTCTCTATAATGAAGTTCGTCTATAACGTATATTGTAGTTTCTCATTTCAAAGCAGCGTCGTTACGATCAAATTGGTACGATCGGATTGTAGATTTATAAGATCCTACTAATTTAAATATCCATAATCGACGTACAACTGGGTTACGTATTGAGTAAAATGATATTCCTCTAAAAATCTCGATCATATTAATAACTTATTACTATTAAGTAAAATGAAATTCGTCTATAATCAAGTATATGTTTATAACCTATTACTATTCTAAAATCAAATTCGTCTAAAATGAAGTTCGTACTTAAAGTATATTACAAATCCAAAATTAAATTTGTCTAAAATTAAGTTCATCCTTAAAAACTAATAGTATTCTAAATTCACAATATGAAGTGTTAATGGTTATTTTAATAAATGGTTACATTTACGGTTTACATTAACAAAATCGTCTACGGTTTTACGGGGTTAGGGTTTACGATTGACTAAAGTATATTAAAGTTTCCCTATTGAAAGCAGTGTCGTTAGGATCGATTGGGTACGATCGGATTCGTAACATACAACTTATTTAGTAAAGTACATAATTCACGTACGACTGGGTTACATATTAAGTAATATGAAATTCGTCAAAAATGAAGTTCATATTTAGAACTTATTACAATTGAAAAATGAAATTCGACTAAAATCAGGTTCATGTTTATAACCTATTACTATTCTAAAATCTATTTATATTATATTACTAATATATAATATCCTACGGTAGGATTGTAGATTCATAAGAACCTACTAATTTAGTACAATACATAATTTGGTTATGAGATTGTACAATTATAAGAACGGATTAGTACGATCGTAAGATTGGATTGTGTAATAGAAGGATCAGGTTTGTGTTTCCGTAGGATATTCGTAACATTCTACTGGAGATCGGAGTATCTTACGAATATACGTTTCAATATTTGGTGATCCAACCCAATCGTAGGTATTCTACTTAATTAGCACGGTCTTACGACTCCACGATCCAATCAAACCCGTCCAATATATTTCACATATACCCTAAACCCTAAACCCTAAAACCATAAACTCTATACCAAAACCCTAAACCCTAAACCCTAAAACCATAAACTCTATACCAAAACCCAAAACCCTAAACCCTACACCATAGACTCTCATCAGAAATACATAAACCCTAAACCCTAATGCGTAAACCCGAAACCCTATTCCATGTTCCAAAAACCCATTTTAAACCAAAGCTTCCACAACAAGCTTTTCCAAAAACACATTTAAAAGAAAAGCTTCTACAACAAGCTTCACAATTACCCAAAACTAAAATAATAAAATTTAATAAAATAAGAATTAATCATCAACTTACAAACTAAATCTTCCAAATCTAAGTCGTAAAGCTAACTAAATCTTTCAAATGCAACTAGTAAATTTATTCTTTCAAATCTCTCCGGCATTTTTTTTACATTTATGAAATTAGTCGTCTTATTAATTCACAAGTCGTTCTTTATTTATTTTGCTTTCTAAACAAATTCTAAGCCTTTTCGTTTTTCAAAATTGTCATATTTCAAAATCAAATTTCGTTTTAAATTTTTTTCAGTTAGTAAACAAATTCGTTACGTACTTCTTTTTCTAAAAAAATATTTTCAATAAAAAATTAACGTTTTAATTTGACTCCAATTTGTAAACATATTGAACACATTGTCGTTTTTAAAAATAGACGTTTCTTTCCGTAAATATTCCTCGATACTACCAGTTTATCGTAAATTAACGAACAAATTACAAATATTATTTTAATATTAATCTTACAATAAAACATAACAATTACCCAAAACAATAACAAGAATTTAAAAGAAAACAATTAATTACTCATATTCAACTTGCAAACTTCATCTTCTCCAAATACAAATTATCAATGGCCACCAATTTTGACTTAAACGAAGAATATCAGGTATCGGAATCAAAAGAGAACGACATTTTTGACGAGGTTGACACCAACATCGACATCCTACAAGAGGCAGCCGATGTTCTTGTCGGAAATGGTGACGGAGGACCTGCTGTGGAGCCCACCGTAGGGATGGAATTTGATTCCGGGGTGACCTTCACCGCTTTCTGTTTCACCTACGCATACAAGAAGGGATTCGAACTATATGTCCGGAGTAGCACAATTATGCCGACTTTCAAGTCGCAAGGTGTACGAAAGAACGACGCTGGTGAGGAAGAACCGCGGTTCCATATGATGTCCAAGATCAGGCTAATGTGTTCTGAGGCCAGTCCAACCCGGAAAATAAAACAACCCCAGGTATGTACAACTTTCATATTCGGTCAAATGAATGAGCAAAATAGGAAATTCGAAATTAGAACATGTAATTTGGAGCATAACCACGAAGTGACTCCGGAAATGAGTCGACACTGCGTCCACTACAGGCATGTAAGCGAGTATTTCAAAGAGAGGTTGATGATGAATGACAGGGCAGGCATCCCCATCACCCGCAGCTTCAACACTCTCGTTAGGGAGGTTGGAGGACTTCAACATCTTCCTTTCACCGGGAAGGACGCCAAAAACTTGGTGAACGTAGAACGACGCAAAACCAGATTGCGCGGTGACGCGCAAGTGGTACTTGATCATTTCGAAATGTTGAAAGCTCAGAATTCAGATTTCTACTACGATGTTGAGAGGGACACGGACAATAAATTGCTCAACATTTTTTGGTCTGACGCAAGGTGTCGTGCGATGTACCAGGCATTTGGTGACCCCGTCTCATTTGATAGCACTTTCCTGAGCAACAGGTATCAGATGCCATTCTGCCCTTTCGTCGGTGTCAACCACCACGGGAGTACAATAATCTACGCAGCAGCGTTAATATCACACGAAGAGACAGAGTTCTTCACCTGGGTGTTCAACAACTGGGTAAAATGCATGGGCAGAGCTCCACGAGTGCTACTGACCGATCAATGCGGGAAAATGGTGGGGGCCATCAGAGAAGTATTCCCGGAAACGGATCACAGGTTGTGCCTTTGGCATGTTTTACAGAACTTTGATAATCATTTGAAGCATCATCCTAAATTCGATGCCATAGACAAAGATATGCGCACAATAGTTCACGAAAGTGTCACGGTCGAAGAATTGTATTCTCTGTGGGCCGAATTTCTGGATAAACACCACTTGCGACAGAACAGGTGGTTAGCCGACGCGTGGTCGATAAGAGAAAGGTGGATGTCGGTGTATTGGAAGGACACCTTCTCTGCTGGCATGTCTTCCACGCAGAGGAGTGAGCAGACAAATAGGCTGATCAAAGGACACGTGAATATTGAAACCGGACTGATTCGGTTCATGCACCAGTATAATGACGTCGTACAAAAAAAGGTAGAGGACGAGAAGGTGAACAACGCAAGAGACGCAAAGAGTCCGCTGAAATGGGATCCCCAATTGCTGTTCGAGGATATCTACAGTAAGGTTTACACGAACGCCAAATTCAAAGAGGTCAAGACCGAGGTTTACGGATGCATTAGCACTAACGTCGAAACACAGCCAAGCCCTATCGATCACATTAAGAGGTACAGGGCCACTTCGAAGGTCACAGAGCCAATTTGGAGGAAAGATCACAGGACTTTCGAGGTCACAATCGACACGAGGAACGGTAACTATATTTGCGGGTGTAAGATGTTTGAATTCCGTGGGATCTTATGCCGCCATATCATGAAGTGCCTCGACGTGTTAGACGTGAAGGGAATCCCGGATAAATACATCTTGGATCGATGGCGAAAAGACTTGGTACGAGGATACGAGGCCATCTGTGTTGGGTATTACGACCCGGAAACGAATGAACGCAACAAAAAATCAGTCGGGATGAGTATAAAAAACAACTACATTAAAAGGTTGGCGATGCAAAGCGATGAGGCGTCCGCAATCTACAAGACTCGTACGGACGAACTAATCAGCGAACTTGAGGCTATGGCCGAGATACATGCCGTAGACTCCTTTGCGGCAGATGGGGTGTCATTGAGAGTTTGGGGTCGGAATAGGTTAAGTTTAAAGCAGCACAAGGCGAACGCAGCGAGACGGGAAGACGACATTGCCGACCCTCCAAGCAAGCGCGGGACGGGGAGGAGACGTTTGGATAAGCAGAAAAAAAGAGGAGGAGAAACACCAAGGCTATCGATGCCGCGGGTAATATATTGCCAACGAGCACGACCCGAGCAACCCAACCCCCTAACGGTGAAGGATCATCGTACATGAGCGGTTTCAGCGACACAAGAAACACACCCACGGACGTCACTCCGATTTTTGCAGCTTCTCAAACGACGCCCACGGTATCCCACCCACATCAGTATTGGCCGCAATACTCGTCATCGCAGTTCTCCGACTCTCAACAACAGTCGCAATTCTCCAACTCTTTGTACACAAATTACAGTAGATTTGGTTGAATATTGTAATTGATTTACACGTTTTATTTTCAGTTTCATTAATACACATTTTTACATATACCCTAAACCCTAAACCCTAAACCATATACCCTAAACCCTAAACCCTAAACCCTAAACTCCAAACCCTATTCCATGTTCCAAAAACCCTAAACCCTAAACCCTAAGCCCTAAACCCTAAACCCTAAACACTAAACACTAAACACTAAACCCTAAACCCTAAACACTAAACCCTAAACCCTAAAGCGTAAACCCGAAATGTCCACTCAAAATTCAAACTATTGTAAACATCTGGTTGGTAGCGTAAATGCATTTTCACAAACATACGTTTTAGACAACACACAATAGTCAATCTCTCTATACCCTTGATATTTTCCTGATCTCCAACTTTTTCCTATCTCTGAAAGAAAACTTCCAGTTTAGATCAAGCACGAAGACGGGATCACTAGGTCGAACGAATGTGAGATCGATAACCCCTAACCACCATTCACCATCAAACCGGAACACGTTCGTCACAAAAACTCTGTAACACCACTCATACTTCCAACTACTACTCTTAAAGTAAGTATTGACTAATTTAATGTATTCAATCATAAGTAGTATATAGACTGATTAAATGAATTGTGCATAAATTTAAATTTGTTACAACGATAATATTAGATGTACAGTCACCTGAATTGTAATAGATTTATTTTTGTTAAAATGGTTTAGTTGCGAAATTGGATACAGGTTATTAAGTACGATTGAAATTAGTGGTAACTGGTTGTGTTCCGCGTGAATTAAACGTTTAGGTATTGTCGATTTCCTTAACTACTGCTTTACAATGTGGTTAATTGTTGTAGTTAATAGTATTGTGAAAACTGTAGTAGTATCCCTCAAACTGGCTGAAATTTGGGTGTTTATGACTTCCCTGTGCTTTCATATTTTTAGATCTGTTAGTCAATCACTTGAAGTTTCTGATTCTTGAATTGTCATGTTAAACGAATGATGGAGACGGAGGTAGTATATAGTGGAATGGTGAAAGCCGTAATAGTAATCCTCGGACTTTCTGATATTTTTCTGTTTATGACTTCTCTGTGATTTTATATCTTCAGCTCTTTTGGTTAATCACTTTACGTGCCTGAATCTCGACCTGTCATGATAAGCAACCGATGGAAACAGAGATAGTAAGTAATAGAATTTTGAGAGCTGTATTAGTATACCTAAAACTTCCTGAACTTTTGGATTTCGTGGCTTCTCCATGGTTTTCAGATTTTTGTTCATTAAGTTTATTGCTTTAAGTTTTAACTTTTCGAACCTGTACCGTAGGAATATAGTGTTGTAAATTTCTTCTGCTTACTGAATTCAACTTTTTCACATATAAACTGATTTGGGTTAAGGTTTGGTGGTAAATTATGTAATTTCTGCAGGATTTGATTGGGTTTCTTTGTCTGCAATTAAATAGGTATGCCTCGCTGTACTGGTGTTGGTTACTTTTACAGAGAAGACAGGCGTGAGTTTGAGAATGACTACATACGATGGAAAAAGGAGCAGTTCAGATCTAAATCATTGCTCGAAACACAGTATGTGCTAAAAGAGACGACAGTAGGCGATCGAATTAACCATCTATTGCTCAGGTCTGATGAGCTAATGACTAGCATTTTTTAGAGGCTCAATCATCAGGACAAACGTAGTATGTCTGAAGTGTGTAGAAAGTGGGCTTCTTTATTTGCAATTGGAAAAGATACATCTAAGTTGACAGCTGATTATAAGAGTCAGGTGAAGAGAGAAGAAATAAACGGGTTAATAGTCAGATCAAGATGGGGTCGTGTGTTTTCTATCCAGTGTAGCTGTCTTGATTTACCAACGAAAGACGCAAGGTATGTCTACCATTGTTGGATGGAGGGAAACAAAGACATGGATGATCCAACTGTCCATGACGATGGCCCCTTTGAATTATGGTCAGAGGATGAGGCGTATTACGATTAAGAATAGTAAACCCAACACAGTAGGTTTAATGCAACAATGTTGAATTGTAAGCTAAACTAATGTAGACCAGGAACTCTTAGTTGAAGCTTTTCTTGAATAACAACAAACAAGTAATGGGTATAAACATGTTACATATTATCGTAAATTAAATCATGTCGCGATTTAGTATATTCAAATATGCTATACTCGTATTAAATTTATACTCTGCAATAATATTTTTTCAAAAAAAATATCGACATCACAAAAATATACACAACTCAAGTAAAAGAATTTAAATAATCCCTCACAACAAAATATATTACCAAAAAATACAACATAGAGGCACTCAGCAAGGCTCAAACCTTCAACCTATGTAGCAAACGACAACTTACACAATCAACAATCAACCAACCCACCCACTGTAAACAACTGATTACTTCACAATCTTTATTAAATATAAAGACTACTCAGGAAGTGGTTAATGGGAAAAAACCATAAAAAACTATCTCTACTTATTTTTTTTTTCAGTTACTTAAAAATATTTTTTTTAAAAAATATATCATCTTCTCTTCTCTTTTTTTAAATAATAATCTAATTGAGAAAAATACCATATAAATACGACATTAAGATACGAGAAATACGGATACTAAAAAGTAATATATTAAAAAATATATATATAAATTAAAGTATACGGTATAAATACCGTATATCGTATACCGTATAAATACCGTATAAATGTATACCGTATGCCGTATACCGTACATATTAAATACAAAATACCTTAAATGTATTCTCCAAAGCAAATTGTGTTGAAAAAGTACAAAATTACAAAAAGTAAACATGTCTTAAAGTATAATTTAGTGGGTAATTAGGTGGGATCATCCTGCAAGTGGGCATTTAATGCAAGGAATCTCAAGAAAGATGCAAAAATCAGATTCCAACAAAATGGACACATGACAGCCTCTCATTGAAAGTGTAGCAAACCCTCCCTAGACCAGGTGTAACTCCAGCCTTTTCGAGTACGAAGGTTACATAATTCAACAATTTACACAAAGCCAATAAATCTTGACAAAATACACACACAATAAATACGTTTCAGGCTGTCAGTAATATCATTTATCTTCATACGCTATACACTTGTTACACAAAATCAAAGGATCCTTAATTTACACTATATAGTACTTCATATACATGTGTCACAGAAAAAATCAACGGACATACCAACATATGTAGATTATACTGTACTATTTTGATAGATTATTAGACAAATAATTCAACCTATTAACATCATCTGTTTCATAAAATATGCAAATTAAACTTGTTGGGACTCTTAATGCTATTGTCCCAACAATCAACCAAGGGACAGACCATGTCAATGCAGCTTGCCTGCTTCTTGGCTGTTGCATAATAGTATTTGTAAATTCAGCTTCTTAACCTTTGTCACCATTAACATCATCTTTCGTCTTCCTTAAAATATGTCTAAGCAACATATCCTGCTTCGTCCTTCATTCCACGGATATATCCGCCTTACTTCTCGTTCTTGAAACAACAATGAACCAAGCAACCAATAAGAAATATCAGACTACTGATATAGTAATCTCCCCTACTAAAACGCGAGAAAATTACTATCTAGAATGCAGGCAACCCAATAAAATGAAGATTCTATGCACTCGCCGTACAAATTTATTTAATTTTCGTGCAATGAATGGAGGGAGAATCACCACAGGTGACCTTAATTGTTTACTAGAAGACTGACTGCCTTGAACAGCCTCATATCCTGATGAAGAACTGATTGACTTATTATGTACAACTTCCAGCATATTACATCCATCATCACTCTTCTTGCTGCTCTTTCGAAGATAAAAGCTTCTACTTCCAACATCCCCAATCGCATATGATTTGTTCAAACCTATATATATATATATATATTGAAATTTGGTGTATGAAGCTCATTCAACAGATATGACAGTGAAAATAATGAAACCTAAGAAATGTGATTGTAAGATCGAAGATAGGAGGAGCTTACTTTGAAGACTGAAGTAGGAAACATACAAATCATAGGAAGAAGTTGCGTTGTTATGAAGGGGCGGAGAACGGCCTTCTTCCCCGTATTTTTGAATAACAAGCTTGATTGTGTCTTCAACATTAGCCCCCAATCGTACCAGAGTCTTAATTGGCCCTGGACTTCCTTCCACTGTCACTGTTATTAGCACCTTTGCGTCCTTCTGATATTCCTGCCATTATTACAGACCCCATTCGATCAGCATTCGTCGAACTATAACTCTAACATGCAAATTTCATAGTTGAACTCCATCCTTTTCGTCATATAAACTCGTGAACGTCTCTTCGCGAGCAGGCCGGAACGACACCAATACGCCATACATGACATTTAAGAAATCTGGCAAGGGGCGATTGACTAGTTTCTTCGCTCTTTGTTTTTTTTAAATGAAAACTTGACATTTTTCGAAAACAAAATAGTGTTACTCGAACCACACAATATGGTATATCGTAATTATCAAAGAGTCTTACTTGTGACGGATACTATCTGTCACAAACTAAAGACATATAAATCCTCTCACAACAACAGGACAAGTGGGAAGACAAGTGGCAGAAAATGGATCATTTCATGGTCCTGTCACTCGCATTGTGTGAGAGGGGCGACACATAGTGCCGTCTTCAATGAGAATACCAATATGCCATACATGACATTTAAGAAATCTAGCAAAGGGCAATTGACTAATTTCTTGGCTCTTTGTTTTTTTTTTAATGGAAACTTACATTTTTCAAAACCAAAATAGTGATACTCGAACCACACAATATGCACAATTATCAAATATAGTCTTCCTTGTGATGGATACTATCTGTCACAAGCAGCTGAAAAGTAATCCTCTCACGACAAGCCAAGTGAGAAGCCAAGTGACAAAAAGTAGGTCATTTCGTGGATTGTGTCACTTGCATTGTATTGTGAACATGGTTATTTGATCAAATTTTAGTAGACTGAATAAAAAAAAGCAAAAAGTAGAAAATTGATGAAATTTTGAAATTACGTAAGACAGACGTAGTTCAACAAGTGTTTCCTTAGAAGACATACATACTTAGCTTGATACCAAAGCAATACAAAAGATTTAGACGATGAGATTAAAATGAATGAAGTAAATTAAATAAATAAAGAATCCAATATAAATAAATAGATACCGCATTAATGTGAGGCGTGGGTGACGCAAGCGTTTGTGAAGTAGCAGTGCACAAAATGATGTCATCCAAAGTGTGAACCCGGCCGAACCAAGTCCCTTCATCAGAATCTAAGCTCCGGAGACTCTCATCGTCTTGAAAAATGATAGGCTCGGAATAACATTTATGGAAAACTTGAACGGGCTTTGGCGTGGGCCTCAGTCGCTTCTGACTCTGCCTTTGCCTTGACGGGGAGGCAGAGAGGTGGTGCGGTGATTTTAGACGGCGGCGAGTTGAGTGTGGGGCCCGTTGACGGTTACTTGAGGTAGTTTCCTCCGCGGGGAACATGATAGTGAAAATCGGATAATCGGAAAACTATATTACTCCATAAACGATATGAGTAGATATATATAGATAACGGTATTGATATTTTGTAGGGTTAAAGTAGTTAAAAGGGGAGGAAAGAGGGAGGAAGTTGCAGAAGTTTGGCAGATAGTTTAAAGGCCAATGAAGGAAAAAGAATGGCCAAACAAGTAAACAAGAAAGAAAGAGAATAAATTTGGTTGGTTGTGAATAATGAATTATGATGATGGATTGTAGACTTGTAGTTAGCGTGAGAGGGAAGAGATACTCTGCTCAACTCTGCTATTACTTCATTTCTCTCCCCCTCTTTCCTCTTTGTTTTCACCCGACGATTCCTGGCGAAATATGGTGCCAACTCCCGACTTTTATATACACACAGTCCTTCTACTCTCTTTTTTACCCTCGGATGCTACTATTGCCTTCTCTCTTTCTATATTACTCAATCCTATTCTATATAGGATGTGAGTTCTCATGCTGATGCAAATTAAAGACTATGGCTCAAGATTGATACTCCCGTCATGAGTTAGATACCGATAATATGTCTTTTATAACAATGTAAGTGGGAAAATAAGCGGGGTCAAATGGAGCAATTCGGATCATTTCACTTGCATTTTGTAAGACCGGACAATATTTGTCTTAAACTTGAACGGATAGTATCTGTCTCCAATGAGAATTTGTGGATATAAATACAAGTTTTTTTTAGGGGTGTACTAGATTTAATGCCCGTGCAATGCCCGTGCCACTTGTAAAATTATATTTCTCGAGCAGTATTAGACTTTAACCTCTTTAAGTCATAAAACACCACTACAAATATCAATTCTCTTGAAGAGGCTCGGTGTAAACTCCAATTTCAAATCGACTAAGTGATAGCGGGGTTTGTCGCCTTCCCCCGATCAAACAATTATTTATAAAACTCAACTACTAAACTAGTGTAGTAGGGTAGTCGAGGTCGATCCACAGGGAGGTCAAGTTTGAGTACTAGTCTTGTCTTAGATTATAGGTTAGCTACGCAAATCAATAAGGTGATTAACATTAAACTAATTAACTAAACTAAAAATGAATTAAACTAAGACTATTAAATTAAGAAAGCAAACAAGCAATATAACAAAGATAAAAGCAATAAAGAAAGGCCTAGGGCCCGATTTCACTCCACCATAAGCGTTCATGATTATGATCTCTCTTAACTAGTCGACGGGTATGGCTTATAAGGGGGAAAACGCCTCTAATTCGCTCATAGACTCCCTCTCGGGCTCACTATAAGACACTAGCAATCCCGACTAACCCCCCTCTCGGGTTCGAAAGTCGATGTCCTAAGTTAAATACCCACGTTGGTTTCCGGGTCATCCCTCCCCTCCTCTCGAAGGTTGATTTCAAACGCTAGACTAGGGGGTCCTCCCTCGGTTCTCCCTTTCGGTCTCAACCTAGGTAGACAATAAGGTTAAGCAAGCCAACCCGACTCCCAACCTAACCGACTCTCGCCGATGGACAAGGGTCTAGAGTCAATGAAACCCGCAAAAACCCATAAACAAGCCAAATCCCCTAGTCTACCCTCACAAGCCAAACCCAAGGACTAATATAGTGAGAAATCAATAAAATGAAACACCCATGATGGAGCTAATCGAGTCCTAGTAAGAGACTACTCACTAATCATAACTAAGAAAGTCAAATTCATAACAAAAGATGATACTTTGTAATTAAACATGATTAAGGATAAATTCTTACTATCAAACATGCAAAAACCAACTACAACAATGATCTAAGGCAAAATAAATCAAAACAAACAATAATCAAGCCCAAGGGAAGAAACTTTGTGAACAAGCTAAGTGCAAAATTCAAACTACTAAATCAACAAAAATGTAAACAAAAGACAAAATAAAGAAAGAGATAAGAAATATACCAACTAGGAAGAACAAGGAAGAACAATGAAGCAAAAAGAACAAAGGAAGCTTGAGAACTATTGAAATTGATTAAGGGTTTGTTGCAAATTCCAAAGGAAAAAGGGTTTCTCTTGCTAAAAACTTGAACTAGAGGTAGGTGTACAGTAAAAAGAGAAGGAAAAATGCTTATATACTAGGTTAAGAAATAGCAAAACGACCCACTACATTGTCGTTCAAGTAAACAAAGATCTGCGCAAAATTTGAGCTGGGCACGGCAAGAACCGCAAGGCACGGCAAGGAGGGCACGACACCTTCTTCCTTGGAGAGGAACCGCACGACAAAGAACCGCAAGGCACGGCAAGGAGGGCACGGTTCCTTCTTCCCTGGAGAGGAACGACACGGTACTCAAGGCGCCTTCAGTTAACTTCCTTATTTCTCTGTTTTGGGCTATCCATAGGTTTGTGTTGGGCCTTAGGTTGTCAAATGGGTCCATGGGTTGCTTCTTGTTCAGGTGGGTGCTTGTTGGCCCTAGTCGTATCCCTACAAAAGTCGACAAACACAACCAAAACCCGAAATAACCTCCCAACAAGGCAAGTTGAGCGTTGTATGCGAATTAAACACGGAAAAGCACATAAAAAGTAAGAAAACGGGCTACGAGAAAGAGTTTTTAGGTATGGAAAACGCGTAGATAACGGAGTTATCACTAAGATACTTAATTATCCTATTACATCTCCAATTCATTAACAGTATTTGAGTGGTTAAGACTAATGCGAATTCTAATCACTCTAATCGGCTACAAAAGATAGAGCTTTATCTGTGAATTAGATTAAGAAGTGGCAACTTTTATCTTTTCCTATCTCTATTTTGAAACCTCTTATTATATTGTCCAACCAATCACGTCGCTCGAAAAAAACTTCCTTTAATCAACTAATCATATCGCTCGAAAAAAGCTTCATGATTGAAGATAAAATAAAGATAATAAAATAAGTATGAATCATGATTGAAGATAAAATAGGTACATATACTATGAAATAGGTACATATACTATGAAATAGGTACGAAATTACTATGCCACGATCAATAATTGAATTTTTGCATATACTTCGTAAAATTTGCGAATCATGATGAATTGACAGATTCTTACAAAATTAGTTTTTCCATATAACCAAGGATTAGAAAATGAAATTCCGATGAGACATTGGCCGGAAAATTAAAGAAGGCTTTAATTTCACATTTTGAAAAAGTTAAGGGGTTAATTACTCCAATTAAAAGTTAAGGTGTTAAATTTCACAATCCACTAACGTTAAGTGGTATAATAAAGTGTGTATTTGAATAAGTTAAACTAATGATAAATGATTATCGAAACTTTCGAAGCGAGATATGGTAGAGATTTAGTGAGGGTTCTCTTGGTTCTCATTATAACGTGTATTCGCCCTAAACATGCAGGATTATAATGAAAATTACAGTCGTGTATATAGTCATAAGATTAAAAAGACATGAATAAGAGTACAACCTTTAGTCCTTGCGCGAAAGGCCTAAGAACAGGAATTAACACAAATTCCCTCCTATAACTTGCACCCAAGACTTTGTTTGAGACGATGCCGCGTGTGCTAGAAAGGCTCTCCAATTGCCTTGCAATATGGGGAGAGTTATTGAGGTTTTAGATGTGAGATCTGAGTTTTGGGAGAAGAATGCTCTCAAAACCCTAATTGTGAGAATTATGATTCAACAGTTACTGACATAAGGAGAAGGACTCTTCTTATGTAGCACTTATGGGGTTCGGCCGAATTGGGTATGGTGAGAGTGGGCTTTCTCCACTCTTATCTTATTCCTTTGCGTGATTCGACCCGATTAGCTAAATATTATTCGCGGGATTTTTATTATAAATCGTATACGTGTTATCAGGTATTAATGCAGTCGATGTATTAATAATGGCCTGATAAAATTACGATATTGTATAATTACCCAAATTAATATAACTGTTTATATTAATACGCGAATACAATATTTGATTAAATATAACTGCTTATATTTAATTTTACGAACTAAACATGTAATCCGTATTAGCTAAAATTATTTAATCCGTATTAAATAATAATCTCAACATCTTATTGACTAATTTAATAGTCAATACCTTTGACTAACTGTTTAGTCATATCCGGCATAAATGTGATTGTATTTTCATACCTTCACATATCTCAAACGTGTCCTATAGGTGTGACGTATAGGGACCAGTTGATCACCGCCATCCGTATGACAATAACGTCAAACTTATCTAGCAAGCCAATCGTTATTGATAAACGTGGATCAACTGGTAATAATACAGAAGTATGCCCTTGTGATCCTTAAAGATATTTAATAAGTCATTGTACTTAATTGTCAAGGACACCAGCCCCAACAATCTCCCACTTGTCCGTACAATGGTATGTGCAATGACGTTATCACACTACATGTGGAGGACACAAGCTCCAACAAACTCCCACTTGTCCGTACAAGTGTAGGTGCGATAACCGATTCTCATATCCTTTTTAAAATTTCTCCCACTCAATGTAAGACAATTTGCAAATCCGCATTTGCAAAGGTCGTATCTCACAAGCGATCTGTATCAAGAGTGGTTTCCCCGACTAGAGAGTAACTTAACTGATAAAACGAATCTGTATTCGAGCATGGCCATGCATTTCAGTTACTACTCCTCGAGTGGCCCTGAGAAATGATAAAATCCTGATAAGGGTTTGGATATTTCCCTCAACTCGAATCCTGCCGATTTTCGCGCAGCATGAAATAACCCAGAAAAAATCCTCTTGGCCCCTGTTACGATGACCGTGGGAAAGAAACCAAAGTTACCCAAAATCTGCCTTAATCCCAAGAGACAGTTGAAAGTCAAAAGACTCGACTCTAAGGAACACTATGGAGGTCCTATCCACGACCTGGCACCCAATGTTATAAAACATTTAGGACTCCATAACGTTGTCACGGGGTGTCCTACGAGATATCCGTATAACTCGCCTTTGTGATTGGTCAGTCAGCCATGTGACTTATGGCCCGTTGAACCCACCATCAACCAACGTCACAAAATGATTACCTGAGTTATCAGCTTAAGTGGGTAATCAAGGACTAAAACGATGTAATGTAATTCAGTTCACTTTGTGGTGTTCAAAATTGGCGTGCAATTCCACATGAAAAACAAAACATTATATATCATAACAATGAGGTTGAATAGAGTACACGAGAAAATGAATTATTACATGAATTCATAAAAGAGTACTACAACTTAGGAACGCATCTAATTCCCATGGAATGAATGTGCCCTTCATGCTTATCACGTGGTAATGCTTTTATGAGAGGATCAACTATGTTGTCATCCGTAGCGATCTTATCAATAAATATCTCCTTTTACGCGGACTCAGATGTAGAATCTGCTGTAACACTTTGTTTAGAACTTTTCCAGCTGACAGCAGCGCCATTAAGAGTAAAAACGAATCCAGACTGAGATTTCGAGTCATCTCGATCCGTTTGGAAGCTAGCATCTGCGTAACCCGTGGCGCAGAGCGTTGAGTCGCCTCCATAAGTCAATCCCCAATCTTTAGTCCTCCGTAGGTACTTAAGAATGTTTTTCACGGCCATCCAGTGTTGTTCACCTGGATGAGCTTGGAATCGACTGGTCATACTCAATGCATATGCAACGTCTGGACGTGTGCATATCATGGCATACATGATCGATCCTATTGCCGAAGCATAAGGAATCCGACTCATGCGCTCTTTCTCTTCCAATGTCTTAGCTTCTTGAGACTTGCTCAAGTGAAGCCCACTAGTCATAGGAAGGAACCCTTTCTTGGAGTTCGTCATGCTGAATCTCTCTAGAATCTTATCTATGTAAGACTCCTGACTGAGAGACAACATCCGTCGTGATCTATCCCTGTAGATACGGATGCCCAAAATTCTTTGTGCCTCTCCCAGATCTTTCATCTGGAAATGGTTTTTCAACCATGCTTTAACCAAAGATAAGAGAGGTATGTCATTCCCAATCAAGAGTATGTCGTCGACATACAGTACTAGGAATACAATCTTGCTCTCACTCGACTTGATATAGAGACATGGTTCCTCGACTGATCGAACGAACCCATTTTCTTTTATCACTTGGTCGAAGCGATGATTCCAACTCCGCGATGCTTGCTTAAGTCCATAGATGGAACGCTTAAGCTTGCAAACCTTCTTAGGATGATCTGGATCAATAAAACCCTCGGGTTGTACCATGTACAACTCTTCCTCCAAATAACCGTTTAAGAAGGCAGTTTTAACGTCCATTTGCCATATTTCATAGTCATGAAATGCGGCTATCGCTAAGATAATCCGAATGGAACGTAGCATGACTACGGGTGCAAAGATCTCATCGTAGTGCAAGCCTGGCACTTGGGTGAAACCTTTAGCAACTAGTCTTGCCTTATGGATGTCTTGTTTACCTTCCACGGCATGCTTTATTTTGTAAAGCCATTTGCATTGAAGGGGGCGTACCTTTGCAGGTAGGTCCACAAGATCCCACACGTTGTTCTCATACATGGAGTCCATCTCGGATTGCATGGCTTCTAGCCATAGTTTTGAGTCAGAACTGGTCATGACACCTTTATAGGCTGAGGGTTCATTACCCTCTAGAAGTAAGACGTCATCCATATCATGTTCCTCGACCATACCAATGTATCTGTCCGGAGGAATGAAGACTCTTCCCGACCTCCTAGGTTCCTCAGGAATATCTACCGCAGCCTCGGTTGAAGGAACTATTTCCTCCAATGGTTGCTCGGTAGTTGGTTCTTGAACCTCTGATAAATCGAAGGTTCTATTACTCGACTTGTTCTCGAGAAATTCTTTCTCTAAGAACGTCGCACTAGCCGCAACGAAAACACGTTGGTCGGTTGGCGAGTAGAAGTAATGACCAAAAGTTCCCTTTGGATAACCTATAAAGTATGTCTTGACCGATCGCGGGCCGAGCTTATCCTCGTGTCTCCACTTGACATAAGCCTCGCAGCCCCAAACCCGAATAAAGGACAAGTTAGGGACCGTTCCCTTCCATAATTCGTATGGAGTCTTGTCAACAGCTTTAGACGGACTTCGGTTAAGTATTAGAGCGGCCGACAAAAGAGCATAGCCCCACAATGAATCAGGCACAACGGTGTGACTCATCATGGATCGAGCCATATCGAGTAGAGTTCGATTTCTCCGTTCGGACACACCATTTAATTGTGGTGTTCCAGGTGGAGTTAACTGTAGGACGATGCCACAGTCTTTAAGGTGTTGATCAAACTCGTGTGAAAGATACTCACCACCACGATCAGAACGTAGTGCTTTAATCTTTCTTCCCAGTTGGTTCTGTACCCGATTCTGGTATTCTTTGAACTTGTCAAAGGATTCACTTTTGTGCTTCATTAAGTAGACATAGCCATATCTACTCAAATCATCCGTGAAAGTGATGAAATACCTATAGCCTTCTCGTGCGTTGATCGACATAGGGCCACATACGTCTGTATGTATGAGTCCTAATAGGTCGGCAGCGCGCATTCCAACACCTTTGAAGGAAATACGAGTCATCTTACCGATGAGACATGATTCACACGTGCCATATGATTCGAAATCAAAGGGCGAGATAGCTCCATTCTGTATGAGCTGTTTTACGCGTTTCTCATTTATGTGTCCCATGCGACAATGCCATAGGTAAGTTTGATCTTTGTCACCTACCTTTAATTTCTTATTATTCACATGTAATATTTCGGTGGTTTGATCTAAAACATAAATTCCATTCATGGAAACTGCCTTGCCATAAATCATATTGTGTAAGGAGAAAATACAGCTATTATTCTCTATTACAAATGAAAAACCGAGTTTGTCAAGCGCAGAAACTGAAATAATGTTTTGGACAAACAAGGAACATAGTAACAGTTATATAAAGATAACTCGGATCCACTTGGAAGCTGGATCACGTATGTTCCCCTCGAGATTGCAGCAACACGTGCTCCATTCCCGACATGCAGGTCAACCTCACCCTTGATTAGGGGTTCTTGGTTTCGGAGGCCCTGCACATGATTACATAGATGAGAACCACAACCAGTATCTAGTACCCAAGTTCCGTAACTTGCATGGTTAATCTCAATCATGTGAATAAAAGAAGAAGAAGACATAACAACAGGAGTAACACGGCCTGCCTTAATGTCCTCACGATACACGGGGCATGAGCGCCTCTAATGCCCAGTCTTGTGGCAATGGTGACATTCCATGCTTGTATCCTTGCTCTTTGTTTTGCCCTGTGAGTTGCTCGACTCACCTGGCCCACTCTTAGTAAATCCTGACTTCTTAAACTTCGGCTTGCCTACTGTTAGGTCGCCCTGAGCTTTAACTTTACCCTTACCCTTACCCTTACTGGAAATCGTGAGAACATCTTGCTTCACGCTCCCACTTAATTTCAGATCCTTCTCGGTCTGTACGAGAAGAGAATGGAGCTCATGAGGAGTCTTCTTCATGTCGTTCATGTAATAGTTGGCCCTGAAGAGGGCGAACCCATCATGAAGCGAATGAAGCATTCGATCAACGATTATGTTCTCACTGATCTTGCAGTTTAGGGCCTCCAGTTTTTCGATATTCTCAATCATGTGAAGAATTTATGGGCTAACCGCTTGGCCCTTCTGGAGTTTCGCCTCAAAGAAGCGACAAGTATGCTCATAAGAAACGATTCTCGGAGCTTTCGAGAATTCGTTAGTGAGCGTGGTGAAAATCTTGTTTGCACCATGGGATATGAAGCGTCTTTGCAAATTTGATTCCATTGCATAGATGAGTACGTTCTTTATCGCACCCGCTTCCATGACGAAGTCGCTATGAGCGCAAACTTCGTTGGCTCTAGCTCCAGTTCCTGGGTGTGCCGGAATGGGCTCAGTTAAAAACTTAAGCTTTCCGTCAGCAATGGCAGCATTCTGTAGTGCTGCCTCCCAGTCAGAGAAGTTTGACCCATCATTTCTCAGTCTAGTAGACTGATTCATGGAGTCCATGAAGGCTTTTAGCCAGGATTCACGTGCTAGCTTGGCACTTGGCATTGGGTCTTCACCAGCCATTTAGTTATACAGCAGTTTTAATGAACGTGTTCTACACTGAAAAAGAAGATAAAACAAAACCATATAAGCAACTCATTGTTGTGATTTAAGTCTATATTAAATTGAATTTAAACTCGTAGACTCATGCATTTATATAATTGATCTCCCTCAAGAATTATATAAACGATCCCAAGACTCAATTTCCGTATATTGATAAGCCCACAGTTTGGCTAATTCCACTGTTGGAACTCTTGGTCGATAGATTTCCGTATATCCTATCTATTAGTCCATCTCAGTCGCTAGATAGTATCGAGTGACCATGATGTTGAGATAAAATAAATCATCTGTTCCCACTTACCCGACGTAGAAGGGGTCATATTATGCCTACCGACGAAGAAGCGATTCATGGGAGTCTGATTTATAAAGACTAGTCTCAATTTTTGGTTATACGAGGAAGACCCCATCAACTTTTATTTATTCATATTTAAGTGAACTAAAAAACTAGCATATACGTGAATGAATTAAATAAAGTGATGGCTTTACATGTGACACGTGACATCTGTATTGTCACAGAAAACTAACGCGTAACCTCTACATGAGTCAGTTTTCAGGCATGTTATAGGTGGTTTGGTTTTTAGGCGGAATATGATGCAAGCTATTATCGATGAAAGCATAAAGATAAATGCAATAAACGTAAATAAAAGTCCTAGTGTGGCCTATCCTACCAAAATAAACATAAAACAACTTGGAATCCACCGTTGGACCCTAGAAGCTTGTCTTGATGTTCCATCTTGGTCCTTGCAGCGGGAGTGAGCATCCGATCTCCGTCTTTGGTCTTCACAAAATTACTAATTTAAATTACAAATATAACCCTATTTACATTCTAATTTAAATACAAAAGTAATTACATGGCAAAAACCCAAAACGGAGATACAAGATCTTAAAATTACAAGCAAGACTGTGTTCCATCATTACGGTAACACAATCTACTAAGGCCACACTAAGTTACAACCGTTTGCAAAATTAAATACGTTATCGAAAGCATTCAAGGCATTCACAAGACGATAAATAAAATGCATCAACTAAAAATAAAATTCATTCATGACATAATACTGTTATTCTGATTAACAAATTTTTACCAAACCACCTTACGGGATTAAAATTATGTGATTATACCGTTTTAATCACCCAATTTTAATAAATTTATAATCCATTATCTTAAACTGTTTTAAAATAATATGTATCAAACGAGGGTGAACCGTTTCACAAAAATAACATACTATTTCCGTATACAGTATATTATTTTAGGCCATGTGAAAATAAAACAAGATATTTTCGAAAACAAACAGCCAGAAATAAGAGCACTCGATAGAGCAACAGGAGCACTCGATCGTGTGTCAGCGTCACTCGATCGAGTGCAGCAGGGCTCGATTGAGTGACTCGTCAAAAATTGCAAATCGCTGCACTTTCAACCAAAACAAGTTTATATCTTTGATTTAAAACGTGTAAATCATAAATAAACAACAACAAAAGATTCACATATTGCTAAAAGTATCGATTAATTAACAATATGCAAATAAGAATCGAAAAACAAGATCGATTACAACCCAAAAACACACGAACGAGGCCTGGTACGTGGACACTCGATCGAGTGCTACAGAGACTCGATCGAGTGTCAAGGCAGAAAAGCACGATTTCTCACAAATTTAAACCTTATGAAAAACACAATTGTAAAATTTCATGGCCTAAGGCTCTCATACCACTTGTGGGGAATAAAACGTGTATTCGCCCTAAACATGCAGGATTATAATGAAAATTACAGTCGTGTATATAGTCATAAGATTAAAAAACATGAATAAGAGTACAACCTTTAGTCCTTGCGCGAAAGGCCTAAGAACAGGAACTAACACAAATTCCCTCCTATAACTTGCACCCAAGACTTTGTTTGAGACGATGCCGCGTGTGCTAGAAAGGCTCTCCAATTGCCTTGCAATATGGGGAGAGTTATTGAGGTTTTAGATGTGAGATCTGAGTTTTGGGAGAAGAATGCTCTCAAAACCCTAATTGTGAGAATTATGATTCAACAGTTACTGACATAAGGAGAAGGACTCTCCTTATGTAGCACTTATGGGGTTCGGTCGAATTGGGTATGGTGAGAGTGGGCTTTCTCCACTCTTACCTTATTCCTTTGCGTGATTCGGCCCGATTAGCTAAATATTATTCGCGGGATTTTAATTATAAATCGTATACGTGTTATCAGGTATTAATGCAGTCGATGTATTAATAATGGCCTGATAAAATTACGATATTGTATAATTACCCAAATTAATATAACTGTTTATATTAATACGCGAATACAATATTTGATTAAATATAACTGCTTATATTTAATTTTACGAATTAAACATGTAATCCGTATTAGCTAAAATTATTTAATCCGTATTAAATAATAATCTCAACATCTTATTGACTAATTTAATAGTCAATACCTCTGACTAACTGTTTAGTCATATCTGGCATCAATGTGATTGTATTTTCATACCTTCACATCTCTCAAACGTGTCCTATAGGTGTGACGTATAGGGACCAGTTGATCACCGCCATCCGTATGACAATAACGTCAAACTTATCTAGCAAGCCAATCGTTATTGATAAACGTGGATCAACTGGTAATAATACAGAAGTATGCCCTTGTGATCCTTAAAGAGATTTAATAAGTCATTGTACTTAATTGTCAAGGACACCAGCCCCAACAATCTCCCACTTGTCCGTACAATGGTATGTGCAATGACGTTATCACACTACATGTGGAGGACACAAGCTCCAACATCATGCACCTACTACCGATTTTTACATATCTATCATTTTTTATGCACCTAGATATCGTTTTAATGCACATAGAGCCTATTATTTCATGCACCTAGTAATCATTTTCATGCATGTAAAAATCTTCATGCACGTAGTGGTTATTTTCATGCATTTATAGCCGTTTTAGTATGCCTAATTGTATTTTCGTACACTAAGTATATATTTTGTTAATTAAATCAAAAAAATTTGTTTAATAATAATAAAGTGTGTATTTGAATAAGTTAAACTAATGATAAATGATCCATCGAAACTTTCGAAGCGAGATATGGTAGAGATTTAGTGAGGGTTCTCTTGGTTCTCATTATAAGGGTGGTTCTCACCGGATCCCGACCCTATATATATATATATATATATATATATATATATATATATATATATATATATATATATATATATATAATATATCTCCACCATATCTCGCTTCAAAAGTTTCGATGGATCAATTATCATTAATTAAACTTATTCAAATACACATTTTAGTATCATTAAACAATAAATATTGATTTTATTAACAAAATATATACTTAGTGTACCAAAATACAATTAGGCATACTAAAACGGCTATGAATGCACGAAAACAACCACTACGTCCAAGAATTTTTTTACATGCATGAAAATGATTACTAGGTGCATGAAATAATGGGCTCTACATGCATTAAAACGAGTTCTAGGTGCATGAAAAATGATGGATACGTAAAAATCGGTAGTAGGTGCATGAAAAATAACAAAACGTATCTCACCTTGATTTCCGTCACTAGTATATATTTCTAGACCAAGAAATATGTTCTCTAGCCATAAAATTCCATGCTGAATCCAAATATGTCATTAATTTTTTTTTAAAAAGTCCGTAAGGTAGAGTTCTCATGGTTTTCATTATATTGGTGGTTCTCATAGGATCCCAATTCTATATATATATATATATATACATATATATATATACATATATATATATATATATATACATATATATATATACATATATATATATACATATATATATATATATACATATATATTTATATAGAAATTGAATCAAGAGAGTCCACCCTCTTTAAATGAGTCTTGAGTCCACAAACATGTAACACAGGGGAGCACTATTTGTAACACAAATCACATAAGTTGTAACACCTTATATTTTTGTTATAATAAAAGTTTTTAATGTTACAATCTATATGTCTTAGTGTTATAATTAACATGTAACATAGATGAACATGTATTGTAACACTATGCATAAATAATAACACCTCATATTTATGTTATAATAAAAGTTTTTAATGTTACAATCTATATGTTTTAATGTTATAATAGCTAATTCCAGTTATTTAAAAAAAAAACTGATAGACAATTGTTACTAATTGAAACAGAACACATGAAAATAAACATTCATCATCAAATCAACCTCATTCAAACACAATAACCTAGTCCTGTATATGTTGTCATTTGAAGATCTCGGGTTAGAACATCATCAAGGTTACGCCACAACTTATCCTTCAAATTGACAACATTAACTCTATTATAGCCATCAAATATGACAATTTTATAGTTATCATTAATAGCATCATACCCGAACCCGTAACTACAAAGTTCAGCCGGCCCACCATGATAAGGGATGACAGTATAGAACCCGGTGGACGGATTCATCAACATAAATTTCTCGTTATAATTAAAGACCGCCATGAAGTAAGAGCAAGCCATTGCAACAACCGATTAAGGAATGTCCTGATATGGGTCTGAAAAACCAGGGTACAAGAAGGGGTACAGGTGGGTTTTCCGGTGAATCGATATCGGATGAGTGGAGCCCACTTCCCCTGGAGGTGATGGGAAGGCGATTGGTGGCAGAGGAGAGAGAGTGGTGGAGGTGGCGACGCATGAAATTTGGGGAAGAAAATAGCGTTCAGAATTGTTGGGAGACGCATTTGAATCGAAGGAGAGACTTGGCGGGTAATTTAGGGAGGATTTCTTCGAGAATTATTTCTGAAGGAAGCATCGCCATTGTTAACCATTTGAGAATTGGTTCATGATTTCTGATTTATGATTTATGAGTTGATGAATTGAATAGAACTAGTCTTAAGCCATAGCCTGGTTATGCTTCATTTGTAAAGCAAATGATAGATTAAAGACGAGATCTGGTACTCAACCGTTTCACCGTCTCCGAGGGAACGGAAACCGTCGGATCGGATCGACGATTGATCACGACGATGTAATTTGATGATGCTGTGTTGATTTTTGATCTTTCTGATGTTGGTGTGTTTGCCAGAGTGCTGTAATTTTGTTTTGGTGATGGGTGTAGCGGGGGATTTGTGTCTGATTTCATTTGCATATTATGAGACGTTGATTAGTTACATCTAATGGCCCTTATTTGGACTCAAAACTCACATATATATATATATATATATATATATAGAATTGGGATCCTATGAGAACTACTAATATAATGAGAACCATGAGAACTCTACCTTACGGACCTTTTAAAAAAAAATTAATCATATTTGGATTTGGCATGGAATTTTATGGCTAGAGAACATATTTCTTGGTCTAGAAAATATATACTAGTGACGAAAATCAAGGGGAGATACGTTTTATTAATTTTCATGCACCTACTACCGATTTTTACGCATCTATCATTTTTCATGCACCTAGAACTCGTTTTAATGCACGTACAACCTCTTATTTCATGCACCTAGTAATCATTTTCATGCATGTAAAAAATTTCATGCACGTAGTGATTGTTTTCGTGCATTTATAGCCGTTTTAGTACGCCTAATTGTATTTTCGTACACTAAGTATTTATTTTGTTAATTAAATCAAAATTTTTTGTTTATTGATACTAAAGTGTGTATTTGAATAAGTTAAACTAATGGTAAATGATCCAACGAAACATTCGAAGCGAGATATGGTAGAGATTTACTGAAGGTTCTCATGGTTCTCATTATAAGGGTGATTCTCACCGGATCCCGACCCTATATATATATATATATATATATATATATTCCTATCTCTAGTTAAAATATAAAACCATAAAAAGAAGTTTAAAATAGCTCCTAATTTTTTAATGTAGGATGTATTGTCATCCCTACTTATATTTTAAAAAAACATTTAAATTCTAGTGGGATATATATGTGTTCTATTTTTTTTCACAATCCACTAAAATAAAGTTGTCTAATTACCAATTTTCCGTATCTTTTTAATTAACTCTACTACTACTTTAAAATTATTTGATACCATATTTTCTTTCTTTATTCTCCTCATTTTCGATGTGAGATATATACATAAAACACCACTACAAATATCAATTCCCTTGAAGAGGCTCGGTGTAAACTCCAATTTCAAATCGACTAAGATACTTAATTATCCTATTACATCTCTAATTCATTAACGATATTTGAGTAGTTAAGACTAATGCGAATTCTAATATCACTCTAATCCGCTACAAAAGATAGAGCTTTATCTGTGAATTAAATTAAGAAGTAGCAAATTTTATCTTTTCCTATCTCTATTTTGAAACCTCTTATTATATTGTCCAACCAATCACGTCGCTCGAAAAAAACTTCCTTTAATCAACCAATCATATCGCTCGAAAAAAACTTCCTTTAATAATATGGATAGATATTAGAGTTTATAATAATTAATTTATATTAATTTAATTTTTTTTGAATTATAATGAGAATCAATATATATATTAATAATTAAAGGAGCTTTTTTTCTACAGTCCGTCTTGCTTCAGACCGCAAGTTCCGTCTGAAACAATAAGACCTCTCACGAGTGTAAATCACATGGGCGGTGGGACATCTCCATGTACTTTCCCACTCACTCCCTAAATGGGTATTTTGTGAGAGGAAATGATATGCGTCTTACTATTTCAGACGGATCTTGCGGTCTGATAAGAATTAGTGTTTTTTTCTAAGCGCGTAATAGTTTCCAACTTTTACAAAACACTTTATTTATAAATAATGATTTATTAAATTATTTACAATTTTTCTATTCGAATTAGAAAACTAGAAAATGGTTCATTAAATTATTTATATATAATTTTCCTATTAGAATTAGAATATAAGAAAATAATAAATTATTTACAATTTTCAATTAAAATTATAAAATTATAAAATAGTTGACTATTTACAATTTCTTATTAGATTTACAACATTATTATTCTTTAAGATTTCTACAGTTAGATTCTATTTGGTAAAACTGACTGAAAATGTAGCTGAAAACTAAAAAGCTAACTGAAACTTGAAAAACTAACGTAGACATGAAAAGGTAGCCGAAAAGGTAGCTCAAAATTGGGAGCCTGAAAAGGTGGATGAAAATTTTGAACTGATAATTTAGCAGATTATATAAGAAAATGTTTGGGAAACTAATTGAAAAGGTGCTGATTTTGATGAAATGACGTAAAAGGATATAATAATTAATTTAATAATATAGATTTAAGGGGCGAGAAAGTAAAATAAATATAAATCAGGTACCTAAAATCTCAAATACTATTCTAGGTGGCATTTCATTTCGGGTAGCTTATTTGGTTAAATAAGTCTCTTGCCAAACTCTTATGAAAAACAAGGTATTTGAAATTTTGGTCAAATAAGCTACTTTGACCAAATCAGGTACCTGAAATGTCTTGTCAAACGAAGCCTTACTATTTATGGTTATTATATTTCAACGTTTTTATTAAAAATGAAAATGGAAAATGAATTATAAAATAATTGATTGTTTACAATTTTCCTATTAGGCTTATAATATTATTCTTTAGGGATATTCTATATGGTACCCCTCAATTTTTTGACTTTCTACATGGTACCCCTACACTTTTTAAAACATACATGGTACCCTTAGTTGTTCTCATTATCACTACGCGTACCCCTAAACTTTATTTTCCGTCAATTAAACTCATTTTAAAGCTTTAAGTGATAACTTGAACGCGTAAGGAAGCTTGTCATTTATTATCACTTGACATAAGGACACTATTAGGCTCAATATCCATCTCGATCATAATATTTATAGATATATATGGGCTAAAAATAAGGTGAAGGAAAAATTATTGATCTTTGCCAAATTATCACGTCCAAAGAATGGATATTAATTCTATTATCACGTCCAAGAATGGATATTAATTCTAATAGAGTCTTTATGTCATGAGATGATAAATGTAAAGTTTGGTTATGCGTCTAAGTAATCATTTTACGCTTAAAAATGAGTTTAATTGACGGAAAATAAAGTTTAGGGGTACACGTAGTGATAATGACAACAATTAGGGGTACCATGTATGTTTTAAAAAGTGTAGGGGTACCACGTAGAAAGTCGAAAAATTGAGGGGTACCATATAGAATATCCCTATTCTTTAATATTTCTATACTTACTAGTTAAGGTTATTAGTTTTATTCAAGGTTTCATTAAAAATGAAAATGGGAAAGTGGAAGAAAGAACTAACTGAGATTGTTAGTCTTAACATTACAATGAGTCAAAAATAGTGCCACTTGGGGATATAAGACAAATCTGATACTTTTTCTTATGCATTATATTCTCATCTTTTCCATAATATTACTTGACCGTCTTAATTAAAAATGTGTGGACTAATCAATGAAAGTAGTTAAGTATTTAATTCTATACAAATTCTTTCCTAAAATGAACGTTTGCGATCAACTACATATTCGACCAAATTAAGAGCAACACTACTATTTTTTTAATACAAGAAGTGAATATTATAAACTTTCGTATTTAACAATACGAAAAAATGAGATAATTTCGTTAATTAAGTAAAAAAGAAATAAGATAAATGCGAAATATATTATACTTTAGAGAAATTTAAAATATGTCAAATTTTGAATTAAGGAGTATAAATATAAATATTAAAAACCACAATGATGATGTTTGATGTAGATAGGTCAAGTTGAATAATTGTGTGGATGGTATGATGTATTTTAAATGGATATTGAAAGTTATTTCATAAGCAGCGAAATATTTTTTTCTTACATATTTTCACCTTAATTTTTACCGACGGGACATTGTGTTATAGAGTGACACATTCTTTACGGGGGTGGGATAGATAGATTTTGAGGGAGAAAGTAAGTGTCTTAAGGAGTAGGGTTATTCTCCGACTTTTAAGAGTGTGATTTGAGTAGTACAAACGAAAGGGTCGGGGTTGTCGGGGATACAGTTGATGATTTTGATGATCAAGTTGGTTACTTGGGTTGTCAAGTTACGATTTAAGGAGTATAAATATAAATATAAATAATAAAAAATACAATGATGTAGTTAAGTCAAGTGGAATAATTGTGTTGGCGAGATGAAACGTAAGTGAGTATTAGAAGATATTCATAAACAAGAAAGTAATGACAAATGAGAGGTGTTTTTGAGACGGATAGAGTAAGTCGTAAAAATATCAAAATTATATTTTAATTATTAGTATTATCTTAGTAGTTTATTATAGTCAATATCTTTCTTTTTCCTCCATTTTTTTAACTTATTCTTTATAGTGGGACATTGTCTTATAAGGTAAATGTAACATCCCGTATTTTCGTAAATTATATTTTAAAGGTTTTAATTATTTTTACGGGATAAAATAATATTTTAATATTTAATGTTAATTCATTTTAAAATAATTCATTAGATCCGTCTTAAGAACCTTAAGTCCTTAAGACGAATAAAACTTGGCAAGCTTAAGTCCGTATCATAAAACCCGTTCACTTACCAAACCCGTTGTCACTTAAACGGGAAAGGACACTTAAAACCCCTAAACCCTTATTGAATGTCGACATATTGCCTTTCACAAAAATAAGAACTCAGCATCCTTATTTCTCTTTTCCTCCTAAAACCTTCAATCTCTTAATCCATTTTTCTTCATCATCCGATTTCCGAATCAAGGTAATTTATACATTTTCGGAATCCTTATGAAATTTGCAAGACATCTATCACTTTCAATTTCGGTTTCGTTCCACTTCAAAAATGGACTGTTTTGAGAGAAATCCGTTTCTAGCTTATAATAGTCGCTTTTCCTATTGTAGGAAAGGGTTTAGAAGATCCCAAGGTAGTTGTTGTCGAGATTGAAGAGGAGCTAGGAGCATAATCGCTTAAGAGGTGACGATAATGAGAAACTCGGCCTTTATTGTGATATTAGCACTTTACTTGTTTAAGATGGTTTAAGTTTATGATTTTTCATGTTGTTGTTGTTAATGAGACTTAGTATCATGATAGGAATCCTTGATAAAGACCTTCATATGCTTGTTTATGCTATACATGCTTGTTGTTAAATTTCAGAAATTTGTATGCTTGCGACAGATACAAAGTATAATCTTATTGGGGCTTATTTGTGAGGTTTAATGGTTGCATTTGGTGCAATTGATGATTTCATATGCTGGGTAAACATTGTATGTTGCGATTTTAGAAGTTTAGAACCGATTTGGGATGATTTGAGTCTTGTAGGAAAATGCGATTTTTGCGTACAACGGACTCTGAGCCGGTAGGCTGACCGGCAGCCGGTCGGCCGGCTCAGAGTCGGGGTGTTTGTTTTCCGTATGTTCTAGGAGAAAGGATCCTGTGCCGGTAGGTCGATCGCCGGTCGGCCGACTTAGGATACTTATTGTGCATTTTGGAAAAAATTGCAAAGGCTTGGGAAGTGACTCCCACCCGGCAGACCGGCAGCCGGTCCACCGGCTGAGAGTCACTCCTTATATTTTGGATTTTTTAAGATTGGCTATGGGAAGGGACTCCCAGCCGGCTGGCCGGCGGACGGTCCACCGGCTGAGAGCCTCTTCTCATTTATTTCAGATTTTGTAAAGGCTTATGGGAAGGGACTCCCAGCCGGTGGACCGGCAGACGGTCCCGGACCGGCAGACGGTCCCGGACCGGCTGACGGTCCCTGACCGGCTGAGAGCCCCTGTTCTCATTGTTTTGGTTTTAACTTCCCAACGATTATTCAGTTTTGTTTGAGATTCGTTTCGTGTACCTTTCATGTGTGTTTGAGGTCCCCGGAGGATGGGCAACACTATATTGGGTTCGGGAATGGAGAGAGGATAGAGACCCCCCGGTCAGGTAACCGAAAGGGAAACCGGCTCTCCCTCCACTTAGTTCCCGGGATCAATTAAGTGTTGATTAAAAGTATAAGAAAGTTGAACTGTAGATTAGTTCCTAGACTTGGATGATATTGTATTGATGCGTATTAAGGTATGCCTTAAGCTGGCCTCTGAGCTTAATACGTGAGCTTGTTGTCATATATGGGGATATGCCTTAAGCTGGCCTCTAAGCCCTATATGTGTATGGTTGTCGTGTCTGGGATATGCCTTAAGCTGGCCTCTGAGCCCAGACATGTTTGTTGTGATCGCGTTGGAACATGCCTTAAGTTGGCCTCTGAGTCTGACGAGTAGAGCAGCTGCACAACGTGGCATTTAGGTCGTAACACCTCTCCCGGAGTGCAGATGTTTGATGCTAGAACATGCCTTAAGCTGGGCTCTGAGTCTAGTGTCTTGTGTTGTAGTGAAGGGACATGCCTTAAGCTGGCCTCTGAGTCCTTTAGTTTTGGGTGCTAGTCTATGCCTTAAGTTGGCATCTGAGTCTAGTGTCTTGCTGATTGGAAGGTATATGCCTTAAGTTGGCCTCTGAGTCCTTGCTTGCTGAATGATTGGTATTTAGGTTATGTCTTAAGTTGACTGCTGAACCTTTATGCTTGCTGAATGATTGGTATTTAGGTTATGTCTTAAGTTGACCGCTGAACCTTATACTTGCTGAGTCTTATCTGCTTGCCTAGAGTTGGTACAGTGTCAGATATAGGTGTCGATATTGATGATATAGATGTTGGTATTGATGAGTATGATACCTTGGCTTTGTTATTGTTCGTCCAAGGCATTGGACGACTCTTTAGTCAGTTTCGTAAATGGTTTGGACTGAAAGACCCCCCGGCCGGGCAACCGAAAGGGAAACCGGCTCTCCTTCCAAATAGTTTCCGAAGTTGGTTGAGAGCCTTGCATTAGTAATTGCATGATGATATGAGTTTCAGTTATTGAGATATCGATATGCTTCACATGTTTATACATGTTGGAGTGTTCTGTTTGTATTCTGTGTTACGTGTCGTTACAAAAGGTGGCTAGGAGAACTCTAGTCACTCCCCACTGATTGTGGCGTACATGTTTACATGTATGTAGGTACATGCAGGTTGGCAGGGGTTGCTGAGTGCTAGCGAGTGATGATCCGCTTGTCATCATATGACTTACACTTCACGATAGCTAGACTCTAGTTTTGATACAGTTGTTGCTTTTGAGTGCCTGTAGGGATGTGCCATCCCAGGCTGTTGTATATATTTTGCTTCAGTACTTAGAACTGTTATATTTATCTATTTCTGTTTCTATCAGTTTCAGTTTTCAGTTTTAATTCACCTCGCATGTTTGTGTTAAAAAGTTTTAATTCCGCTGCATTTTTAGTACTTTGTATGTTTTATATTTCCGTTTTCGCGAGGGGTTTTACAGTTGGTATCAGAGCATTATTTCTCCCGACGCACTCATGTGACCCCCAACCTTAACTTGACCATGTAATTGAATAATGAATGAGAGATGGGGTAGATTTAAGGACTTGTATTGTTGTCTGTTTGTGCCTTGTTAGGGATACGTCTAACGGTTTATTCTCTTATGATTGAAGAATGACAGAGCCAACCAATGATGAGAATGCTGAGACGCAAACCCTAATTCAAAATCTTCAGGATTGCATAGCTAGGTCGTCTATGCCTTCTTCTTCATTTCAAATCTTGGGAAGTAACCAACCTGTAGGATTGGCTTGGATTATCACCCAAATGTGGAGGAATGCAGCTAAGACATTCGACGGAGAGACTAGTGCTGCGATCCTCACCGCTTGGTTCTTTGACATGGAAAGGAACTTCATGATTTATGGTGTTCGACCTGAGGATCAGACTCGAGTGGCATCTCAATTCTTAGTTCGTGAGGCTAGAAGTTGGTGGTTGACGATCAGTGCTCCTGCTACTCGTGACCCTACTTTCACTTGGAGCCGTTTCAAGACTCTTCTTGGCATGAGGTTTTACCACAGGGACATACGTCAAGATAAGATGACCGAGTTCATGAACCTCCGCCAAGGAACCCTTTCTGTTCAAGCTTTCACCAATCGATTTGAGGAGCTAATCCACTTCGTCCCGCAGCTAGTTGAGAGAGAAGAAGACAAAGCCTATCTGTTTCGGAGCAAGCTTAATGCTGAGACTAGGAGTGTAGCCAGTGGTGACCCGACTTCTTACTTCCAGAGTTACTACAGTGTCTTGCGAGGGGATGACCCCTACCAGATCTATTGTGAAGGAGCTAGGGCCTTCTCTCCTCCTCAACCGCCTTTGCATGGATGCCGAAGCGGGAGACCTCTTAGTCCTCCTGCTTCCTCCCTTCTTGGAACAAGGAAGCGTCCCCAGAAGAACAGGAAGTCCCAGAGAGCTAGGACTTCTCAAGTCCGGAGCATGAGCCTCCCATCGGACGTTCCCCTGAAGTGTTTCAAGTGTCGCAAAGCCCTTCATCCTAGAGTTACCTGTGACGGTAATCCTTACTTATGCTACAACTGCAAGAAGCCTGGGCATTGCTTCTTCGAGTGCCCCGAGAGGAATACCTCTATTGACAGAGCTGTTACTACTGACCTAGAGGCTGAGACCAGTGGAGCCAAAGCTGTTCGGAATCAAGCCGAGACTGGAGTTCACCCTGACCCACCTACTGGTATGTTCAGGCCTACCATCTTATTTATGGTTGATGTACTGGTAGCTGTTAAGATCTTAGTCTCTTTCCTTAGAATTCTCTTGACCTTCCTTGAGAGCTATCATCGTGTCCTCTCGACTTCACCTAGTAACTTGCTTATCCTGAAACACCTTGTGCGGTAACCTACCATAGACAGACCTGGGGAATTTCTTGAGGTCAATTGTAGACCGTGATTGGGAGAGTGTTGTTACTTGAGGAAAAACCTAAGGAGCTGATGGAATGTGTTTTGTTGATCTTAGTGTCTATATGTTACTAATTTGAAGAGCAAGTGAACGATGAGATAATTGTGCTAGGTAGAGTGTTATACATGGCTTTCGATGGAACTTAGGTGTGAGAACCTGGCTGAGTCATGGATGATTGTAAGTTTGTAATTTCCATTAGAGAATTTAGAGGAACTTGGAGTAAAGATTGATTTCGAGGAATATGCTTAAGGTACTGATGTTGTCTGATAAGTGAATGAGGTAAGTTAATACTGTTCGAACTTGAGGAACGAGAGTTGTTAGTAACGGCGTGAGAACATTGGAACAATTACAAGGACTGTGGATTTAACTGAGCGGTTGATCTTAAGTTACTTAATGGATCTTAACATTTATCTGATGAAGGACTTAAAGGAAAAATTTAGGATGCATCACCAGTTTGAGGATAGAATAGAATGATTCATTGGGAGATGTAGTTCGGAAACGCATTGATTTAGGCGTGGTTATTTGGTGGACTATAATGCGAGTATAGTAGATACATCATACGAGTTTAATAACCGGGTAGTTGATTTCATTGCCAATTGAGGAAATACCTGAGATGAGTTATCTAAATTTTCGGGAATAGGTAACTGGAAGGATAATATTGCTTTAGACTTTGAGGAACCTTGAGATTTGAATCGTTTTGAGGAACTAGTCAGGAGAACCAGTCATAGACTCGCTTGACTTGGAAGTTGTTACCTTAGTGAGACCTTACCTTGCAATGTTCGTTTTATGCTAATAGATGACTTTGGAGAATTTAGGATTTCGAAGTACCCCCATAGGATGAATTTGATGGAATCGAACTACGTAGGACTAAAGGATATAGGTAATTTTGGTTATGGCCTTTCTTATTGAGAAACGTCATAGTATAGAAAGTTTGGTATCTTAATTTCAGAACTCGATGTTTTGGTGATAGAATTCAGGTTTAGAGTTTGAAAGTGCGTGAACCTTGGTCTGAAGTATGTGTATTAGGCTTCCACCTCGAGTGAGAGATCCTTAACCTTAATTGAACAGATTTTGTGTGAACTGAGTGAGAGTTTTGGAAACCTTCTTGTTGAGAAATACCTTGTTTTGTGGATGAGAGAGGGGTAAGAGGGACCGTGAGACCATTGTAAGTATTGAGGTCACTGAAAACGTCTCCTTGGGATATGCTAGGATTCGTCGAAAGGATGTTTCGATTTGGATTGAGTGGTTAGCGTACCCATGTTTGGCAAAGGTTACCGTCTTCTTTAACCTTCAACTTGGTTGTTCCGTTCCTTCGATTATCCTTTTCATGTTCTGACGGCCGCAAGGCTTGAAACTTCTAATTCCGCCTGTTGAAAACAATCTCTATGACTGTTCCTACGCTCTCAAGCGATTGTTTTTGAAATTTGTTCCCCAATTGTTGACTTTAAATTCACTGTTTTTGGAAAAAGCTTAGTTGTTTTGAGAATTTGAAACTGCTTTCTCTTCCGTTAGAAGCGACTTTTAGTCATTGTTACAATTTTACTTTTTCAAGAATTTGAGATTAGTAATTTATTGAAGAAAAACTTGGTTTTAAGGAACGTAACGTTTCACGATTTTGTCGGATTTCAGCGTTGACTGCCACTAGAACTTGTTATTGGAGACGTCTGATAACCTGTGATATGCTTGTCAACACCGAATCAATCTAATTTTGAACTTTATTTGAACAAAATTTTGGGACTTGTCTCAGATTTGGAATGTCGGACTCTTGAATACGTAACGAGAATCCCAATATCCATTGACAAGACTCGTGCCTTGAAATCTTTTGCTTCTTGAAACCTTTTTGAAAGGTAAAGTTTTTGGTTACCATAACCCGTGTGATACATTTTGAAAGTTAGAGTTGTTCTCGTACTTATTTCTGTCTTCAAGTTTCGAGGACGAAACTTTTTGAAAGATGGGGTGATTGTAACATCCCGTATTTTCGTAAATTATATTTTAAAGGTTTTAATTATTTTTACGGGATAAAATAATATTTTAATATTTAATGTTAATTCATTTTAAAATAATTCATTAGATCCGTCTTAAGAACCTTAAGTCCTTAACACCAATATAACTTGGCAAGCTTAAGTCCGTATCATAAAACCCGTTCACTTACCAAACCCGTTTTCACTTAAACGGGAAAGGACTCTTAAAACCCCTAAACCCTTATTGAATGTCGACATATTGCCTTTCACAAAAATAAGAACCCAGCATCCTTATTTCTCTTTTCCTCCTAAAACCTTCAATCTCTTAATCCATTTTTCTTCATCATCCGATTTCCGAATCAAGGTAATTTATACATTTTCGGAATCCTCATGAAATTTGCAAGACATCTATCACTTTCAATTTCGGTTTCGTTCCACTTCAAAAATGGACTGTTTTGAGAGAAATCCGTTTCTAGCTTATAATAGTCGCTTTTCCTGTTGTAGGAAAGGGTTTAGAAGATCCCAAGGTGGTTGGTGTCGAGATTGAAGAGGAGCTAGGAGCATAATCGCTTAAGAGGTGACGATAATGAGAAACTCGGCCTTTATTGTGATATTAGCACTTTACTTGTTTAAGATGGTTTAAGTTTATGATTTTTCATGTTGTTGTTGTTGTTAATGAGACTTAGTATCATGCTAGGAATCCTTGATAAAGACCTTCATATGCTTGTTTATGCTATACATGCTTGTTGTTAAATTTCAGAAATTTGTATGCTTGCGACGGATACAAAGTATAATCTTATTGGGGCTTATTTGTGAGGTTTAATGGTTGCATTTGGTGCAATTGATGATTTCATATGCTGGGTAGACATTGTATGTTGCGATTTTAGAAGTTTAGAACCGATTTGGGATGATTTGAGTCTTGTAGGAAAATGTGATTTTTGCGTACAGCGGACTCTGAGCCGGCAGGCTGACCGGCAGCCGATCGGCCGGCTCAGAGTCGGGGTGTTTGTTTTCCGTATGTTCAGGAATTTAGGAGAAATGATCCTGACCGGCAGCCGGTCCACCGGCTGAGAGTCACTCCTTATATTTTGGATTTTTGAAGATTGGCTATGGGAAGGGACTCCAAGCCGGCTGGCCGGCGGACGGTCCACCGGCTGAGAGCCTCTTCTCATTTATTTCAGATTTTGTCAAGGCTTATGGGAAGGGACTCCCAGCCGGTGGACCGACAGACGGTCCCGGACCGGCTGAGAGCCCCTGTTCTCATTGTTTTGGTTTTAACTTCCCAACGATTATTCAGTTTTGTTTGAGATTTGTTTCGTGTACCTTTCATGTGTGTTTGAGGTCCCCGGAGGATGGGCAACACTATATTGGGTTCGGGAATGGAGAGAGGATAGAGACCCCCCGGTCGGGTAACCGAAAGGGAAACCCGCTCTCCCTCAACTTAGTTCTCGGGATCAATTAAGTGTTGATTAGAAGTATAAGAAAGTAGAACTGTAGATTAGTTCCTAGACTTGGATGATATTGTATTGGTGCGTATTAAGGTATGCCTTAAGCTGGCCTCTGAGCTTAATACGTGAGCTTGTTGTCATATATGGGGATATGCCTTAAGCTAGCCTCTGAGCCCTATATGTGTATGGTTATTGTGTCTGGGATATGCCTTAAGCTGGCCTCTGAGCCCAGACATGTTTGTTGTGATCGCGTTGGAACATGTCTTAAGTTGGCCTCTGAGTCTGACGAGCATAGCAGCTGCACAACGTGGCATTTAGGTCGTAACACCTCACCCGGAGTGCAGATGTTTGATGCTAGAACATGCCTTAAGTTGGCCTCGGAGTCTAGTGTCTTGTGATGTAGTGAAGGGACATGCCTTAAGCTGGCCTCTGAGTCATTTACTTTTGGGTGCTAGTCTATGCCTTAAGTTGGCCTCTGAGTCTAGTGTCTTGCTGATTGGAAGGTCTATGCCTTAAGTTGGCCTCTGAGTCCTTGCTTGCTGAATGATTGGTATTTAGGTTATGTTTTAAGTTGACTGCTGAACCTTTATGCTTGCTGAATGATTGGTATTTAGGTTATGTCTTAAGTTGACCGCTGAACCTTATACTTGCTGAGTCTTATCTGCTTGCCTAGAGTTGGTACAGTGTCAGATATAGGTGTCGATTATGATGATATAGATGTTGGTATTGATGAGTATGATACCTTGGCTTTGTTATTGTTCGTCCAAGGCATTTGACGACTCTTTAGTCAGTTTCGTAAATGGTTTGGACTGAAAGACCCCCCGGCCGGGCAACCGGAAGGGAAACCGGCTCTCCTTCCAAATAGTTTCCGAAGTTGGTTGAGAGCCTTGCATTAGTAATTGCACGATGATATGAGTTTCAGTTATTGAGATATCGATATGCTTCACATGTTTATACATGTTGGAGTGTTCTGTTTGTATTCTGTGTTACGTGTCGTTACAAAAGGTGGCTAGGAGAACTCTAGTCACTCCCCACTGATTGTGGCGTACATGTTTACATGTATGTAGGTACATGCAGGTTGGCAGGGGTTGCTGAGAGCTAGCGAGTTATGATCCGCTTGTCATCATATGACTTACACTTCACGATAGCTAGACTCTAGTTTTTATACAGTTGTTGCTTTTGAGTGCCTGTAGGGATGTTCCATCCCAGGCTGTTGTATATATTTTGCTTCAGTACTTAGAACTGTTATACTTATCTATTTCTGTTTCTATCAGTTTCAGTTTTCAGTTTTAATTCACCTCGCATGTTTGTGTTAAAAAGTTTTAATTCCGCTGCATTTTTAGTACTTTGTATATTTTATATTTCCGCTTTCACGAGGGGTTTTACAGTAAATGTTGATTTTACATTCAATATGTCGATTTTTTTATGGATGGAGATTGGAGATAGATAAGTTTCGAGGGAGAAGGTAAGTATATTGGGGGATAAGGTTACTCTCCGATGTTTAAGAGTGTGATTTGAGTTGTACAAGAAGATGTCTATAGGTTAGGGTTGTTCAGGAATACGGTTGATTCTGTTGGTCAAGTTGGTTAGTTGAGTTAGACGAGTACGACGAATACCTATTTGGTATGGAAAAAGGATACGTATTTACTAAGGTAATGATTAGAACAACTGATAAAGTAGGTACATAAATTCTATTTCAAAGTTTTATTTGGTGAAAATGACAGAGGCACATATTTCGTAAACACATATTAAGAATCTCTGAAGTAACATATGATGCCCGTCGTTGAGGGTACCAAAGATAAAATTTATAATTCCTAACCTTTAACTATAGATAGTGAAAGTCAGGGTCGAACCACAGAGAGGTGGGGAATGTTTATTGTTTGATGTCTATGTTTTAGGGTAACAAAAGTGGGGGTTTGAATGATTGTTACTAAGCCTAGAACAAATATAAACCAAAGCAAGTAAATAAAGACGAGAATAAAACTATAATAAAAGAGATGCTAGGATGATTGGGTAACAAAAAGCTAAGGTAATATAAATCCTAAGGTCAACATATATTGCAGTCGCGTAAGGGGTGTAACATATCCTTTCGGTCTATGGTACCTAATAGCTCCTTTCGGCCTATGATATTAGTTCCTAGGTCTCACAATTATTGGGTGTCAACAATAAGGGTGATTCCTAAATTCTGGGTCACATGCCTTTCATTCTTAAGTAACCTAGCCGTCTTAAGACGTAAACCAATGTCCTTCCCGTATCTTTCAATCTTGGGTAGGTCATTACTAACATCCTACAAGTCTCCCTTTGGCCTCATTGTAGATTATTATAGAATACGAAATAAAACGAAACAGAATACATACGCGAGTGGGTCGACCGACCAGCTAGCCAAGTCGGCCGACCAAGACTCTACTACAGTCGGTCTCGGAACCTATACTACCTACGCATATTCATCCCCTACATCCTAACTGTTGAACCATATATTCAAATATATATATAGTATATATGTTTATGTTTTGATAATGACAAGTCTAGCCATTTATATATTATATACTCGTATGTATAATCGTGTGCTAAGTATACAGAACATTAGTAACAAGATCTAATCAATCAAGTATAAAAGGTTCAAGCATGTTAGTCAATTAATTGACTAAGTCGAAGATTGATAGAAGATCTCAAGCGTGCAAAATAGTCTAAAGTTATACTTATCAACTATAGCTTTAGTACAAGATTGGTTCTAGTTATAGCCCGTAGCTATAACTCTATATCATGAAGAAATGATCGGAATATATATGTGTTTAAGCTGAAACGTTTGTTTCCAAATCTGTGTCGTGTAGAATTAGTGTTTAATTGGTATTCTATTTTAATAAATAGAATTGTTGATCTTAATAGGATTATATAAAAAATCTTTAAGTTAAATAAGGAATAAATAATTGTCTTATGAGATAATTATTTATTACTAAAATAAACAAAGGATTTTTATATGATCTTTATTGTCAAATATATATAATCTAAATGTAGTTTGTTTCGACTTTGGAAAACGTGTGATATGTCACGTTTACCATAATTCGTGTAGGATTAAATTAAGTAAATATTATGTATTTATTTAATATCCTAAAACAAACTAAGATTATATTATGGTAATATATTTTATTATCTTTGACATGGTTTAGGAAGTTGATTTAATAAGGATACTAATTGTTTATTATATAAAGATCTTTCCTAAATATGAATTAGGAAATTAATTCCTTATATAATACTTAAAGTATATTATTAAATCTTTCCTAAATATATTTAGATTAGATTTAAGGTAGTATTACTAAAAGACTAGTATTCTAGTTTTAGTAATATTCCTAAATCATCTAGGGTTTGAATTACCTAGATACATATTCTATATAAATAGACTACCATGATACATTAAATCACACGAAACACATACACATATATTCACGCAAATCAAAGAGAGAAACCGCCGATTATATTCTTCAAATTCGAGCTTATCATTGTCATATCCGATTCAAGATTCAAGTGCTCAAGCATTGATCTTATTCATTC
Source organism: Silene conica (assembly GCA_029255685.2). Lineage (NCBI taxonomy): Eukaryota > Viridiplantae > Streptophyta > Magnoliopsida > Caryophyllales > Caryophyllaceae > Silene > Silene conica. Next base: position 8,306,403 of record CM055311.2, on the reverse strand, counting down.
AAGATTGTGACATCAAGAAACATTGAAGACTTTATCTTATTAACGTAAGATAGAACGAGTATTTAGCGGTACTCATTGTAAGACAAATATTTAACGGTATTTGTCGTAGCTAGATATTTAACGGTATCTAGATAGAGTTGTGACTAACATCAAAGTCGCACGAGTAGGGTTGATAAAATTGTAATCCAGAGTTGGTACTAATTTTATTAATCGAGAATAGTGGACGTAGGTCTCAAAGTGTGAGACTGAACCACTTCAAAAATATTGTGTCTTTCCTTATTATTTGTTTTACTCCAAGATCATCATACAACCATACACGCATCGAAGAAGATTTAAAAAGAAGGCATACTCAATTCAACCCCTCCTTCTTGAGTATATTATATCAATAGACTCTTCAATTGGTATCAGAGCCTCGTGCTCTTGATCGCCTAGCCGCGTGAGTTTTGATCCTTCTATTGATTCTATATTATATACTCCTTCAACAATGGATTCCAAGCATCTCAAGTGCCCTATCTTCGATGGCAAAAACTACAGTTTATGGAAAAATATGATGACTCATTACATCAAGGGTTGTGATTGGGAATGTTGGAAGATCATCCAAACTGGACCAAAGAAGATCTTGGTCGCCGCCGCCAATGGAACAACCTATGAAAAGATGGAAAGCGATTATGTGGAAAGCGACTACAAAATTGCAGAGAAAAACTCTAAAGCCATGAGCCTCCTACAGAACGGTATGATAACCTCAGAATTTGATAGATTCTCATCTTGTAGTTCCGCTAAGGAAATATGGGATAGTCTCGAACTTGCTTATGAAGGAACATCCGCAGTCAGGAAACATCGTATAGACTTGCTCGTTCAAAGATATGAACTTTTCAATATGGAAAAGAATGAATCTATTGATAGCATGTCTGCACGATTTTCTTGTATTATTAATGAACTGCGGAACCTTGGCAGAAAGATCGATTCTGAAGATATCATTCGAAAAATTCTTAGGAGTCTCACCAAAAAATGGCAACCTAAGGTCACGGCCATAGAGGAAGCACGTGATCTATCTAAGATTACTTACCAAGAGTTGACTGGATCCTTAATGGCACACGAGATCATACTAAATAAAAACGATGATGATCCCAAAGGAAAGGGCGTCGCTTTACAAGCCTCCACAAGTGAAGTATGCGAAGAAGAACTAGAAGACGAGACAGTTCTATTCGCAAGACGTTTTAAAAAGGCTGTCTTCAAGGGAAGATACAAAAACTCTAACAACAAAACAGTCGACAAAAAGAAAACTGATACAAAACAAACATTCTTCAAAAGAGGATGTTTCAAGTGTGGACAACAAGACCACATGATCAAAGACTGTCCAAGTTGGGACAAAATCAAAGATAAGTCAAAAAGAGAAAAGACCAAAACGGAGTTCAAGAAAGTAATGCTAGCGTCGTGTTGGGGAGAATTAGAATCCGAAGATGACGAGGACTCAGAAGAAGATGAGGTAGCAAACCTGTGCCTAAGCAACGTCAGCTTAGATCTAATCTCAAACGACAACAACGAAGACGACGCATCCCATTTGCGTCTCCTTGGAGAAACCGACTCAGACGACGACGACGACGATGAAGAGGTAAATTTTCTTCAACTCAAAAGTCAAGTTAAAAATTTATCTAAAGCTATGTTGGTTAAATATTTTGAGAAAACCCTAGACCAATGTCATGAACAAAGTCTTGAGTTAGATGACTTGAAAGAACAGATCCTCGATATTGCTGAGGAAAATCAACTTCTAAAGGCCAAAGCTAAGAAACTGAAATCCAAAATAAGCATTGAAGCAAATGCTAAGTTGGAGACAGTTATGTCTGAGAAAAAGGTTCTTGAGTCTAAAGTTATAGCTAATGAAGCTATAACCTCAAAACTGAAACTCAACATCAAAGAGCTTCAATCTAAAGTTATAGCTAATGAAGCTATAACTTCAGATTTGAGAAAGGCTAATGAGCTTCTAAAGTCAAAATCTTCGATTATGGTCGAAGATGAGACTCATCTAGAAGAAGTTGAGATCCTCGAAAGCAAGATTATGGATCTAGAATTCAATCTATCTAAAATCAAGAAGGAACATGCCAAAATTGTGTCCGACTTTCATAAAGACATTCAAAACCTAAAAGAGTCTAACAACACTGACCACAGTGAATGTAAGAAAGAAATAGACTCCCTAAAAGACCTCCTTCTTCATGCTCGGAAGGTTCACGACAAATGGGAAGGAAGCACTAACGTTCTAAACTTCCTAACTGAACAATCCGACAACAACATGAAGATGGGGTTAGGACACGAGTGTTATGGAAGAAGGGATCACTCAAAGTGTAAGCAAAGCCCAACAGACAGAGACTTTAGAAGAAGAAAATATGCCGATCTTCCTGAGTATTTAATATGCACTTATTGTGGCCATACTGGACACCTCCGAGAAAACTGTGTGAAACACGCACAAGATTTTAAAACCGGAGTTAAGTTTGTTTAATCCTTAGGAATTCCAAACGACACTATTTCTATCTCCGATGGTGATGATAACAAAACTGAGGAAAGAAATATTGACCACAGATGGTTCTATGACATGACATTTGATTACGAAGAAAAGAAAAATAGAACCAAACAAACTCCTCAACAAGCAACACACAAAAATTGGTCACCTAGAGTCCAAACTAAGACCTACACAAAAACATCAAAACCCAACTACTACCAATATAGAAAGACCTATGTAAGACAAGTCTGGGTTAAAAAGCAAGATGTATTTGTGATTACTAACAACAAAGGACCCAAGTATGCTTGGGTACCTAAATCCTGTCTTTGAACTTATTCGTGCAGTTTGTCGCCAAGGAAAATAACCTATGGTATCTCGACAGCGGATGCTCAAGACATATGACAGGCGACGTAAATCTATTCCAAACCCTTAAACCCTATGATGGAGGTAAAGTCACATTTGGTGATAACAAAAAGGGAAAGATCATCGGAATTGGTAAGATAGGTATTTCATCTTCTCATGCTATAAATGATGTATACCTTGTGAGTGGTCTCAAACACAATCTTATCAGTATATCTCAATTATGTGACAAAGGAAATAAAGTGGTTTTTCACTCAGATATATGCCGTATTATCCTAGAAGGCACCAGTAAAGTAATACTTGAAGGTCACAGGATGAAAAATGTTTATATGATTGATTTAAATGTTGTACCTACTGATTCTCTATCATGCATGAAAGTTACGTTAGATGATCCATGTCTATGGCACAAGAGATTTGGTCATATTAGCTCACCTATTCTAAGTAAGCTGAAAAGATGGGACTTGGTCGAAGGTCTTCCAAAGATCAAATTTGATCAAGAAAAGATGTGTGACACATGTGCACGATGTAAACACGTCAGATCAACCTTTAAGCCAAAAAGAGTGGTAAGCACAGAACAAGCTCTTGAACTAGTACACATGGATCTATGTGGCCCTATGAAGGTAAGAAGCAGAGGTGGTTCCAGGTACGTTTTCGTTCTAGTTGATGATTACTCTAGATTTGTTTGGCCAATCTTTCTTCATTCTAAAGACGAAACATTCGATGAATTTGTTAGTCTCATGCAACTTGTCCAAAACAAATATAAATCAAACCTAGTAACAATCCGTACTGACCATGGAACTAAGTTCGACAATCATGCTTTTATTGAGTTCTGTAAAACCAATGGTGTTGGACATAACTTCTCGGCCCCTAGAACCCCACAACAAAATGGAGTCGTAGAACGAATGAACAGAACCCTAGAAGACATGGCTCGAACAATGCTTCTTTGTAGTGGCCTACCTAGAAACTTTTGGGCTGAGGCTATTAGTACAGCTTGCTATATTCATAACCGTGCTATGATTAGACCTATCCTTAAAAAGACTCCTTATGAACTTATTCGTGGTCGTAAACCAAACATATCTCATTTAAGATGCTTTGGTAGTAAATGCTTTGTTCACAACAATGGTAAAAACAGATTAAGCAAATTCGACCATAGAAGTGATGAAGCAATCTTTATAGGATATTCAGATCATAGTAAAGCCTACAAAGTTTTTAACAAACGTACTTTATGCATAGATGAAAGTATTCATGTTATCTTTGATGAGAATAATGTCTTCGATAAGCCATTACAGGATATAGAGGAAAACCTAGACGAACCTGATTTCAGGTTATCAAGGGAAGATCCTCCTGAAATGGAAATTGAAGAAGGAGAACCTCAAGGAACTCATGATGAACTCAACTTGGGAGAAAATGGTGCGAGAGATGAAAATACGGTTGATGATACTGTAGATAACTCTCAAACTAATGACTTGGAACTCAGAGTTACAGCTAATGAAGCTGTAACTTTGAATCAAAACCAAAGGGAAGAGGCCAGAGTTATACCTGACCCTACTATAAACCCAGGTTTGGATTCAGGGGGAACAAGTCAAGATCCCGAGTCAAGTTCAGGTAATGCTAATAATCAATCAAGGAACTGGAGATACAAAGGCTCTCATCCTTTGGACAATGTCATAGGAAGCCTGACAGATGGAGTTCAGACTCGAAGGAGCTTAAATAACTTTTGCTCATTCTACTCCTTTCTCTCCACCATTGAACCTTCAAATATCAAGGAAGCTCTCGCAGAACCAGACTGGATAGTTGCCATGCAAGAAGAACTCCAGCAATTTGAAAGAAACAAATTTTGGCATCTTGTTCCTCGACCTAAGGACAGAACTGTCATTGGAACTAGATGGGTATTCAGAAACAAATTGGATGACACTGGAGTCATTGTGCGAAATAAGGCTAGACTAGTAGTTCAAGGATACAACCAACAGGAAGGGATCAATTATGACGAAACCTTTGCTCCTGTTGCTCGTCTTGATGCAATAAGACTACTCATTGCATTTGCAGCACACAAGGGAATGAAGCTTTTTCAGATGGACGTTAAGACTGCATTTCTTAATGGCTATCTCCAAGAGGAAATATTTGTTGAACAACCTCCTGGATTTCCTGACAGCAAACTCAAAGATCATGTATTCAAATTGGACAAAGCTCTCTATGGCCTGAAACAAGCACCTAGGGCATGGTACGACAGATTATCAAAGTTCCTATTGGAGAGTGGATTCAAGAGAGGATCTGTGGATAAAACCCTATTTCTTAAAAGCGAAACCTCAGATCTACTAGTCGTTCAGATCTATGTTGACGATATTATTTTTGGCTCAACTAATAAAAAGTTGTGCAAGTACTTCTCTGAGTTGATGACTTCTGAGTTCGAGATGAGTATGATGGGAGAACTAAAGTTCTTCCTTGGACTTCAAATACAACAAACTGAAGAAGGAATCAAAGTTCATCAACAAAAATACGTCAAGGAATTGCTAAAGAAATTCGGAATGGAAACCTCTCATGCAATGCCTACTCCAATGGTCACAGATAAGAAGCTAACCAAAGACGAAGATGGTAAGTCTGTAGACGAAACAACTTACCGAGGTATGATTGGCTCACTTCTTTATCTTACAGCAAGTCGTCCAGATATAATGTTTAGTGTCTGTGTTTTTGCGAGATTCCAATCTGCACCAAAAGAATCACACATGATTGCAATTAAGAGAATTTTAAGATACCTAATCGGAACCTCAAAGTTATATATATGGTATCCTATGGACTGTAACTTTAATCTAGTAGGATATTCAGATGCGGATTATGCAGGATGTTCCTTAGACAGAAAAAGTACCTCCGGACTTGCTACCTTTGTAGGTCCTTGTATTATATCTTGGGGATCCAAGAAACAAAACTCTGTCGCTCTCTCAGCTGCTGAAGCAGAATATATTGCAGCCGCACTGGTATGTTCTCAACTTTTATGGTTAAAGCAACAGTTAAATGATTATGGTGTTGATGTTGGATGTGTACCTATATTATGTGATAATACGAGTGCTATAATTATATCTAAAAACCCAGCCCAGCACTCGAGGACCAAACATATTGAAATTAGACACCACTTTCTAAGAGACCATGTTGAAAAGAAAAATATAAAATTGGAATTTTGTAGTACGGAAAAACAATGGGCAGATATCTTCACTAAACCATTGGCTAGAGAACGCTTTGAGACTTTGCGATTGGAAATTGGTTTAATCGGTGGCACCTAATCAATCTTAAAAGCAAAAATAACCCAATGATTGACTGCGGTTTAGATGAGATTATATGACTGTGTCCGTATACTCCGCTGCATATGTACGTGTGTATTCGATGAAAAATTATGTGATCATATTTATGTTATGCAATTTACATATGAATGTGTGCACAACCGATTCTCAAAACAATAATACGTCACATATTATAATTCATCTTACGCACATATTTACGTTACACTTTATACATATTATTAATACATATTATTTAAATAAAAAAAAAATGAAAAACTTACCTCTCACGCAAATTGCGTGAGTTTACCCCACCTTTTTCGTCCACTTGTTCCTACAATTAGCCCCACTACACACCTATACCCACTGCCACGTGTCCCTATACCCTTAGCCTCACTTATTACCCCAACCAACCCCATTTACCTCTATCACTAACCTCACTTACTACCACAACCCCCATTATTACCGTCCCCAAACCCAAACTCCCCTAAAAATTCCTCAAAACTTAAACCTCCACAAACTCCATTAAAATTCCGTCAAAACCTCCACCAACACTCAAACAAACACCACCATTGTTTACCTAAAACCACAATGCCTCCCTCACGTGCCACACGCTCTCAACAAAAGAAACCCTCTCCACCCTCACCGACTCCATCACCCCCACCGTCTCCAACACCCATAGCCGCCACAGCACCACCATCCGACAACGGCAAAAGACGAAAACTCAACCGTTCGTCCTCCTCCATCTCTGATGACATGCATGAACTGGGTTCACAATCTCGAAATCCGCGCCCTCTGTTTTCCGAGTACTCCATCGAAGCTACTAGGGAGGGTCTTGAAAGAGTTCGAATGACCAAAAACGAAGGGATGGGAATTTATCAGTAATTTTTCTGGGTTGATTTTTCCAATTGAAATAGTTCAATTCTTTGCGTCTGTGAAAGGTTGTGATGATGGGTTAAGTGCGGTAGTAAATGGAAAGGATGTGATAATCACCAAGTCGGATTTCTGTGATGTGTTTAAACTTGACCAAGAAGGTCTCGTTCTTGATCCCAAAAAGGAGTGGGGAGTTGTGTCTAAGGAACAGAAATTAGTTGTCAAGAAGTATTTTGACGAGTCTGCTACTGAAATCAGTCCCTTGTTAACCGTGTCCTTCTCGCCAAAACTAAAAGTGCTTGTCAATTTCTTGTGGAATACGGTGCTACCAAGACGAGGGGGAAGGGATAAATTGTCGAGTATTGAGGCAGTCATTTTGTATAATTGGTTGGAGGGTGTCAAGATTGATTTAGCATCACTTGTTTGTCACAAAATCTTGCAAATATCGAGTGTTCTTGTGAAGGAGAAACCGTGCTCTACACTCGACATTCCCTATGGAATGAGGGTGTCTGAGCTTCTGTTTAAGAAGGGAGTTGTTGATGATTCGAGCTTTGGAATCAGGCCTCGTGACAAGATGAATGATCGGTTGTTAAAATTAATGGGGATATGCTTTGAAGGGGATGATCTCACGTTTGGTAAGAATATTAGTAAGGAACCCGTTTCGACTTCATCTCCATCCTTTGCAGGTCTTGAGGCAAAAATAGACAAGATTATTGGTTTGTGTGAAGGGCAGAAGAAGAAAGATGAGGCAGGGGGTAATAGTGCGAAGAGAGGTCGTGGATTTGAAGATGATTTACGGGTGTGGTTGGAGAAAGTTGATAAACATCTTGTTAAGCTTAGCTCGGAGGTATCGGTTGTGTCTTCAGAGTTGTTGGTCATTAGTGACCGTCTTTCTTTCATCACGACTCAAGGAGGAGCCATGGTGAGAGACCACGGGTTGTTGCGAAAGGATGCTAATCAAGCACTTGAGGCCGTCAAGGCACTTTCGCTGAAGATTCTTAACTTCGAATTGGCTCTCAATGCTCAAGGTCGGAATGTTAGTAGTTGTTTGGACAGATTGGAGACTCTTGAATATCGTACCCGACCCGACTATGTCAGTCCGTATGCAAAGACTCCCGCATCAAGCTCTCGCTCTTGATCTCTCTAATCGGTTGTTGAATTCGTGTTTCGGTTGGTCTGGTGTTGTTGTTGTTCAAGTCCTAGATTGGACTTATATACTTTTTGCAATTGTGGCCCAATTCTCTTCCCTGGCCCAATGAATCCGAGGCCCTGTTTCTTTTTGCATTCCTCGGGTTCCCTTTTAGCCTCTTTTGCTTATGGACCATTAACTTCACCATCTTTTGCCTGGCCCATTATAAACCTATCTTTAGCCGGCCCATTTTCTTAGACATTGTCACATATTCGGCCCATTGGCTTAGTACTTCCGGATTTGTTGTGTATATTTTTACTTTCGTATGTGGTTGTGTGATATTTTCTATGTTCATATTTTTCGACTCGTTTATGTGCTTGCTTATGCTTCGTACGTATATTATTCTAGTCGTTTCATGTCTTTGTTCTCATCTTTTCGATGATGTCAAGATGGGCAAATATGCGACTTAGATTAGAATTTGCCTAAGCTTGCTCCTTGTCGTAATCCATTGTCTCTTAGGGTCCTTAAAGGATATGGGATAGATAGAAGACAAAAACCCTAAGTTAATCTTTGCTATGAATAACCTTTATTATATTGAGGGGGAACATACATTTAGACACGAAATCTAAGAAAGACTTGCCATCATCAAAAAGGGGGAATTTGTTGAACCATATATTCAAATATATATATAGTATATATGTTTATGTTTTGATAATGACAAGTCTAGCCATTTATATATTATATACTCGTATGTATAATCGTGTGCTAAGTATACAGAACATTAGTAACAAGATCTAATCAATCAAGTATAAAAGGTTCAAGCATGTTAGTCAATGAATTGACTAAGTCGAAGATTGATAGAAGATCTCAAGCGTGCAAAATAGACTAAAGTTATACTTATCAACTATAGCTTTAGTACAAGATTGGTTCTAGTTATAGCCCGTAGCTATAACTCTATATCATGAAGAAATGATCGGAATATATATGTGTTTAAGCTGAAACGTTTGTTTCCAAATCTGTGTCGTGTAGAATTAGTGTTTAATTGGTATTCTATTTTAATAAATAGAATTATTGATCTTAATAGGATTATATAAAAAATCTTTAAGTTAAATAAGGAATAAATAATTGTCTTATGAGATAATTATTTATTACTAAAATAAACTAAGGATTTTTATATGATCTTTATTGTCAAATATATATAATCTAAATGTAGTTTGTTTCGACTTTGGAAAACGTGTGATATGTCACGTTTACCATAATTCGTGTAGGATTAAATTAAGTAAATATTATGTATTTATTTAATATCCTAAAACAAACTAAGATTATATTATGGTAATATATTTTATTATCTTTGACATGGTTTAGGAAGTTGATTTAATAAGGATACTAATTGTTTATTATATAAAGATCTTTCCTAAATATGAATTAGGAAATTAATTCCTTATATAATACTTAAAGTATATTATTAAATATTTCCTAAATATATTTAGATTAGATTTAAGGTAGTATTACTAAAAGACTAGTATTCTAGTTTTAGTAATATTCCTAAATCATCTAGGGTTTGAATTACCTAGATACATATTCTATATAAATAGACTACCATGATACATTAAATCACACGAAACACATACACATATATTCACGCAAATCAAAGAGAGAAACCGCCGATTATATTCTTCAAATTCGAGCTTATCATTGTCATATCCGATTCAAGATTCAAGTGCTCAAGCATTGATCTTATTCATTCAAGATTGTGACATCAAGAAACATTGAAGACTTTATCTTATTAACGTAAGATAGAACGAGTATTTAGCGGTACTCATTGTAAGACAAATATTTAACGGTATTTGTCGTAGCTAGATATTTAACAGTATCTAGATAGAGTTGTGACTAACATCAAAGTCGCACGAGTAGGGTTGATAAAATTGTAATCCAGAGTTGGTACTAATTTTATTAATCGAGAATAGTGGACGTAGGTCTCAAAGTGTGAGACTGAACCACTTCAAAAATATTGTGTCTCTCCTTATTATTTGTTTTACTCGAAGATCATCATACAACCATACACGCATCGAAGAAGATTTAAAAAGAAGGCATACTCAATTCAACCCCCCCTTCTTGAGTATATTATATCAATAGACTCTTCACTAACATATGGAATTAGCTACTCATGATTACTAGAATAATAATGAAAATAGGAATAAACATGGAAATCATAATGAATATCAATCTAAACATGCAATCAATAATAAGGCTTGGGATTCTATCTTAAACCGAATAAAACAATGCTAAACTAATAATAATGAAGCAGAAATTGAGAGAGGAATTACCGGAAATAGGATTAAGGCAGAAAAGGAACAAACTTTATTGATGAATGCTTGGAATATTGATGAACAAAACTAAAAGTATTTTAGAATTATTGAAAGATTACAACTAAAGGTAAAACTGAATTAAAGATGAATAAAACTCAATGGAACTGAATGATTAACCCCTAAACATAAGATTAGTTTATATAGGCGGAATTTAAGAGATTCCTAAAGACCTAAACACTTCCATGGGCTTCCGGAAATATTCCTGAGTCTGCGCTGAGGTCGGTCGACCTATATTGTAGGTCGGTCGACCTGTTTACGGGCTTCAGCGAATTATGGGCTTTCCATAACAGGGGCCTGGTCGGCCGACCCAAGTAGTAGGTCAGTCGACCCTTATTCTTGTAGGATTGCTTTGATTCGTCTCGGTTTGACTTATTGGCACTTGGTCAATGTTTTGAGTGGACTTTCCTTCGTTCCTTGATTATGAAAGATCCCGAGGGCATAAGTTTGGTGTAAAATCGTCCCTTTTCCGCATAAATCTGCAAAAGTGCAAAAAAATACGAAAGTAGATAATTGTTGGGAAATAAAGGCTAAAACATAGTAAATGAGCGACAAAATGCGTGTAAAAATAGATGCAAAACATCACAAAATAGGCACGCATCAAATTCCCCAAACCAAACCTTGCTTGCCCTCAAGCAAGAAATAGACTCGATCTTAACTAATGGAACGATTTCAATCTCAGAGCGAAATTTACATGTAAGCCTAAACCAATACCAAGTACAAAATGAGAAAGTATTCAAATCATGCAAACGAGTTATGGTGTTGTCAAGCTTGCAAAAATAAGGACTATAGAGGCTTTATACCATGGACTCTCGCGGTACGCTCGAGACACTCATGAAGCAAAGGGTGAGTATATGTAGAAGATAGAAAGAAGTATATTGT